>CM060951.1:217383156-217795656 GCA_030765055.1 Mantis religiosa | reverse complement strand
AATAAAAAATTATTTGTAATTTTATTTGTTGGAACATAGGGCTATTTAGACCTAGGCGTGTCTCACAAACATCGTTGGCTAATAGGAATCGATGTTATCTCATCGTTTTAATTATTGGTATAGTTTGAATAACAATTATGGCAATTAATTCATATTAATTAAGAAAAATAACATTTAATAGAGTTTCTTAAAGGTAGAGGACGTATCTATTACCAGAAACATTTTTGGAGGAAGCCAAGAGGGTTTTTATACATTAGTTACCAGGCAAATTCAAATCTGTGCACCAAAAGTGTTGCATAAGTATATTTCCTTAGCAACTATAACACGAGGATGCCCTGAAAAGTTTCCGACCTAATAAAGATACAAGACATTTTTTTTTCAGATTTTTTAAATTTTTTTTCAGCATAGTCTCCTTGTAACTCTACACACTTCCCCCAGCGATGTTTTTCCTTTTTGAAGATAATCGATTAAAATAACTCCATGACTGTCCCAAGAAACAGTTGCCATCACTTTCCCAGCCGAAAAAAACAGTTTTTGCTTTTTTTGTAGCAGATTCTCC
Source organism: Mantis religiosa (assembly GCA_030765055.1). Taxonomy (NCBI): domain Eukaryota; kingdom Metazoa; phylum Arthropoda; class Insecta; order Mantodea; family Mantidae; genus Mantis; species Mantis religiosa. Next base: position 217,795,097 of record CM060951.1, on the reverse strand, counting down.
TGTTGCAGCCCACTGCTTGGACTGTATTTTTGTTTTGGCGGATAATGCTGTATCCAAGTTTCATCTACAGTAATTAATCGGCGCCAAAACTAGGATTTATTGCACATAAACTGCGCCAACAGAGCGTTGGAAATGTTCATTCGAACACGTTTTTGGTCTAACGTGAGCAAACGCGGCACCCAACGTGCGGATAGCTTTCTCGTGTCTAAATGTTGATTTAATATGTGACAAACACGTTCTTTTGATATGTCCATAGCCTCTGCTATCCCTCTTAAATGAATTCGGCGGTCGTCTGGCACCATTTGGTGAACTTTGGCGATGTTTTCGACGGCAGTTGCAGTTTTTGGATGCCACAAACGTTCATCGTTTCCGAAGTTATTACGGCCATATCTTTTTCTGCCCAAAATTTCACTGTGGTAAATGATGGTGCAGAGTCCCCATACACAGAATACAATTCATCTTTGATTTACGTGGGCGTATTGCCTTTCTAAAATAAATATTTAATGACAGCTTGATACTCAGTTTTGTCCATTTTCATAAAAACACTCACATCAACTCAACCGACTGTTAGATAACAACTGAGCGTCTAGAATGGCTGAAACTTAGGCGAGTAACTGTCAACAGATGAACAACCAAATCTCTAGGTTTTATTTACGTGTGCTGCCATCTTCATGTTGAGGTCGGAAACTTTTCAGACCACCCTCAAACATCATAACATTATATTTTACAAATTCATTAGTTATGTTTATATATTTTAAAAGCAGAGTGGCACAAAACATTGTATGTAACTTGTGTACAATATTTACTCACTCAAGTGTTACATACTCATTAACACTGGACATTGCATATACAGGGTGTCTCTAAAGTCACTATCCATTTCAATGAAAACGCAATATTTTGTTTCTTTTCTTTTCAGATACTTAGTGCATGATGTTAAGCACAGAAGAACGGGTTGCCATTGTTTGTGCACGGGTACGCGGATTGTCATATGAAGACGCCAGAGCGGGATTTTACCCATAAATTCCACAAACCAGCCCCATCAAGGGCACACATTCGTCTGCTTGTGAACAAATTTAAGCCTACCGGCAGTGTGTGTGATGAGACACGTCCTGGACGACCACACGTCTTAGCAGAAACAGTGCAGCAAGTTCAAATTGCCAGTGAATGGAGTCCGAAGGCATCAATTCGACGCCTCAGTAGGGAATTGAGCGTCCCTCGCAACACAGTGTGGAAAATTCTACGTTTCACTCTACGAAAACGTCCGTATCACATTCAAGTTCTGCACCATTTTGAGGACGAGGATTTCGCCTGTCGTCGGGCAATGTGTTATGACCTCCTGGAATGTGTAGAGAATGAGAATTTATTCTCCGATGAAGCCACTTTCCATGTTTGTGGGAAAGTGCACAGACACAACAGCCGAATATGGACATATGAAGAACTACATGGGGTATCGGAGTGAGAACGTGATACACCAGAAGTCAATGTTTGGTTGGGTATGACAAACGCAAAACTGTATGACCCATTTTTCTTTGCCGAAAGGTCAATGACAGGTAGCATCTACCTCAACATGTTAGAACTGTTCCTTGAACTACAGCTTCAAGAGGATGGCTTACTCGATACAGTTGTGTTTCAGCAAGATGGTGCGCCTCCACATTTTGCAAACATCGTCCGTGATTACCTGAACAGAACCTTTCCAGGGAGATGGATAGGCAGAGGTTCACCTCGGCTGTGGGCTTCCCGTTCACCAGACCTTACTACTTTAGACTTTTTTGCATGAGGGTACATCAAATCTGAAGTGTACACTAGCAGAGTGAATGGTCTGCCTGAGTTACGGAATCGTATCAGGGAAGCAGCAGGTCGAATTACGGTTGACATGTTACAGTCTACATTTCGTTCAACTACTGAAAGATGGCGTATGTGTTTTGAGCTAGATGGAGGTCATGTAGAAGGGCACTTGAATAGGTGTAACACTTCAAAATAATATTGATTTTTCAATCACTGTCTTCCTTCATTGAAATGGATAGTGACTTTAGAGACACCCTGTATAAACAACTATTTAAGGTTTAACGATGCTTGACCGTTAGAAATGAAATGGAAAAATTACCCGACATTCCCCTTTCCGGATAGAATAACACCACAGAAATAACTTTATCCACCTAACCGAGATTCGAACTCGCACCTCAAGCACGCTGCCCCTACATCACTCATGGGTGGGTCTAAACACGGCCCTTTATATCGTTCTCATGTATTTCTATATCTATTCTTGTTCAGATGTTCTGTTCTTGTTGGGAAACTTTAACATCACAAGAATAACAAAGTCAAGACGAGGCTTCTATGGTCGATATTCCAATGTTTCCCTAACTCAGCTTCCTTTGTTGCTTCTCCGGTATCTTTAGTCCAATAATTGTTTGTTTGAGATGATTCAGACTCTCGCATTTTGGGTTCAAGTTGGACCGGTCTTCTGACCTTGGGTGTTTTCCAAGTTTGCCCTGATCGACAGGTTCATAACGGTCAGGGAGAAATAACCTTACGGTTGACACTTGTGCCGTGTGTGTCAGTTGGTCATCAGAGACGTGACGTCATGGGCGTTGCAACAGCTACGGGTTCATCTTATTCTTTTAGTCACTGTCGTTGAGGAAATACGTAACGCAGTGAACGTCGGTTAAAATGACGTACATAAAAAGCTGTGTTACGCTCACATTATTCTTTCAGTCAATTGTTCAACAAATTATTTTTTTTTTAAATGTTATTTCCGATTTATAGAAATTGACTTATTAAATATTTACTTGCAGTAATTTTAAGTGACAATGAAAATTATTTTCAGAACTGTGATTTGGAATTCCGTTCATGCAATTTTGCATGATCAAGACAAAAACAATAATGACTCCATTTCAGAAATCTTTCGTAATTCCGAGGGCTGTTCAATAAAGAATGATCATAATTTTTTACGGTCATAATTTTTCGCACTAACATCCAATCTTATTATACTTTGTTAGCTTAATGTGAAACAAACACGCCGCAGTAATTTCATTGTTGGTTCTCCTGGCTCCCGAGAACCAGGCAAGTTCAGACATGTTCAGTATCGCCTACCACTGCAATGGAGGTAACACGCGAGGAACAATATGTGGCTTTGAAAACCTGCTTTCGTTTCAACAAATCTTCAGTTGAGGCCTATACAATGCTATAGGAGGCATATGGAGAGTCTGTTCTCCCCTACAGCACAGCTGGAAGGTGGTTTAAAATGTTTAAAGAACGCAGAAAATCAATTTCACTGGAAGGTGGATCCGTTGCTCCAGTTACTGCTGTTTCGGAAGTAAATATCAACACTGCTGCTGCGTTTGTGAGAGAGGTTCGACGAATTACCTTAAGATCACTTTCTGAAATACTAAACATTTCATTGGGTACCACCCACACGTTGGTGACAGAAACATTACACGTGAGATGTGTTTGTGCGCGATGGGTTCAAAGACTGTTGATTCCCGAACAAAAGGACATTCGCATTAATGCCTGCATGCAGTTAAAGCTGATGTTAGAGGAAGATCCGGAGTTTATTTCAAACGTAATCACTGCTAAAGAAACTTGGTTACATCATTTGATCCTGAGAGCAAATAGCAAAGCTCAGTGTGCAAATCTCCTTCATCACCAACCTCCCAATAAAGCAAAAGTGGCTGCTTCTGCTGGGAAAGTCATGGTCATCTCATTCTTTGATATTCATGGAATGGTTTATCAGCATGTTGTACCTGCACACACATCAGCAACTGGACAATACTACAGGGATGTCCTGAAAGCATTGCAAGTCCATATAAGGCGCTAAAGACCACATTTCCATGAAGCAGGCTGGACGTGCGGCCGCATATTGCCAATGTTGTTGCTGAATATCTTGCAAAAATCAACGTGAAGTGCATCCCTCACCCTCCCTATCGTCCGGGTTTAGCCCCATGTGACTTTTCTCTTGCCTAACTTGAAGAAACGCCTTCGTGGGAGGCTTTATCCATCATCAGAAGCAGTGGTGAAGGCTGCGGAGGCTATTTTGAAGGATCTCTCAATAATGGATTCCAGCATGTCTTTGAAGACTGACAGAAACGCTGGGACAAGTACATCGCATTCAGGGGAGACTATTTTGAGAAGAACCATCAAAATTATGAGGATGAGTAAAGGTACGTTGTCAAAAAAATTGTGAACACTTTTTATTGAACAGCGCTCGTAGAACTTCCAGTTGCTCCTTCAAATAGGAAACCAGTTCATTTCTCTACCTATTACATGAGCCGTACAGCACCGTTTACTGCGCCTGACCCTTAAACACTAAAATATGAAAATGGAGATTAAAACTTCTGCTGTTAAACATACATACACCGATCTAGTATAACATCGAAAAAAAATCCCATCTTCCTTTATTTGTACGTCTATTCTTTGTAAGGACAAGAAAAAGGAAAGAGACAAGGCCTCCTGGTTTTTATTTTAGAGTTGGCTGTTTACACTCAAGTTACTCCAGTTTTTGAGTAGGTGGAGTTTATTTTAATCTGCCCTGCACTGTGAAACCTCCACGCGTTGAGTTATGTGGCTGGAGGGTTGCCATGCACCCGGGCGTAGTTTATCTCAACAGCCCACACATACACCTCCCTTCTTATCATCCCCCTCTCTCCTTTTTCAACAGAGGCACGGGCTCGACTCTCGCTTGGGATTTTCTCATACAAGACCAACTACTGTACCGCAGTACGGCTCTACTTAGCGTGAAATATAACACAGTTCGTCCTGCTTCACTAAACTTCTTAACGGGATAAAATGTACTTTTTAAATTATCATACTAAAACTTACGTACGACCTACCCATATCCTGAACTTTAACTAAATAGTACCTTTTTATTTACGTCTTCCAACGTTAAGTCATATCGAACGATGAATGAAATGATGTTCAAATGAGCACAGGGTACATAGAACTTAGAGTTACCAGACATTCGTCTTTCAGGATAAGAGAAAACCTCCAACGTTAAGTCATATCGGACGATGAATGAAATGATGTTCAAATGAGCACAGGGTACATAGAACTTAGAGTTACCAGACATTCATCTTTCAGGATAAGAGAAAACCTCCAACGTTAAGTCATATCGGACGATGAATGAAATGATGTTCAAATGAGCACAGGATACATAGAGCTTAGAGTTAACAGATATTCATCTTTCAGGATAAGGGAAAACCTCCAACGTTAAGTCATATCGGACGATGAATGAAATGATGTTCAAATGAGTACAGGGTACATAGAGCTTAGAGTTACCAGACATTCATCTTTCAGGATAAGAGAAAACCTCCAACGTTGTCATATCGGACGATGAATGAAATGATGTTCAAATGAGCACAGGGTACACAGAGCTTAGAGTTAACAGATATTCATCTTTCAGGATAAGGGAAAACCTCCAACGTTAAGTCATATCGGACGATGAATGAAATGATGTTCAAATGAGTACAGGGTACATAGAGCTTAGAGTTACCAGACATTCATCTTTCAGCATAAGAGAAAACCTCCAACGTTAAGTCATATCGGACCATGAATGAAATGATGTTCAAATAAGTACAGGATACATAGAGCTTAGAGTTACCATACATTCATCTTTCAGCATAAGAGAAAACCTCCAACGTTAAGTCATATCGGACGATGAATGAAATGATGTTCAAATAAGCACAGGGTACATAGAGCTTAGACTTACCAGACATTCATCTTTCAGCATAAGAGAAAACCTCCAACGTTAAGTCATATCGGACGATGAATGAAATGATGTTCAAATGAGTACAGGGTACATAGAGCTTAGAGTTACCAGACATTCATCTTTCAGGATAAGAGAAAACCTCCAACGCTAAGTCATATCGGACGATGAATGAAATGATGTTCAAATGAGCACAGGGTACACAGAGCTTAGAGTTAACAGATATTCATCTTTCAGGATAAGGGAAAACCTCCAACGTTAAGTCATATCGGACGATGAATGAAATGATGTTCAAATAAGTACAGGGTACATAGAGCTTAGAGTTACCATACATTCATCTTTCAGCATAAGAGAAAACCTCCAACGTTAAGTCATATCGGACGATGAATGAAATGATGTTCAAATAAGCACAGGGTACATAGAGCTTAGACTTACCAGACATTCATCTTTCAGCATAAGAGAAAACCTCCAACGTTAAGTCATATCGGACGATGAATGAAATGATGTTCAAATGAGTACAGGGTACATAGAGCTTAGAGTTACCAGACATTCACCTTTCAGGATAAGAGAAAACCTCCAACGTTAAGTCATATCGAACGATGAATGAAATGATGTTCAAATGAGTACAGGGTACATAGAGCTTAGAGTTACCAGACATTCATCTTTCAGCATAAGAGAAAACCTCCAACGTTAAGTCATATCGGACGATGAATGAAATGATGTTCAAATAGGTACAGGTTACATAGAGCTTAGAGTTACCATACATTCATCTTTCGGGATAAGAGAAAACCTCCAACGTTAAGTCATATAGGAGGATGAATGAAATGATGTTCAAATAAGTACAGGGTACATAGAGCTTAGAGTTACCAGACATTCATCTTTCAGCATAAGAGAAAACCTCCAACGTTAAGTCATATCGGACGATGAATGAAATGATGTTCAAATGAGTGCAGGGTACATAGAGCTTAGAGTTACCAGACATTCATCTTTCAGCATAAGAGAAAACCGCCAACGTTGAGTTATATCGGACGATGAATGAAATGATGTTCAAATGAGTACAGGCTACATAGAGCTTAGAGTTACCAGACATTCATCTTTCAGCATAAGAGAAAACCGCCAACGTTAAGTCATATCGGACGATGAATGAAATGATGTTCAAATGAGTACAGGGTACATAGAGCTTAGAATTATCAGACATTCATCTTTCACGATGAGAGAAAACCTCCAACGTTAAGTCATATCGGACGATGAATGAAATGATGTTTAAATGAGTACAGGGTACATAGAGCTTAGAGTTACCAGACATTCATCTTTCACGATGAGAGAAAATCTCCAACGTTAAGTCATATCGGACGATGAATGAAATGATGTTCAAATGAGTACAGGGTACATAGAGCTTAGAGTTACCAGACATTCATCTTTCACGATGAGAGAAAACCGCCAACGTTAAGTCACATCGGATAATGATGATGATGGGGAAATACGAGTCAGTTGGAGAATTTAATGCCATTGTTGGTCATAGTAGCTCAGTTGGTTAGAGGGAAATCCATGGTTCAAACCCGCACTATGGCATTGAATTTCTCAGTCTGGCTAAACTCATTCAAATGCTTCAATAGTTGACAGAGAACTACCTTATACTGAAAGATGAATATCTGATAACTCTAAGCTCTGTGTACACTGTACTCGTTTGAACATAATTTCATTCATCGTCCGATATGACTTAACGTTGGAGGCTTTCTCTTATACTGAAAGATGAATGTCTGGTAACTCTAAGCTCTATGTACCCTGTACTCATATGAACATCATTTCATTCACCGTTCGATATGACTTGACGTTGGAGGAAGTAAATTACACAAAAAATAAATAAATTAGAAGTAATGCACGCCGTATGATTTGCAATTTGAACTCTGCCACACACACGCTAGATTTGCCTCTTTGATAATTTCGTATTCCCCAATGTAAAGAAATGCTTTGTTCGAGAAAGTTTCACCTCAAACCCTTAGTTTATGATAAGCTATCTTAAAGGCGGAAATAATTTAATATTTAAAATTTATCGTGAATTCGTTGAAAGATAACAAAAAGTTAAGTTAATATTCTAGTTATTTCTCACAACAGAGAAGATATATTAAAATGAACACTCTTCCAGGCGCTGACCATACTCACTGGTGCTTCTTCTGGAGGTGCAAGTTTTATTTCACAATAACGCTACGTTTCCATGACGTAGTTACATTAAACGCGGCAATGCAGGGAGCAAAAGAGAGAGAGAGAAATTTGATTAACAATAGCCCGACTATTTTTAATACGCTGTTACCATCAAACAAACAAACGAAACAAGCGAGGGTAGCAGCGCTTGTTGCTAGTGGCGCCACAAGCGATGCTGCGGAAGCCATGGAAACTACACTAATCGAATTCTCGGATGATTTATTCTCAATTCGGGGCGACCACCCTACTCCACCATATTGCAATTATTTCACGTGGTTAATTCACCCCCTTGTTGCAGGTGTGGGGGAGGAAATGATGGAACTCATCAAGCAAATGCAATTGAACCTCCGCTGCCCCAGGATTGCAACGAGACGAGAAAAATAATTAGGGAAGAAAATTCTCGTCATCCTTCGTGTAATAATAATAATAATAATAATAATAATAATAATAATAATAATAATAATAATAATAATAATAATAATAATAATAATAATAATAATAATAATAATAATAATAATAATAATAATAATAATAATAATAATAATAATAATAATAATAATAATAATAATAATAATAATAATAATAATAATAATAATAATAATAATAATAATAATAATAATAATAATAATAATAATAATAATAATAATAATAATAATAATAATAATAATAATAATAATAATAATAATAATAATAATAATAATAATAATAATAATAATAATAATAATAATAATAATAATAATAATAATAATAATAATAATAATAATAATAATAATAATAATAATAATAATAATAATAATAATAATAATAATAATAATAATAATAATAAAATTATTCTTAATTATACTTATTAACTAATTATTAAATTAATTATTACATAATTATTAATTTATTATTATTATTATTATTATTATTATTATTATTATTATTATTATTATTATTATTATTATTATTATTATTATTATTATTATTATTATTATTATTATTATTATTATTATTATTATTATTATTATTATTATTATTATTATTGTTATTATTATTATTATTATGACGATGACGATGATGATGATGATGATGATGATGATGATGATGATGATGATGATGATGATGATGATGATGATGATGATGATGATGATGATGGAACACCATTCTTACAAACTTAAGTTCAGTGTGACCCAAGTACAGCCTATATTTATCGCAACATTTGGTTATTTCGAGCGATTGCTAACATAACGTCGTAATTGTACATTTAACCAAAGAACACTGAATTTCGTTGTAATAGCTTTAAGAAGGAGCACGCGTCAGATAATTCCAACCGAATGAACAAAATGAACAAACATAAAGCACATTTGATGGATTTACAATGAATCCAACACACGACTTGGTGTATCTCCAAACACACTTTTCTTTATGGAAAAATGATGATAAACGCGACCTGGTAAATGTTGGTAGGCCAACATCAGTGCTACATAGCGGAACATCTACAAAATACACAAGAGCATTTAAGACTCGTTGGTATGAGGAACATAATTGTGTCTGATTGAAAAAGCTGAGACAAAACACTAACAAAATTGCAGATGCTCTTCGGGAAAGCTCACGTCTATATACTGTAAAATACAATGAGAACGTTAAGCTTAACAAACTTTTCATGTAATATCCCATTAGACAAGAAATGACATCTCGTAGACATAATGAAAGCGAGGACTCTTTAAATAAAGACAATTTTAAGAAACTTTTGCATTCACATACAGAGGGAAGCCCCATCGTAATTCAAAACTACTATTCCAGTATAAAATACGTTTTTACGATAGTGATTTTGCGAATTTAGGTTAACCAATTTTCAGAGTCATATAATCAATTTGCCCATAGCCGTGCCTGCTATATTAATTGGGAAATTAATGCCATTACATAGCCAACAACTCTTATAAGATCTGCCTATCACTTAAGCTTATTGTGCTTTCATATTATAGTTGTACCTACAAAAAATATGTAATAAACTCATAACCAAATATGCAAGAAAATGGTTAGAAAGGGTGTTTTTTCAATTGTAGAAAGTAGAATCCTATATAGAATATAAATATGGGAGCCAGATGAAGGATGGAAAGCGATAAATGTTATAAATAGAATATTTTGGACTTACCTAGATCCTCACCGAATGAGGCGGCTTTAATGGAATTAGGAAGATTTGGCTACAACAGCAAGGTGATGGAAAGAATACTGAAATATTAGTTCAGAATATGGAATTTAGATGAGCAGAATACCGTTTGGTAACACAAACAAGAATAAAGGGGAGAGAGACTTGGATATATAAAATTCAAAAGATTGTACAGGAAATAGGTATAGGTTTTATTATGGTTAGATAGTGGAAGAATAGAAAAGGGATTCTGGAAAGAAGTAAAAACAAGAATTGAAGATATTGAAAAACAAACGATCTCTGAAATTATATAAAACATTGAAGAGTGATTGGGCCAGAGAAAATACATTGACACCAATGCCAATATATTGTCATGGTTTAGAACAGGAGTAATATACTTAAGGGATATAAGGAATGGATATATTAAGGGCGGATGTCCAATGTGTGAAAAAGAAGATAGTACTTGGCATTATATTTTTGATTGTCAAAAAACAAAATACTGGAGAGACGAATTTCTTTTGTATAAGTGGGAAAACATATCAAATGAAATAAGAGACAAAATAATCTTGAATCTGAGATCAGAACTTGGAAAATTTATTGGCAAGGAAAGGGAATGCTGCGCCGAAATTGGCTAAAAATATGGCAAAAGACAATTTTTTGTTTTTGTTTTTGAGCTAATAAAATACTCTGAACCTTATAGTATCATAATCCAACTAAATTTATGAGTTTCAGGTTTTTAAATACCCTCACATGACAATTTTATGTCAGTAGGCACGTGCCTGCAGGCCCTTGGATACACAGAACTGTCATTTGAGTTCGATTGGACGTACTAAATTAATACATTTCTAATTAGCGGGCAAAGTTTCTGGTGGAATTTTGTGTGTTGGTATGATTGGTTATTTCTTACAATATGTGGTACCATGGAAACAAAACACCGGCTACAAACATTGAAAGAAAATAATAATGTTTATATTTTGCTTTTGTGTGAGTTTCTAACTTGGTCGTGATTTTCTTGTGTTTCTCGTTAAACTACATACTGTTTATATATAACTGATGCGTTTTAGTGTGCCATTTAACATTTGTAAAGGTATTTATACATCTAAAGGTGCATATAACTGTTATATAGGTTATAGGTAAAACATTCTTTGAAACAATTGACCTTCTGTTGACTGTGTACATAGTTAGGATCATGAATAGGCTAAAGGATACATGGGAAGAAACACATAAACCTAACACAACAATGGGAACATACTTGAGGCCTGATGTGGTAAGGAAACTAATGCCTGTGTACCAAAGGCTGGCATCAGATGAAATCCTAAGGAGAAGACACAAAATGCAAATGAAAGTTTACATGATATGATATGGCGTAAATACCCAAAAGAAATATTTCTGTCAAAGAAGAGACTTCAGGTTTCTGTGACATCAACCATCAGTGAATTCAATTTTGGTTGTTCTGCCTCATTCAAGCTGCAGTCAGACATAATGGACACAGATTTCACCAGCATCTCTAAAAATTAGCCAAGGGAAGGACCAATTACGCTTACTCCATTCAGCAATTTCTGCGAAAGTAACTTTTAAAACAACCAGAAGGAAACTAAAATTAAAGAACACTGCTGCAGAAGAGATAAGGAAGAGGTAGGAGGGTCTAGCTTATCTATCTGGAGGGTTTTAGTCTACTTCAAGGCATGTAGCTGAGAAGGAAAATGTTTTGGATTTAAAAATTTGATTTACTCAGTTATAGTTTTTTCAACATTTTTTTGTCATTCAAAATGTTTCACACGATGCAGTTTTGATTCAGTCCCTATAAAATGTTTAACAAATGTTCTTAGAAATCAAACAAAGGTTTCTATCGTATAAATTTTTAATATTCATTATATTTTTAAAGTTATTGATATATAAAGTCAAAGGTTTAATCATGTTTTGATTTTTTTTTTATTTGCTCCATACCTAATTTTCCCTCTGGAACTAAAGGCAGTATAAGAAATTCATATGATAGATCTTTTCTTCATAACCATGTGAATACTTTTATAAAAAGAAAAATTAAAATTTTGAAAAGTTTCATCACGTGGAGCGGTTTGAATTTTACCCAAATTTTGAACTTCACAAATTAATTACTCAAAAACTATTGAATATATAAAAATCAAATTTTTAATTCTGTGTCCACTATGCATCAGAAGTAAGTGGTAAAACTTTCAGCAATATTGGTTGAAAATTTCTGGATTTGGGGTTATCGGTGCTGCACCCCCTTAGTATAAGGTATAAAGGGAAACAAAAATCTAGATCCCAAGCTTTAAAATTCTCCATTATATACACAATCTGGGGCATGAGAAAATGCAACTCCAAAATGAGGAATATGCAAGATTTTGTATTTATTGTATACTAGTTATCTTATATATGTATGAAATTGTATATGCTAGAAATTGTAATAACAAATGGAAATAAACTAACTGACTAACTATCTAACTAATAAAGTCATAATCGACTCTACTAGATGTGAGAATAGTTTGAAGAAAATAAGTGTAGAAAGTCATGTTAGTGCAACATACGGGACTATTTTCAATAGAATACAAAATATCCTCTAAATACCAGCCAGAGAAGATGCATACACTAAGAACAAAAACAAAGAATAGTATAAAACTGGAGGTATGGATATATCACGTGAGCTACATGATAATTATTAAATCGGAAATACCAAAAGAAATTTTCGAAAACAAAGAAAGAAGAGCAAACAAAAGTTAACAATAATAATTTTGGATGGATGGGTTGGAATCTGAACGCAGCGTTGTTGTTGGCGTGAACAATTTTCCCCAGGCAGTTTGCCTGCTAATTAATACCAGAGAGGGTAAATTCCAGAGTCAGGCTGTGCTCATTCCACCCTTCGCCTGGAATGTAATATCACACCGGGATATAAAACTGGTATTTTCATTTGTAACACTATTTGAAATACCATTGCTGCAGTAAATGCTCCTTGCCTCGCGCGAGTCCTTTGTTTTCAGTGGCGTCACCATTCGATCGTTCTTTTGTTTAATTCTTATTACGAAAACGCTTAGCATTTGTCAAGGGACGCAAATCTTACGTGTTATGTTTCCGGACTTTCTTACAAAACCTCATTCTTTTGTCTACTTAATAGATATACAACTACTTTGATGCCGAATCAACGGTTTCCTGATAGTTTAGCACTTCCGATTCCTGCTGATGAATAAACATTCTTTAGCATTTGATGAAATCTACTTGATATAAACTATAACTTTGTATTCAAATTTTAATGGGCGTAGCAACGTAAATTCTAAGGTATCACGTAGCTAAAAGCATTTCGCTATCACATAAAGCCTCCTGTATTCCAATATTCCCTTGTACCTAAAAGAAAATTAACAATAAGACAAGTGTTTATTATGAAGTAGTTAGAGCAATAAGTGTTTGTACAGGAGTAGAGAAGACGAAATGAGCGTAATATATTAGGTTTTTAAAATTATTGCACACAATTATATAACATTCTACTTTATGTAAAGATAACAAAAGTACAAAGTAACTACGAAGTTCACTTCTGGAGATTGTCTCCTATTTTAAACCATTATTTTGCTTTATTTTTACAGATAGTTTTTATAATCACTGATAATTTAATCCTTTATTATGAAATAAAACTTCCAAAAATACACAAAATATTAATGTTTTATGTCTCCTATTTTCGTTGGGTGGTAGGCTTGACATAAAACTCAGTTGTTTAAAAATATTCTAGGAAATGTTAGATGCGCAGATTTTGATCAGCCCGAAGAGATTTCGAGTTCTAATCTCGGTCACAGTGATTTATTTGCATAAGTTTTTTTCCAGGATTTTCACTTATCCTGAAAGATAAATGTCTGATAAATCTAAGCTCTATGTACCCTGTATTCATTTGAACATCATTTCATTCATCGTCCGATATGACAATGTTGGAGGTTTTCCCTTATCCTGAAAGATGAATGTCTGGTAACTCTAAGCCCTATGTACCCTGTACTCATTTGAACATCATTTCATTCATCGTCCGATATGACTTAATGTTGGAGGTTTTCCCTTATCCTGAAAGATGAATGTATGGTAACTCTAAGCTCTATGTACCCTGTACTCATTTGAACATCATTTCAATCATCGTCCGATATGACTTAACGTTGGGGGTTTTCCCTTATCCTGAAAGATGAATGTCTGGTAACTCTAAGCTCTATGTACCCTGTACTCATTTGAACATCATTTCATTCATCGTCTGATATGACTTAACGTTGGAGGTTTTCCCTTATCCTGAAAGATGAATGTCTGGTAACTCTAAGCTCTATGTACCCTGTACTCATTTGAACATCATTTCATTCATCGTCCGATATGACTTAACGTTGGAGGTTTTCCCTTATCCTGAAAGATGAATGTCTGGTAACTCTAAGCTCTATGTACCCTGTACTCATTTGAACATCGTTTCATTCATCGTCCGATATGACTTAACGTTGGAGGTTTTCCCTTATCCTGAAAGATAAATGTCTGATAAATCTAAGCTCTATGTACCCCGTATTCATTTGAACGTCATTTCATTCATCGTCTGATATGACTTAACGTCGGGGACGTAAGTTACAAGAAAGTGAAGTGAGGAAGGAGATGTTACGTTGAAGGTAGGGAAATGTGATCATGCAGCAGTTATAGGAATGGGTAGCCGGTGAAAGCGGCCAATCCGTTGGTAGGTTCAGGAAAATTATTTTTTTGTTGTGGTTTTTGCTTTTTATTATAACAAATAAACGTTTACCAAAAAAGCTATTTTATTATGCTTGATGTTTGAGCTGTCGTCATGTCTGTCAGTTACTATCCCAGTATACAGGTCTTGACTTCGTTGAAGATGGCCTTCATTTCGTTGGTGGAGTCCTGCACGATCTTCTGGACACATTCCTTCAGAATCTGGATAACTTGTGGTATCACCTCCACGGCCTTCTGTATTTCTTCCTTTACTTCCTTAGCTCGGTTCTGAAGAGCCTGTTTAACCTTGGGGATCTCGTTCACTAGACACTTGATTGGAGCGTCGATGCTGCCCTTACATTCAGGTTTCTGGAGGTCGGCGATGAACTCGTTCACGTTCTGCTTGGCTTTCTGTATGGTAGCGTTCACCTTGGTCAACAGAGGGAAGACCTTCAAGCCGGCCTTGAGCACGCACTTCTGACCCTACTTCTCTGTAACAGATAAGGCAATCTTTTATATTAGGAGTGTTAATTTGGTTAAGGCCTCGAGAGTTGAAAAAATGTGTAAATATGTGGTTTAAGGATCTATATTGACATGCTCAAGATCTTCTTGGGAAGCAAATCAGGTGAAAAGATGATTAGATATCAACGTTTCGGGAGTGAACATTTCTCCCATCATCAGGATATATATTAAATGTTATAACCACAAATATAAACAAAGAAAAAACACTATCAAAAGTTGCATTGCTGAACAAATTGCTGTTTTCAGTAAATTAAATATCAGGTCAGGAGATGGCGTGTGTATAGAAAATTGTGTCGAAGAAACGTAACTACTTAACTTGAGGATCAAGCTGTATAGATCTTTGCTTTTTAAGTCGATGGATTTCCATTTTTAAGGCCGGTTTACGAGAGGAGCTGAACTGAAATCCAGCATCACGATTAAGCGTCCTCCTCTCGGAGGAAATGGCCAAAACCTCCTTAACTCTCCGCTCCCAACAACTGTCAGATAAGCCTACCGCTACAGCCTGCATCCCGTTTACCGACAATCTATCCGGCAGAAACAGCAGCCTCGATCACCAAAGCTAGGAAAGGGAAACCTGTAATACAGCAAGCGTCAGATAAACCTACCGCTACAGCCTGCATCCCGTTTACCGGCAATCTATCCGACAGAATCAGCAGCCTCGATCACCAAAGCTAGGAAAGGGAAACCTGTAATACAGCAAGCGTCAGATAAACCTACCGCTACAGCCTGCATCCCGTTTACCGACAATCTATCCGGCAGAATCAGCAGCCTCGATCACCAAAGCTAGGAAAGGGAAACCTGTAATACAGCAAGCGTCAGATAAGTCTACCACTACAGCCTACATCCCGTTTACCGACAATCTATCCGGCAGAATCAGTAGCCTCGATCACCAAAGCTAGGAAAGGAAAACCTGTAATACAGCAAGCGTCAGATAAACCTACCGCTACAGCCTGCATCCCGTTTACCGGCAATCTATCCGACAGAATCAGCAGCCTCGATCACCAAAGCTAGGAAAGGGAAACCTGTAATACAGCAAGCGTCAGATAAACCTACCGCTACAGCCTGCATCCCGTTTACCGACAATCTATCCGGCAGAATCAGCAGCCTCGATCACCAAAGCTAGGAAAGGGAAACCTGTAATACAGCAAGCGTCAGATAAACCTACCGCTACAGCCTGCATCCCGTTTACCGACAATCTATCCGGCAGTATCAGCAGCCTCGATCACCAAAGCTAGGAAAGGGAAACCTGTAATACAGCAAGCGTCAGATAAACCTACCGCTACAGCCTGCATCCCGTTTACCGGCAATCTATCCGACAGAATCAGCAGCCTCGATCACCAAAACTAGGAAAGGGAAACCTGTAATACAGCAAGCGTCAGATAAACCTACCGCTACAGCCTGCATCCCGTTTACCGGCAATCTATCCGGCAGAATCAGCAGCCTCGATCACCAAAGCTAGGAAAGGGTAACCTGTAATACAGCAAGCGTCAGATAAACCTACCGCTACAGCCTACATCCCGTTTACCGGCAATCTATCCGACAGAATCAGCAGCCTCGATCACCAAAGCTAGGAAAGGGAAACCTGTAATACAGCAAGCGTCAGATAAACCTACCGCTACAGCCTGCATCCCGTTTACCGGCAATCTATCCGGCAGAATCAGCAGAATTCTCGCCAAATACAACATCAAGACCATCCATAAGCCACCTCCGAAGATTAAACATCTGTTGAGGCCAGTGAAAGACAAACTGGACTTCCAAGCTCCGGGAGTGTACCGCATTCCATGTGAATGTAGGATACCGTATATACGAGGGCTATCCAGAAAGTAGATTACGTTTTGGAATAAAAAGTAAACAAAGTATAGGAAACAAATTTTATTATATACAGATGAAAGCCACACTCAAATACTACTTTTCGACATAGTCACCATTCAAATTAAGGCATTTATCGTAGCGATGTACGAGCTTGGAAATTCCTTCGTCGAAAAATTCGGCCGCCTGCGCCTTCAACCACTTCGTTACCTCTTCTTGCAACTGTGCGTCGTCATCAAAACGCTGCATAGCCAGCCACTTCTCCATTGCTGGGAATAGGTGGAAGTCGCTCGGTGCCAGGTCGGTACTGTACGGCGGATGAGGAAACAACTCCCACTTAAAAGATTCAAGAACTTCACGAGTGACATTTGCCGTGTGGGGCCGGGCGTTGTCGTGAATCAACAAGATCTTAGAGCTCAACATTCCTCTGCGCTTGTTTTGAATGGCTCTTCTGAGTTTTTGGAGAGTTTGGCAATACCTTTGAGAGTTTATTGTAGTGCCTCTTTCCAGGAAGTCCACCAAAATCACACCTTTTCTGTCCCAAAAAACAGTCGCCATCATCTTCCTTGCCGACATTGTTTGCATGCATTTCTTGGGTTTTTGGGGGAGAACTTGTGTGCCCCCACTGCATTGATTGCAATTTCGTTTCACAGTTCACGTGTTTCACCCATGTTTCGTCACCAGTAACGATGCGATCGAGTAAAGAGTCACCATCCTTGTGGTAAACGTCCAAAAAGTTCAACGCTGCAGCCATTCGCTGATTTTTGTGGTCCTCTGTCAAGATTTTTGGAATCCATCTTGCACAAAACTTGTGGTAACCAAGCTTTTCGCTGATGATTTCGTGCAACAAACTTCGCGAAATTTGTGGAAAACTCAAAGAAAGTTCCGTTATTGTGAACCTTCGATTTTCACGGACTTTAGCATCGACTTTTTCGACAAGTTCGGCAGTCACTATGCTGGGTCTCCCACTTCGATCTTCGTCGTGAACATTGGTTCGGCCATTTTTAAATCTGATGACCCACTGACGCACTCCACCTTCAGTGATAATGTTGTCCCCATACACTTCACAAAGCTGCCGATAGATTTCTATCGGTTTACAGTTTTTTACAGTCAGAAACCTTATTACTGCACGCACCTCGCAGCTCGCGGGATTTTCAATTAACGCAGACATTTCAAACCGTCACAGTATCTGAACGGAGCACAGCACGAACCTCTCACTAGCACGGCTAGATGCCGAATGAGCTGCGCAACGCTCTGACCCCAAGATGGCCGCGCTAGCCCCGCCCCTAGCGGAAACAGACGAAAACGTAATCTACTTTCTGGATAGCCCTCGTAGGACAAACCGGAAGGCCTATTGCTACCAGAATCATCGAACATGAACGGAGCATTCGTTTAATGCAACCTGAAAAGTCTGGACTGGCAGAGCATTGTTTTGATAACGACCACAGAGCCAACTTTCGGGAGACGACCATCTTGGCAAAATGCAACAATTTCACAAATTTTAAAATTAGAACACTAGTGTGCAAGGTTTTGCATCCATTCCCAAAACATGAGATACATAGTATTTGTAACCTCGAAAAGTTTCTACCTCAAAACCCGCAACCCATCCTACAAAATCACTAAAAGAAAAACCTTAGCGGGTGCGCACGCAGCAAAAACTTTATTGTTAAATACAGCCATCCAGCACCTCGGTCGGTCGGTCAGTGAGTATACATAAAACAAATGAATGCGAATCTAAAGCATAGTCGTGCAGGAGTAGGACAACTGGTCAGGAGTACCAACCTGCATTAGTGTAGATGCTGCTGATGTTGTCCCGCTGTGCGTTGATGCAGGGGATCACGTTAGCCGATGTCTCGGAGATCGACTTCATCTCATCCTTGAGTTGTTGCTCCACCTTCTGGATTTCTTCCTTCACTTGACTCGTCACTTTTTCCATCTCTCCTTGTACCTTGTGTTCAACCGTCTTGGCCATGTCCTCCAGCTTCTCGACCTCGCCCTTCAAGAAGTCCATCACCTTCTTTAAGATGTCTGACGCCGACGGCGCGGCGGTGCACTGTGTCAAACAGAATCATATGGGCAACTGTTTTAACTTGTATAACCACGAGAAAAATATTGCTACGAGCTTTTACATAAAAATAATGGCCTCAGTATGACCAGCGTATCCTCTCTGCCACTACTGGGAAACAAAAGACGAACTACAATAGGAACTCTAGAAACAGCGCAGCCAAACATATATTTCCTTCAGCATTCAGTTTATTTTCGTAATTTGTAAGTTACTACAAAGAAAAGTGTAAATGCATATTGAACGTTTATCTGCATGTTTATGGAACATCTTAAGAGAAGCAGAAAATTATGCACATTTAGAAAATATATCTCAGATAATATCCGCTAAGACGTTAACCCGCGACAAAAGACTTCAAGAAATAAATGTAAGAACATTCCTATCTACAAGAAAAGAATATTACTTAAGAGATCGTCGGAGGGAAATAGGACCAAGAGAAACTAAAGATACAGATTATCAGACTTGAAGACCTGATTTAAGACACACAACCGATAAATAGAAGACGCCAGTTATGGATATCAGAAAGAAGAGCAGAAACCATAGACAGAAAAAAATACCAGGAGAGAGAGAGAGAGAGAGAGAAAAGATATATATGGAGAGTATAAGAGCGGACAGATGCAATTGATTATGCAGAGGCGGAGAGATGACTACACGGATGTCTGGAACTGAAGAACCAGCTCCGTCTACTGATGCCCGTTCCTTTTAGGAGATGAACACCAGTAGAAGGAAGCTTTGGATACCAGTTGTAGAAGAGGATATATATGGAGAGTACACAACTGATTATGTAGAAGAGGAAAGATGACAGCCCGGATATCTGAAACTGACGAACCAGCTCCATCTACTGATGCCAGCCCCTTTAGGAGATGGATACCAGTAGGAGGAAGCTTTGGATACCAGTTGTAGAAGAGGATATATATGGAGAGTACACAACTGATTATGTAGAAGAGGAAAGATGACAACCCGGATATCTGAAACTGACGATCCAGCTCCATCTACTGATGCCAGTCCCTTTAGGAGAGGGATACCAGTAGGAGGAAGCTTTGGATACCAGTTGTAGAAGAGGAAATATATGGAGAGTATCAGAGCGGACAGACACAACTGATTATGTAGAAGAGGAAAGATGATAACCCGGATATCTGGAACTGACGAACCAGCTCCATCTACTGATGCCAGTCTCTTTAGGAGATGGATACCAGTAGGAGGAAGCTTTGGATACCAGTTGTAGAAGAGGAGATATATGGAGAGTATCAGAGCGGACAGACACAACTGATTATGTAGAAGAGGAAAGATGACAACCCGGATATCTGGAACTGACGAACCAGCTCCATCTACTGATGCCAATCCCTTCAGGAGATGGATGGATAGGAAGAAGCTTTGGATACCAGTTGTAGAAGAGGAGATATATGGAGAGTATCAGAGAGGACAGACACAACTGATTATGTAGAAGAGGAAAGATGACAACCCGGATATCTAGAACTAACGAACCAGCTCCATCTACTGATGCCAGTCTCTTTAGGAGAGGATACCAGTAGGAGGAAGCTTTGGATACCAGTTGTAGAAGAGGAGATATATGGAGAGTATCAGAGCGGACAGACACAACTGATTATGTAGAAGAGGAAAGATGACAACCCGGATATCTGGAACTGACGAACCAGCTCCATCTACTGATGCCAATCCCTTCAGGAGATGGATGGATAGGAAGAAGCTTTGGATACCAGTTGTAGAAGAGGAGATATATGGAGAGTATCAGAGAGGACAGACACAACTGATTATGTAGAAGAGGAAAGATGACAACCCGGATATCTAGAACTGACGAACCAGCTCCATCTACTGATGCCAATCCCTTCAGGAGATGGATGGATAGGAGGAAGCTTTGGATACCAGTTGTAGAAGAGGAAATATATGGAAAGTATCAGAGCGTACAGACACAACTGATTATGTAGAAGAGGAAAGGTGACAACCCGGATATCTAGAACTGACGAACCAACTCCATCTACTGACTTCAGTCCCTTTAGGAGATGGATACCAGTAGGTGGAAGCTTTGGATACCAGTTGTAGAAGAGGAGATATATGGAGAATATCAGAGCGGACAGACACAACTGATTATGTAGAAGAGGAAAGATGACAACCGAGATATTTGGAACTGACGAACCAACTCCATCTAATGATGCCAGTCCCTTTAGGAGATGGATACCAGTAGGAGGAAGCTTTGGATACCAGTTGTAGAAGAGGAGATATATGGAGAGTATCAGAGAGGACAGACACAAATGATTATGTAGAAGAGGAAAGATGACAACTCGGACATCTGGAACTGACGAACCACTCCATCTACTGATACCAGTCCCTTTAGGAGATGGTTACCAGTAGGAGGAAGCTTTGGATACCAGTTGTAGAAGAGGAGATATATGGAGAGTATCAGAGAGGACAGACACAAATGATTATGTAGAAGAAGAAAGATGACAACTCGGATATCTGGAACTGACGAACCAGCTCCATCTACTGATGCCAGTCCCTTTAGGAGATGGTTACCAGTAGGAGGAAGCTTTGAATACCAGTTTCAGAAGAGGAAAGATGTCTGGAACTGAGCAAGCAGGTCCATCTACTGATGCCAGTCCCTTTAGGAGATGGTTACCAGTAGGAGGAAGCTTTGGATACCAGTTGTAGCAGAGGAGATATATGGAGAGTATCGGAGAGGACAGAGACAACTGGTTATGTAGAAGAGGAAAGATACAACCCGGATATCTGCAACTGACGACCCAGCTCCATCTACTGATGCCAGTCCCTTTAGGAGAGGATACCAATAGGAGGAAGCTTTGGATACCAGTTGTAGAAGAGGAAATATATGGAGAGTATCGGAGAGGACAGAGACAACTGGTTATGTAGAAGAGGAAAGATACAACCCGGATATCTGAAACTGACGAACCAGCTCCATCTACTGATGCCAGTCCCTTTAGGAGAGGATACCAATAGGAGGAAGCTTTGGATACCAGTTGTAGAAGAGGAAATATATGGAGAGTATCGGAGAGGACAGAGACAACTGGTTATGTAGAAGAGGAAAGATGACAACCCGGATATCTGCAACTGACGACCCAGCTCCATCTACTGATGCCAGTCACTTCAGGAGAGGATACCAGTAGGAGGAAACTTTGGATATCAGTCGTAGAAGAGGAGATATATGGAGAGTATCAGAGAGGACAAACACAACTGATTATGTAGAAGAGGAAAGATGACAACTCGGATATCTGGAACTGACGAACCAGCTCCATCTACTGATGCCAGTCTCTTTAGAGATGGATACAAGTAGGAGGAAGCTTTGGATACCAGTTGTAGAAGAGGAAATTTTAAAATTGTAGGAAAAGTCTTTCGTAGTTTGTTATAAGAATTAAAACTGTAGTAGAAATGTAGATTTGATTTATATTGTTGGTGTAGTAGTAAAGTAGAAGAAAGACTGTTTTAGATAGATTAGATGAGTAGATGTATAAGGTTAGTGGAATCCAGTAATCTGTAGGTTTAGTTGGTTCGTTAAGGCACATTAGGGCCTGGTATAAATTCCAGAATCCGGGCTATTAGATATACAGATTTTATTTGATTTTATTTTTATTTTATTTTTCATCTGCATTAATAACAAATAACTAAAATAACTAGAAATTAGCAATAATCTCTTGCAGAAGAACGAGTAGGAAAAGTAATGTGCAGGTAATATGTAAAATTCTTAAAACGTTCTAATAGCATTGAGTTTCATGCAATTAGGTGCTGACTAGCGGGGTTTGATAAGGCGCTGGCCAGGGTTCAAAACCAGCCCAGGTGGTGGTTTTTAAGTGAGGATAAAACTGTCACACTCCTGTAAACGAAATTTCGGCACAACGACGACACTGACAATTGACAACGTCGTTAACCAATAAAGTAATTTAATTTACCTCGATTATCATGAATAGAGGAGTGAGGTGAGTGTCAGGTTTCCCATACTGACCTGTGAAGCCACAAGCACCACCAACAGAATTGTCGAGAACTTCTTGGTCGCCATGTTTGCAGCTACAAGTGAACACGCAATCCGTGTCTTCCTCTCTGCTTTTATACACTCAACTGTTTTCGTTACATCTGTGTCAACAATCTGGCTGGCTGCATGTGTTGCATTTCGCCAAGGTTGTCTTGCAATTGTCGACGTTGTTCTTAACAAATCGAAACTTTGGATATTTGGCGATTACCTTGTCCTTCAACTTGATGTTCCCTAACTTGACACAACAACAGCCATTGTCTTTATTACGGAGCGGATTTATAGACACTAAAAATGTGTGAAATAGGCACTTAAATAGGCACTAAAATTTGCTAAGTAAACACTTGGAAATACAGAATTTTAGTAAAATGGGTCTTAAAATGCACTATAACAAAATGACAATCATCGCAACATATGCTGCAACAAATTCACTAAACATATACTATTTTGCGGTTCCCTAGACAAAATAGTTCTACATTTATTCCAAATTTCATAAATGGCTCCACAGTAATTTAAAATAACAGATATTGTCGTATAATTAAAATACATATAAATCCACTTCACTAAGTAAGAACTATAATGTGCAAACAGGTGTTGAGTAATTAACTATGACAAACACAAAAAAATTGCTTTTGGGGGGGGGGTGCTTAAGGGTGAACATTGAAATATCGGAAGATTTTGTGAGATATGTTTCAAATTTACATCATTTATTTTTGTGATCGATCAAGAATGAAATAATACCAAGTTTCAGCTTTCTAGTTACAATAGTTTCTAAGGAATTAACCGTTTCTGTCTAAATTACAGGCGATTTTCAAAATGTCCCACATATTGTAATTTTAAAAATTAATGCTTGGAGTATAAGTTTCTGCACCCATTTTAAACTATTAATGACCTGTACCTGTGTGAAATATTTGTATTTTCCATATCAACGAAGGGAAAAAAGTTATCATACCTATTTAACAATTTTTATTTTCCTAAGCGTTTTCAGTAAGGAGTAAGCATTATAATACTTTTCACTACAAATAACAAAAACACAACGACTGTAAATGGATACACTTAATATGCAGTTGCCCTTAGAGACATGTTTCGAATTTCATACAGATTAATAGAAAACTGCATCCTGTGGAACATTTTGAAGTTAGGAAAATGTAGAAAATATAGAATCTGAGAAAACTGAGGTTAAAATTTCGTAATAGCAGTTACGATACAGGTGTAGGGTTATTTAAATAGTCATGTGACGCTTTCTGTAGTACTACTAGAAAAAACACTTTATATTATTGAAGTATGTCTATATTAATTTTAAGACAAAAAAGGCTACATTTGGTATTGTTGTGAGCTTTGGGTCAATTTGCACAGACGTGTCTCCTTAATAAATCCCTTTTTGTATATCCAATATGCAGTAGTAAGAAATTTCTCTTCCATGAAAACTTCACGTTGAAATCAACAAATACAAAAGGTGCTGTCACAAATTACAAGTAGAATAAATTGGCTAAAAAGGCAGTTTAGGCACTAAATAGGCACAAACGTATGAAATAGGCATTTATAGGCATTATAAAACTAAGAAATTAGCCTAATAATTATAGGAGACGTGCTTATAACTTAAAAGCCTACGTTTCTGAACAAAGGAATAAAATAAGGCAAATAGGGCAAAATCCGCCCCCTAGTCATTATACAAAAGGGAATGTACCATACGTTCAGTTACATATTTACAATTTGAATATGTACTTTGTTTTACATATATTTTTATTTCTTAATATACATTCAGTTTTCACACCATGTTGATTTACATAACGTTTATCTATTGGTAGAGTGAAATATGATTACCTTTGAGGCTTGCTTCAAACGGAACAATTACACTACTACAGTGCAATCCACATAAACCTGAACCAACTCAATTCGCCATAACTTTAAAAGCAATAAAAGGACACACGTGCAACATTGAGAGAATATAACAGACAATTGGTAGAATACATTGCACTATTTACATCTGAGAGAAAATGTTGGAAGTGTCCTCCACCAGCATCTATACATGATTGCATCTGTCTCACCATATTCTCTAAAGTTTTACAGAGATGATATCGAATTGAGAGGTTATTTCCAGCAATATTGAGCACCTTGCCATAATCTAATGACACCATTGAACTTTTAACTAGTTTCTTTGATAATCGAATAATTTCAAAAGGTCTGTTGCCCCCCCCCAGATACCCTCACCGAAACTCTTCTTTGTTTTTTGTAATTTACGTCCTCCAATATCAAGTAATATCGGACGATAAATGGAATGGATTAAATAATGCTCAAATTAGTCCAGGTACCATAGATCTTAGAGTTACCCGACATTCGCCTTTTAGGATAAGGCCAACCCCTGGAAAAACCTTATCTAGGTAACTCGCTCTGACCAAGATTCGAACTCAGGACTTCATGAACGTGAGGCAGACACGCTACCACCACGCTACCGAGGCGGGCATCTTTTCTTGTAGGGGTATCTAAAAACAGAGTGTACAAGAATAGGCCACGGACAATTGATGTTCTCAAGGAATCCATTCGAACCGAAATAAGTAACATTGGCGAGGATACTCTCCGTAAAACTTGAGAGAATATGGTGAAAGGAGTACAAACATGTATAAATTTATATGGATGTTGTACCATAAGATAATGAAAATAATTAATAGAAAGGTTAATAGAATGTTTCTTAACAATTCTTTGGTGAGAGTATTTGTAGGAGCCAATTCTTAGAAACAAAGTATCTCCAGTACGCCTGCAGTAGCGGCTATACAGTGGTGCCGGAGAAGTTGCCTACCCAGCACGGCGATACGTGGCTGGGACGCGAGTTACAGTGGAACCTCGCAGGCTGAGCAACGCTGCGTAGTATAAGCATACCTTCAGGCTTTGGTCATCCTGGAGGAAATTCTGGATCGACATGGCTGTTGGTTTTATATTTAAGGGTACTAATAATGACGTATCTAAATAAATATTACTGAATTTTACTTCATGTTTTCATTAAAATGTCTGCAAGTGTTGATTAAACAGGAAGAGATAACTTTTTGAAGTTTTTAAACGCTAAAACTTCACGCGGATGTGTGAACATGGCGTGTGAAATTTTGAAATTTTATTATCGTTTCTTCAAAATCTTGCTTTCTCATTTCTTTTTGCAATTTTAAATTGTTCCTAGCTGTGATACATCTGTTTTGCTGTACAAACTGATTAGCCGTCTGTGCAGGGTAGTGGCAGCTTGTCTGCCTTCCATTGAAGAGGTTTCAAACACGATTCTTGGTCAGGTTGAGTTATCTAGATAAGAATTATTGCGGGTTTTTCGTTATCCTGAAAGATGAATGTCTGGTGACTCTAAGCTCTATGTACCCTGTACTTATTTGAACATAATTTCATTCACCATACAATATGACAACGTTGGAAGAGGTTAATTTAAAAAAAAGTTCTGAATAGACATCTTTCCGAAATATGCGGGTTGTTCAATAAAGAGTTGTTATCATTTTACGGTCATAATTTTTCGCACTAAAATTCAATGTTATTATATTTAGTTAGCTTAATGTGAAACAAACACGCCGTAGTAGCTTCATTGTTGGTACTCCTGGTTCCAGCCTGTGAGAACCAGGCAAGTTCAGACATGTTCAGTATCGCCTACCACTGCAATGGAGGTAACATGCAGTTAAAGTTGATGTTAGAGGAAGATCCGGAGTCTCTTTCAAACGTAATCACTGGTGATGAAATTTGGCTACATCATTTTGATCCTGAGAGCAAACAGCAAAGCTCAGTGTGGAAATCTCCTTCATCACCAATCCCCCAAAAAGCAAAAGTGGTTGCTTCTGCTGGGAAAGTTATGATCATCTCATTCTTTGATATTCATGGAATGGTTTATCACCATGTTGTACCTGCACACACATCAGTAACTGTACAATGCTACAGGGATATCCTGAAAACATTGCAAGTCCATATCAGGCACAAAAGACCACATTTCCGTGAAGCAGGCTGGATGTGCGGCCGCATATTGCCAATGTTGTTGCTAAATATCTTGCAAAAATCAACGTGAAGTGCATCTCTCACCCTCGCTATAGTCCAGATTTACCCAATGTGACTTTTTTATTCCCTAACTTGAAGAAACGCCTTCGTGGGAGGCATTATCCATCATCAGAAGCAGTGGTGAAGGCTGCGGAGGCGATTTTGAAGGATATCTCAAAAATGGTTTCCAGCATGTCTTTGAAGACTGGCAGAAACGCTGGGCAAGTGCATCGCATTCAGGAGAGACTATTTTAGAAGGAAAATCAAAATTATGAAGATAAGTTACGGTACATTGTCAAAAAATTGTGATCATTCTTTATTGAACAGCCCTTATCTTTAGCATGTTCTGCCTGAGGTTTTAACTGACTCCAATGACGCAACTGAACAAATGTAACAAAAGTAAGTCGTACGGATTCGTATTGTTATTTTCGTGTTAAAATATCAAAAAAGGACCAAAACTGCACGATTATAAATTAAAATTGGAGTAAAAGAACTAAGTGTATCATTAATTGTAATGCTTGAGTAGTACGTACTATACTCAAAGTCACACAGAGCTCCTGTTTATAACAAACGCACACTCTCGTACTGAAACACCTGAGTCAACTATCTGTACTGACAATTACTAACGCAACGCTGATTCCTTTTTGTTGTGATCAAACAGATCAAGCTTCTGGTTACGTAATTGCTTTGTCATATATCACCACAGACTCTTCTAGAAAATATATTGTTTATTTGCCATAGCTGCAAAACCTCATCTGCTTCAAAGCATGCCAAACTACCCTTTAAGTGGAAAATGTTTTACTTGTTATGAATTATTATGTCGTCTTTTAGAAAATTAAAAATTTTAAAACATTCAATGTAAAGGATAATTTGTAGTGGGGGAATTTTTTTGAAGGTTCTCATATGGCGTTGCTTTAAAATTCTGAATTTAAATATTAAATGTGATTTTTAACTAATACATGCACGAATCTTCTTCTACAAATGTTATTGGGAGTGATCATCTGGGACCAGAGGCGAACCGACGTAAGGAAAATCCGGGTTATTCAGAGAATGGCGAAAACTGATGAAAAGTATTTAAATGAACGAAATATTTTAATCGAGTCTAGAGATTACTATTGGACACCTTCACCTAAAAGCATATACACTGTATGTACTATAGTAACCTGTACATTTTAACTGTAATACAAACTAGTCAGTAGTAAAACAGACAGCGAGCTTCTGCTGTTTCAGTTTAGTGTACCGCTTACGGGCAGCTCGATCTACAGTGTGATCCATATTGATCTGAACCATATCAATAAGCCATAACCTTTGAACCAATAATAGCACAAACGTGCAACTTTGGGAGAATATAATATACAATTGGGAGATTATATTACACCATTTACATCTCAGAGAAAATGTTGCAAGTGTCCTCCACCAGCATCTATAGATCTTTGATACGACTGTAGACACTGAAGTTTATATGGGTATCTTGAAGACATTTGTGGAGCAGCTGGATGATATCGAATTGAGAGAAGGTTATTTCCAGCAAGATCGAGCAACGTACCATACATCTAATGACACCATGGAACTTGTAACCAGTATCTTTAATTGCACTGAGCAAAAATGAAAATGTTTCGGGCTTACAAATAGTGAATTTACACGTATTTCTATCTGCAGAAATAAAAAATCATCATAAAAATGATAGATTAGCTCTTGTTTTGAAGATAAAGTGACATATTATTTTTAGAATAAAGATTGTAAACTTGGGGGATTTTTTGGGAGTTGGCATACCTGTCAAATAACAAAACACAATCAGAGAGAAATTTTGGTAATTAAGAGATGCAAAAGTTAAGGAAGGTATTTTTGTCGGACCACAAATAAGAGAACTTGTAAAGGAACCTGCATTTGAACAAATTTTGGAGGGGAAAGAAAAGGAAGCTTGGGAAGCCTTCAAGGGTGTTGTTCATTGGATTTTTAGGCAACAAAAGAGATGGCAACTACAAGCATTTGGTGACAGTGCTCCTGCAACATGTCCCTTAAGATCCGTTCTCTCCACTCGCACCTAGACTTTTTCCCTCCTAGTTGTGGAGCTGTTGGTGATGAACATGGGGAGAGATTCCATCAGGACATTTCTGTTATGGAACAAAGATATGAGGACCGTTGGAATGAAGTAATGCTTGCGGATTACTGTTGGTCTTTGTATAGGGATTCTGCGAAACTCCATCACAAGAGGCAAGCTAAAAGACGACGAAGTCATGATTCTCTTCAGACACGACTATCTGCGAAGTATTTTTCCAGCAATTTAGGACTCTTAGCATGTAATTACCAGTTAAAAAAATCAAATGCACTTTCATTGTTGTTAGCGTGTATGTAATTAAAATGTATCCTTTTCTCTCAATCCGTTAATATGTAATACTTCCACCTTGTGTGTATCATAGAAACTAGGGCTAATAATTTTTTTCATTGTAATATTTGTTTTTCTCAACCCAAAATTAGTATCAATTGCCTCATGAAGTGCTCGAAACATTCAAAAATTATTTCATTGTTCCCCAGTGTAATCGGGTAATCTCAAAAGGTCTGTGGCCCCCAGATCCCCTGACCTAACCTCACCGGATTTTTTCTTGTGAGGTTATCTAAAAAATAGAGTGTACAAGAATAGGCCACGGACAATTGATGTTCTCAAGGAATCCATTCGAACCGAAATAAGTAACATTGGCGAGGATACTCTCCGTAAAACTTGAGAGAATATGGTGAGACGAGTACAAACATGTATAGATGCTGGTGGAGGACACTTCCAACATTTTCTCTGAGATGTAAATAGTGTAATGTAATCTCCCAATTGTGTATTATATTCTCCCAAAGTTGCACGTGTCTCCTATTATTGGTTCAAGTGAAGTGGTTCAGGTTTATAAGAATCGCACTGTACTTTAACATTATGGGCCGTATGCATAGACTTGGTCCGGACCAATTTGCTACTTCTGGTGGACTAACGGTGGAACATCGATTTTCTTATTCATAAACCGGGATTAGCGATAGTCTCGGGACCAAACACGTTGGTCCGGCTCAAATTTTGGTCCGTCTCCGAGGCGGACTATCTATGTAACGTGGATGACAATGAAGTGATGAATGTAGCTGTAGTGCGTAGAATTCGTGAAATAAGGTGACGGAGACAAACCTATCTACCAAGAATAGAAATTATTGCAAAGTACGACGAAGTACGCATGCGCAGAACAAACTTTCTACGTCGTGTAACATTTGCTCCGTACTGGTCCACGGCTTTACTTGTCCGAGGCTTTATCGTCTCTATGAATACCAAAAAGTTAGACCGCCTTTGGTCCAGAGCAAGCTATCCGGAAGATAGTCTTGACCAAAGTGATAACTATGAATTTCTTTATGTTTGCTACTGCTTGTGTGTAAGTCATAACCACAGCCGATTCATTAACACTATCTGAATTTGAATACTCTTCATTTTTATTTTCAGTAACATGCATGATGCAATAATGTCTTCCTCTGTAATCGGTTTATAACTTCCATCATTGCCAATTACTTCATCAATAATGGAAAATCTTTCCATACTTTTAAAAATTTCTATAAAATCTTCCTCCACACTTATTTTTTCTTCTTCTTCAATCTTGTTTTCTGGCAAGTCACACACACCAGGCCATAACTTTATGAAAGCTTCTCTTCCAACCTGGTCCCAAGCATGGGGGGGGGGGCGAGTACAGTGAGTTCGCCCACTGGCAAGAGAATTTGAGTAATGTATCTACTGAAAATAGCCATTTATCGTCTGTGAAATAAGTCTTCATTTACTATGTTACATATAAAAATGCTTACGTTGAAAGGAGAGAAAAGATTAAGAGAGGTGGGGAAATTTGCTGACAAAATCAAAGAGGAATGATTGAGAAGGGCAAGAAAGTAAGACACAATACGAACATTAGGTCAAGGTCGTAAAAGAGCGAGGATAGAGGTTAAACGGCCAGGGAGCCAACACCACTATCAGCGGTGGACAAATTTGTACCTAGATTACAATTGTAAAACTTGTAATTGAGATAGTAAGATATGGAAGTACAAATAAACTTACTAAGTTATATAACATAATTAGTTTTCCAACACTGGTCCGGGTTAAAGGGATTTTACTGTGCAGAGGCGCTCGAAGCATATTTCCTATGACATTTCGACGTGAGGGAGAATGTAATAGTTTCTCTACTCCGTATATGTGGTAGAGAAAGTCATAAACGATAGTGGGTAGAGAAAGCTATGTGAACTTTGTTTCATCGGAAATCATTATTTTGAAACGCCCTAAATTAAAAATGGAAAAGAATATAATTAATAGAACAATGCCTGCATCTCTCCCCCTCCCTCTCTTTTCCATCTCTCCCCCCCTCTCTCTCTCTCTCGCCTTTTATCTTGTTGTCTGTAACAAGTCATAATATTAGTCACTATTCTTTTTTTTACCTTCTTTACCACTAGAAGCAGATTTGTGTATGAGGAACAAAGAGTTCTACGTTGCGGCGCCAATTTGTAACTAAAATGTTTATGGTTGAGCAAATAAATCGGCGAGCAATGAGGTTTCTCTCAGGGTATGCGTGGATGGGTGTGAGAAGGAGATTTTCACAACACTGGAATGCCCGTTTCCAACTTATTTATTTACTGCTTCTTCTTTTCAGACATCGAAATGAAAGTTGCCGACCGAGGGTTACCAATCTCGGTTTAGAGTTACTGAATGCAAATTGTTTATTACTCGATAAATTTTGATGACCCGACAAATATTCAAGACAGAACAAGTTGACCGCTCTAATAGGCTTCACGCCTCAGACTCCTCTCATCGGCCTGACACCGAAGACTCCTCTGCTCGGCTTCAAGCCGAAGACTGTTTATAATGGCTTCCTAGCCGCGAACTAGCCACATCGGCTTCACGCCGAAGAGTCCTTTTTTCACCACAGCTGTGCGTGTGTGTATATCTAACTTTCACTCTCAAAACTCCTTTTCAAACAAAGTCCCTTTTGTGGCTGTTTTGGACGCCATTGTAAATGATCCAAAGAATTCCCTATTCATACACGTCAAGTGACAATTCCTTTAGAAATCTTCTAAGGACACTGCTTCTTATATTGCTTTGTTATACACTTTCCCCCAACTCAACTGGCCTTTCCCTGGTCGTAACAAAGAACCAACATTCCTTTTGACATCTATCATGATTCTTTGCTTCTGACAAACCTTAATTTCGGTATTACACTTTACCACGAAAAGAAGAGCAAGGTTTGCATTCCACCTAAAGAGGTTCAAACCGAAATTTCCCCAGAAATACATGTTTGAAGTTTCCGAACCCCAAAAAGTGTCTGTGTGTATTTTTGAATATCATAAAAAAGAAACTAAAGTGTAAAAATAAATACCGAACTTGCGACACGAAGAGAATTCCTGTACATTTTGAGATGTCCTTCCTTATTTATAATTCCTCAAAAATGGACTTAAAGATTTTCATTATTACAACATATGTTTAAGACATTTTCTGAGACCAAAATGTTTATCTTGAATTTTTGGGAATACGCTCTAAAGTCTTCTTGGTCCAGGATTAATGTTACACAGTTTTGTGTAGCTAGACATAGAGGAAACTTCACTAGTCAAAATATATCACGTCAAAATAGGGATTTTACAAAAAAATCAGTTTCTTGAACATGTTTGCTACTTTGTTTGTACTCTCCAATACTTTCACTGCACATTTCTTAAACTGCTAAGTCATACTTTTCTCTCTGTCGATGTGATGCAAATTATACCAAACATGTAACGCCCAATTTTTAGGCAATTCTACCTTTCTTGCAACGATTTGCCTAACATTTGTCTAAATTAACTTCAAGTAGAAACAAAAATATTGTGAATAGTTTCTAATACACAAACGGTAAATGTAACATTATGTTAATTGGCAGCTGTGTGGGCAGGTGTCGACGTTCATTTATTCAGGTGCTGCACGCCGCCCGGGTAAGTATATAAGGGACAAGTGAACATCGTCCAGACACACTTGAGTACCAAAGCAAGTAGCAATATGGCCGCCAAGTACTTCCTCGCTCTGCTCGTCGCCTGTGCAGCCGTTCAGGTAAATTCCTGCAATCATCACGTACAATAAACCAAAAGAAAGAGTATACTATTACATACCAGCAAATTGTTACGATTTAAGCTTAAAAATAATTTACAATCTTATAAAATTAACTCATCAGGACTGAGGTTCGATCATAGGGGAACGCACGTTGGAGTAAGTGGCTTCTTCTCCGCTATTATTTCCCAGACTTATCCATAATCAACTTTAATTTCATCGTCAGTTCATTTCATCAAATATTTAGTTTCAATATTGACCTGATATTTTCGAAGATAATAATGATACGAAGCATTACTGAAAACTCTAATCCAAGATCCATTTTTGGTAAGCTTATTTCATGAGGTTGACTGTCAACTTAATTCTAATTTGTGGAAAAGCCTATAAGTATTTAACATGTCATTGCCTTTTTCAACATTTCTGAAACATAACATCAGAAATTTTTCTCTTTCCTTGCCTACACGCACTCTTGTTTAATCATTAAACACCTTTTTCAATATTGAAACAATTGAATTTGCATAATTCACAGATGTTTCTCCTGCCAGTTTCCTTTTATCGCATCAATATACAATCCGAGAGTTATTTTCTCTACACGTGTTGTGTAAGCAAAGGAATATTGAATTTCACTAAAATGTTGAACTTTAATGTCACCAGAAATACTTGTTTTGGGTCTCAGATTCAAAATTTCACACACAATCCAGGACTCTCCCTTCACTCGTCTTTTACTACCCTCATCTCCATTTATGCACTCACACAAGCACTTTGCAGCTCCATAATTGCTTTCAGCAAGTGCTACTCCTATCAAAACACTGAAATTGTGTCTTTAGAAATGAAATAATTGAAAGAAACATTCCATTATAAACATAAAGAAAACCCAAATTGACTGATATTATTCCTTGATGATTCCTTTGCAACCCAGGGATATATGCTTCTGTTTTCAACACTTTAAAATGCAGGGTACGAGCGCTACTGTCTTAGAATTTATTTAACTGCTTTATTATGTGTTTCAAATGGGAAGAGTTCTCTGCTGTAGTGAATCACATACGTTAGAGCCTTCAGCGTTGCCACCTCGTTATCCCTACTCTCTCTCTCTCTCTCTCTCTCTCTCTCTCTCTCTCTCTCTCTCTCTCTCGCACATTTGCAAGTGTTCGTGGCACTAGACGTAAGGGAACGCAAAATGAATTTTCCAAAGTTTTATAATAATGCAGCAATTGAAATTACAATTACAACACGGATATTCTATATTCCGCAAATGTGTTAAATATTTAGTTTAAAGTTAATTATTGTTTATGAATTACTTATTTCTCTACCCAACGAAAATACCAGCGGTGCATCCGTATATCTGTGAATGTTACTTACGTTAAGAGATAATTGTCATTGTCATTGTCATTGTCTTCAACGTCTGAGTACTGCAAATTTATGACGATAGGTTTCAAAATCTCGTTACGTGCTATTTCTTTCCAAAAGTCGTCTTCTTGTAGTTTATCTGATGTCTCACGCAGTATTCCCAGTCTTGTTGTGTTCCTTGTCAATTTTTTCGTGAATAAGTCGTTCAATGTCAGTCAGTTTAAAAATATTATTTCTGTTTGCAACATAATTTGAGCCCACATTAACTTAATTGGATTGTTCTGGCAGCAGTAAGGAGGGGGGAGGTGGATCGTACCTCATTGATCCAGCTGATGCACTTTTTCATGGAAGAGTAACTGAATAATGCTGCTTTGAACTCTCTAGAGTAAATAGAAATTACGAACCATTCATAAACAAAGATATAATGTGACCAGACACGTTCTACCAGACTAACAAGAAGTATATCGTTTCCTCTCATCGAATTTAACAAACACCTTGGCTTATTCAAAGTATTTCTTTTATCACGTCATGTCATATGTTTACCTTTCAGTTCTGAGTAATTTCAAATATACGTTCACGCATACATGCCAACCAATAATGATATTCATTACAGTGCTTACGTCGCGATGCATTGTTATAATATAATGGTATCTACTTTATTTATTTGTATTAAAAAAACTATTTGGGCTAAAAATATGGGGTTTTACGGTTATGTTAAATATAAAACTCTCTCCTTCCTCATGGATCAGGTTCTGCAAAATATGAATTTTTGTCTTAAGTTTGGCGCTCGTCAAACACAACATAGGGGGAATGCAACACCGCAGGACTCCGATTGGTTGCTCATCTAGTAGTGCTGAAGCACAAACATCTTCCCATTTGAAACAGATAATGTATTTACATTATATAGTATTCTATCTAAAATGCAAGTGTCAAGATGTTCGCACAATTCGCAATTTCTACTGTGAAATTACTTTTGTGCCACTTTCGGTTTTATCGGTTTAAATATGAACGTCATAAAATATTAAAATTATTAACTTTGAAAAAGTTAAAGTATTCCAAGGAAAATAACAATTATTCATCAATTGTTAAGACTTCATGATAGCACCTTTGAACTTGAATGCTTGCAGGTGATCTATGGCTTCCCCAGCTTCGACATGGGGGACCTGGTGAACAAGATCAAGGAGAAGGCCGAAGATATGGTCAATAAGGTGAAGGAAGACTTTGGAAAGATGGAAGACAAGATGAAGGACATCTGGAACAACATGAAGGGCAAGGTTGGAAACGTGTGGGACGAGATCAAGAAGAAGATCCAGGAAGTCGTTTCTGGAATAAAGGACAAGATCAACAACCTGGAACTGGAAGCCAAGACTGACGATGCCAAGAGCTGTATCGCCCAGGCTAAGGAGCAACTCAGCCAAGCTGAGGCAGAGATCGGTACGTATAATAGTGCCCTCCTAGGCTACACCCCCATTTTCCCTTTTTCTCACTCTTTCTCCCTAACTGTGTACCTCCATTCTCTAATTCTCTCCTCTCACTTCCAGCTAAAGTTGTCTCCCTGTCTTTAACCTTTCTGCAGTACTTTGTTCTTATGCTTCTTGGTATACATCGCGCTCTAGGCAACTAGTTTCACAGATCTTCCAATATGAAATTTCCCCGCCTCTGTAGGGTATCCTCCCCCCAGAATATAGCCCATGTACAGCCCATCCCACTCCGTTACTGAACGTGCAACTCTGTACACTTTAAACTCGAAGCTAAGCAAATACCCTAAGTTCATTTGTTTGTTGCAGAGCCCAAGGTACAGGCCTGCGTCGAGCAGGTGCAGAAAGACATGGAGCCCATGGTTTCTGACATCAAGAACGAGATGAACAACATTGCCCCCAAGATGTCTGATGAACTCAAGACCTGCATGCAGATGGGCAACTGGCAGCAGTGCCTCGAGGGTGCCAAGGAACTCGCCCCCGAGATGAAATCTGCCCTCCAGAACTTGTTTGGTGACGTCGGCAAGATGGCCCAGATGATGCCCACCGAAGCCAAGAAGGCACAGGAATGTGCCGCCCCCATCTTCAGCGACATCAAGGAGAAGGGACAGGCTCTTCTGTCTGGTGCTGCAAGCTGCATCAAGCAAGCTATGGGTGCCTAAATCACCGCCAATTGTTGTAGTACTTGCTAAATAAAACAGCTGAAGTGTGAATTTGTTGTTTTAGTATCCCACTCCTGACACCAAACTAAATATGAGACCTCCATTTACTGGAACCGAATCGATTCAAATGAAATGGAACAGATAGAAGTCTGTAACCATAATGAAGTAACACAGCCTTTAAGCTGATCTTTGATAAATCTATAAAAATTGCCAGTCATCTGGATTATGCTTAGTTCCCAGCTCACTCATTAAACCATTCATTTCTATACAGAAACATATCTTCTCTTCCAAATTTTCCAAATTCCTAATATATATTTCTAAGCTCTGTGATTTTTCTACCAAGTGCAAGTAATGTCCATTGTTGCAGCCAGGAATCTAGAAGAACAGATTCTTCTTTTAACAAATTGAAGTCGCGTGATACACCATTCAAGTTTACTTGCTCTACAAAATGTCTTTCACTTTCAGAATTGAAGTACTCATATTCAGAAGTTGTTAAGTCAATATTTTTGAGAAATCCTGTTAAACACACGATAAGCTCTCTGAATACCAGTTTTGTAATAGTGCTAAAAGATTTGTGGATCAGAAGATGTTAGGTCAAACATATTATGACCCTGGCATGTTGAATGACCATCAATTTCAGAAATAAAAGTTGTTAAGTCAGCCTTTTCGATTTAGATGTTGTTAAGTCAAGTAGTTGCCGCATTAGCCGTTTGGTGGTGTCACCCAAGCTCTTTGATATCAGCTGTTGATACATTTTAGATTAGACATTTAGACATTAGACATTTTTAGACATTTCTCAAGTACGCTTTCAGAAAGTTTATCTGTACTTCTCAATACCAAGGCACTCTTTCATGCTTATTGACAGAATGTTTGGCAATATTGAGAAGAAGAAACGATCAATGGATAAAGTCCTAGTCCCTTCCACATGGGGAAACTGATCAAAGATTCACTACAGAAGAAGCCCATTGATGTTGTCCACTGACCGATAACGGGGAACATCATGACACTCCATATTTTTCAAACATGCTGCTCCCCATAAAAGGACCCCGTAACTTAGGTGTGCATGTATAAATGCATAATAAACCTTTAGTGCATTGACTTCATCCATAATTGGTGTTGTCTGTTTTAATACATATATGCCCTTGTTTATTTTCTTGTTGTTCTTTTCTATATGTTTGTGCCATTTTAAACTACTATCTATAACTAATCCTAAAAGGTTTTTCTGTGCTACTTGGCTAATTTTCCTATTTTTTATACAGCTGCAAGTGACGGAACATAATGACCGTAATCTTCAATTACCATTGAATCATTCAGCTCGCTCTTGATAATTGCTGTAACTGGCAATAAAATCAAACTACTGTAATTCCAATAAGCTTATATCTCTCCAAGATGGCTTTCCGACACACAGTTACCCAATGGACTAGCGCTCCAAGGTATTCCGTGGCACACTAAACCTCTCTTGTTGGCATTTCCCCAATCTCGACTTCAACTCCGCATTTAGTAGTTAGTGAGCTCAACACAGCATCAAAAGCAATGTGCAGAAGAGATTTTTTTTGTGTAATTTACGTACTCCAACGTTAAGTCATATCGGACGATGAATGAAATGGCCGAAATGATGCTCAAATAAGCCCAGAGTCCATAGAGCTTAGAGTTACCCGACATTCGTCTTGAAGGATAAGGGAAACACCCGGAAAAACCTTATCCAGATAACTCACACTGACCGAGATTCAAAGTCGGGACCTCTTGAACGTGAGGGAGACATGCTACCTCCACGCTACGGAGGCGGGCAACAGAAGAGATTGATAATACCGGCACGTTGAATCCATTTACTAAACAGTCCAATTTCGCAATTAAAATCTTGGATACGCCTGAATTTATATTTGAATACACAACTTTTAGTAAAAATCTATGTTTATATATTCAATTATAATTGTCGATATAATAACACTTGCATTAATTCGACCTTTCCACTGTTTGCATAATTAAAACTGAACCATAAAACGTAAAATTTAAACCATGTTTCCAAATGCACGCACCATTTGGTTCTTCGTTCAAAAACAAAACCAAATAAATACTTGTGCTGCCATCTGTGGCCACTCTTTTAAATGGTTCAGCGCGTTGAGGAATTAATGTTTCAACAAACTTCCTCCAGGTGGCGTTGCCAACCTCAAACACAAACGAAGCCTTAGGTGCATGTTTTGTAAATGGGCCATATTGAACTCTCAGGAATTTTAATATTAAACAGGGAGTTAACGATCTCCAATAATAATTTTGAATTAAAGAAAAAAGAAAATTGTTCTGACCATGTATCCGTATTGGTATGGGAACAGAATTCTTCTTCTGACTTTCTTTCTTGTTTATTGACACTTTTGAATAATTGGTTTATTCAGTTGGCACCCTGTACCAATAAGTTTTTTATTTATGTAATAAATAACTGTCATTAAATATCCGTTTGTGTAATGTTTTAAATTGGAATTTATAATTTGCTTTTAAAATTTCTAAAACATTTTATAATCTTTCTAAAACGTATTTGGGACTATAATTTAATATGTTTGCAATTTTAATAAGTCCAGGTGTTGATTGGTTCCTGTTGTCCCTCGTGGAACATAGGACATGAATGAAGCATCTCCATCTGGTCCTATTTGCAGACAAACCCTTCATCTCACTCCAGGTCTTGCCCTCCTTCATATTTGGTTCGGGTACACAGATTTAATTAGTTCATCAACTTGTAATCACTGCACGGTAAATATTGAACAAGAAAGCAGGAGTCAAGGCAATATTGAGTCTACTTTTAATGATATTACACAAATCATAAGGATGTTCTTATATCAAGGACCATCTTTGATCTTCCTTATACCATTTTCTTAAATATTTTCAGTATCGCCACTTAGATCCAGTCGTTGACTTGTTCGAATGGCTCTAGTAGGTCGTTCATTAACATAATATAACGATTTTGTTATCCAAAAAAGAGTTTGATTAAAGAACATTTCCAGGATTTATTACTGTGTATACTCGAAGCACTCAGATTCAGAAGTTGTTAAGTCAATATTTCTGAGAAATCCTGTAAAACACACGTTGGTGTCTGGAGCTTGAGGAGATCGGACGTGACAGGTAGAGAGGCAGGTAGAAACGAGTTGAGACAATGGGTGTTGACTTGGTGGTTTACCGGGCGAGGATCGGAATGTGGTCGGGTCTGCGCTCACGGGGAGCAGGTAGTCAGCGTGAAGGTGCTACGGAAACTTCACAGAGTTATTTTGTAATTTTTGTGTTAGTAACTTTACTAGTGATAGGCGGAATTGAGATTAATCCAGGACCTGTAGCGGACGAACGATGTGGGAGCTGTATTAAAGTTCTGAGGACCGGACTTATGTGCAGTAATTGCTCGAAGTGGGTCCACTTTGGCTGCCAGAAAGTGAAGAGGGACATGAACATCGAGGAAACCTGGGAATGTAAGGAATGCAGGGGAGCCAAGACCGTCACCGCAAATCAGAGGAAACTGGAGCAGCTTCAAGAAGAAGCACGGGAACTACGTATTAAGCTACAACAGGCGGAAGATATCATTCGGAGGCTCGAAGCTGAAAACCGTCAACTGAAGGAGCAGGGGGAAGAAAGAGTAAAAGAAGAGGAGAAATCTAGCCTTATAGTCGGTGACTCTATTGTGCGACATGCTGGAAATCCAACGGCGGAGGTAGTTTGCAATCCTGGCATAAGAGTTGACGGTCTGCTGAGGGAAATCGAGAGAAAGCAAGAGGAGATGGAAGGCAACTATCGGACAATCGTATTACATGTTGGGAGCAATGACTTGCGGAGAAGTGTTAACTATGTGTTGGGTGACATGTACGACTTAGTTAAAAGGACAAAACAGCTGTTTCCTTCAGCAAAAATAGTCGTCAGTGGAGTACTAAGACGACACGACTCCAGCTGGAGAAAGGTGATGCAGGTAAATGAAGCTTTTTCATGGGTAGCGGAGCGACTGTGTGCTCAGTTTCTTGACCCGAATTCGTGGATTGAAGACTGGGACTATGGACGGGATGGAGTACACTTGAACCGAAGAGGATCGTCAAAGCTGGCAGCTTTGTTCGCGAGGGTGACGAAGAGGGCTGACGGCAACGAGCATCAAGGGCAGCAATGACACCAACTTCAGGAAAACGTAGACTTTCAGGTAGGGGCTGATTCCTTAAGGCTGCTACAGGTAAATTGCCGTAGTATTATGAATAAAATTGTTGAGTTTTGGAATTTAGTAGAAATATGCAATCCAAGTGTCATTATAGGTACGGAATCATGGCTGAATATTGACATTAATGATTCAGAAGTATTCAGAACAGATTACATGGTGTTTAGGAGGGACAGGGATGGAAGGGGAGGGGGAATCTTTATTTGCGCTAAATCAGAGCTAAACAGCAAAGCATTATGGGTAGAAGAAGAGGTTGAGATTATGGCAATCGAAATTATTGATCAAGCAAACAAAGGAAATAATTTAACAATAATAGCTTGCTATAGACCACCTGGAGAAACTGATTATGCTACACTTCATAAACTAGTGGAGAAAATCTCTTCCGAAGGGGAAAAAAATGTTATATTAGCAGGGGATCTAAATCTGCCAAATGTAAACTGGGACGGACAGTTAATAGGAGGTGAAGCTCAAAAGCTCGTTAACTTTCTGGTTTGGGAGCAGGGGTTATTTCAAGTAGTGAAAACTGTTACTCGACAATCAGCATTACTGGACGTATTTTTATGCAAACCTGAGTCATTGTTTTCTGCATGCGATGTCTTGCCAGGTATAAGTGACCATCAGTGTGTGCAATTAGACATAAATTGGAAAGGGCAGACAAACCGGTTTGAAACGGAACAAGTAATTAGTTGGGATTTCCATAGGGCGAACGGGGAGGCTATCCAAACATTTCTCCGGGAAAAATATGGGATATTTGTAAAATCTGCCACTAGTGTAAATGAAGCATGGGTTAATTTCAAAACACTTATCCTGGAAACAATTAGAGAACACGTACCTTTTAAAGTTATTAAACATAAAGCGGATTGGTGTGGGTTCTTTTTCGGTTTGTTGTCCTAATGTGTGCTTGTTTAGGGCTGGAGTGTGAAAGGTTTGACGGTGAGGTGGAAAGGTGGGTGTTTTGTCTAATCGTCGGTGAGCTGGGATCTCTTTCTCAGGGTTCGGTTATGAAAAGTCGCGTTGACCGTCTTTCAATTCCTTTATTTTTCTTTAGCCGGGCTCTCGTAGCTCTCTTGTTAGCACTTGCGTTGTCTTCCTAATTTTCCTTTCCCCTTTACGATGTCTTTACGTTGCTTCGCGAACTCCCTTGTTATTCCCTATATTTGCACTATCTTCAAGACCATAACTCTAAGTCGGACTGCGACATCTGATCCTACTTTTATCACAATACTCAGTACCGGAGTAACCTTCCAATAACACGTCTTCTCCCCGTCGTCCTCGCTAGCAGAGTGACGCTCTTTTGCCTGTCGTATTTTCAGCTTCTCTCCTAGCTTTTCTTTCCTATCACCGCCCATTTTCTATTCCTTTCCTATTTTACGCCTATCACGTGGTTTACTCTACATTTTATTGGCAGGGTTTATTTCTTTAATTTTCTCTTATTGGTCACCTCCGTATGTCGTTCCTCTGCATCAGTACTATTCTCCGCCCCTCTGGGTTGTATGACCTCTCAGCGTCATAACGGTATTCTATCATGCTTGGCTGAGTTTTCCTTATACCTCGCATATTTTACTGGCGTCTTGATGTCGGTTCTATTGTTCTGTGTTTCCTACCTTGTCTGTGTGCCCAGAGGCAACTCCTGTCCAATTTTTCCTTCATTTGTACTGTATTGCTATTTCGAATATTCTTTTTAACTTTGTTTCTTATATCATTT
Organism: Mantis religiosa; assembly: GCA_030765055.1. Lineage (NCBI taxonomy): Eukaryota > Metazoa > Arthropoda > Insecta > Mantodea > Mantidae > Mantis > Mantis religiosa. The sequence continues at coordinate 217,752,543 of CM060951.1, read as the reverse complement.
ATTCCCTTTTTATTCCCATTATGCTTATTTATGATCTCTACTGTTGTATTAGTTTCTATTGATCTTTTCCCTCTTAGAACCTGAGGTTTCTGCTTCAAATGCCCTTCGGAGGAATATTGCTATTTTTCTCACAAGTTGGGAAAAATTTCAAATTCCTTCGAAAGTCCCACTAAACCGCGACCTTCAAAGTTTAACTAACGTGCTAACGCTGACAATTGTTACCTAGTTTCTCCTCTTTCCCTTCGTCAACGTAAGTGCAAGCAAGGAGCTTTAGAGCGTTTGTTTGGTTGTTTTTTTTTTACAATAAAATACATACATACATTTATACATTTATACCCTTATATACATTGTTACATATTTTCTTAGTTTTCAATGTGTCCAATATTTTACATTACGTTATCAATCTGATTTTGCATTTTTGGATTGTCTCTGATTTTCTCTATTTATTTACATTATTTGTTTTATTGTTGTCTTTTGGGCTTTACATTGCCTCTTTAAGTATAGTGAACCTTTAATGTTTCATACACTGTCACTCGCGTCACTGCAATGTCGTGATTGCTTTTGTTTTCGGCACTTGTATTTATAATTCCTTGTATGCTCCGCTAACTTATTCTAAGTACAAATTTTTTTGATTAGTATAACCAGGTGTAGCATTTGTTTATGTTATAGTCAAATTCCATCGCGTTTATTCTCTATGTCCGTTATTCTTATTTCTGTGAAACGTGTGTATTTCTTCTATTTGTAACAAAGTGGTGTTTACTAATTACCTGTGCCGTACATTAATGAGTTCAGTGACTCCGGTTCGCGTCAGGTAATGGTTTGAGTATGTGTGATTTCCAGTTCTTTAAAGGGTCGTAATAGTGCTATGTTATATCTACCTATGTTTTTCTTCGTTTTATAGTCTACCAGCTCAAAAGAACGATCACCGAACTTCGCAACGATCATAGCCGGCCCTTCCCAAAGGATATGCAGTTTTTGTGATGTTTTGTTAAGCATTGAAGATTTGTTGTGGGTTCTCACTAGCACTTTATCTCCTATGTTCGGCGTCCATTTCTTTTTGTATCTTTTCTTCCTTTTATTTCCAGTTTCTGCTCGTTTCCTTAGGCGTTCGTAGGCTTCTTCTATTTGCTGGATTTCGTTCATTTCGTCTGTGTTAATTGCTCTTTTTAAGCCTGGTAAAATGCTTTCTGGCGTTTGGTTTAGGTGTAGCTTGACTGGCGCTATACCAGTGTTCGGGTTGATCGTGTTGTTCATGATTTTTTCTATTAGTGGTAGTTGGGTGACCCACGAGGTATGTCTTTTGCGGTATGTTAATATTCGCAGGTAGATGGATAGATCCCTCATCGATCTCTCGCACGGGTTACTTTCCGGGTGGTATGCTGTGGAATTATATATTTTGATACCTGATGTTCTTATCTTATTTACGAAATGTTTGCCTTTGTGTATGGACGCGTTATCCGCCAAAATGGCGTCCATTTTACCATATTTCGGTATGAAATCGTCCAGAATTTTGCTTGCACAATTCGCGCTTCTTAGCCTCTTCATCGGGTATAATTTAGTGAATTTGGTAAATACGTCCATATGTTTACATGCAGATCTGGTATTTCAGGGGAAAGTCTAAAGGTTGATTCTGTCTCTCCTTGTTTGACAGGTGTATTTTCTCTTACGTCCAGGGAGCCGTTTCTTATAGTGATGTGTGGATAACTGGTTTCGTTTCGTCTACCTGGGTCTTCCTTGTTCTCGCAGGTGTCGTCAAAATTATCCTTGACTTTATCATCTTTGTTTACTTCCTGGATTCTAAGTTCCGCAATGTGAACACCTGATTTTACCTGCACATATTGCACAAAAAAGGTTTCTTCCTCTAATAGGTTTTCTGCCTCTGTTAAGTTAATGACCTGGTCAGTCAGCTGAGAGAACCCGATCGTTGCCTCTTCGTTATCTCGTCGTATAGTTAAATACCTGTTTGCATAGTTGATGTTGGCTTTAAATGCCTCTAGGAAATCACTTCCTAAAATGATTTGGACTGCCAGATGTGGTATTATTAAGAAAATGAGTTCAACGTGCATTTGTCCTAAACGAAATGGAATCATTGTTTGTTTTTGAATGCGTTGTTTTTTTCTGCTGATGGCTGTCAAAATATATACATTCTTTGTGGGTAGTGTTTGTAGACGTAAACCTTTCATTTCTAAGTCGTTAAAGAATTTTAAACTGCATACAGAAGCAGTTGCTCCTGTATCCAAGGTTGCCTGATAAATTTCTTCGTTTATGGTGATTTCTATTTGTGGCGTTTCTACAATGTCCGGTTGTTTTATTTTTCCAGTCGTATTGTCACTTTCCGCTACTGTCTCGTCGGCCTGTATTTGTAATTTTGCTACAGCTTTGCTCCTGTTCCCATCTTGTTTCACATACCTCGGGGTCGGATTCGGGAACGTTATCCTACCCACATCTAGTTTTCCTGGTTGAGTGTGTTCGTTGCGTCGTTTAGAGATGTGTGTGTCGTTGGGACGAACGTCTGATTTGCAAACCATTTCTGTCGTGTCACTGCGCCATTGTTATTATATACTGTCGTTGGAGATGTATTGCCTGGGTTTTCTTGTCTCGACGTTTGCTGGTTTTCCCTACTGTTCATGTGTTCTGTCCGGTTGTCTGTCACGGCGGGTCGGTTTTCCTGGTAAGGTCCATTATTGGTCCAATTACGGTCTGGTGGATTTTCTCGTGGTATGTCGTTCGTATAGGGTCTCCTAAAAGCATTGTATCTTCTCTCTCTTGTTGTGTTCCTGTCATAGCCGTTTCTCCTTTGCTGTGGTCTTTGTGTACGTACCCAATGTACGTTGTGTAGTTGTGGTTCCTGAAAATGGTGGGGATTTTCTCGGGTTTGTCTTTGGTAGCGTGTATTGTAGTTTCTGTGCTCAAATGCAGGTACATGGTCTCTGTATCGTTCTCTATTCTGGGCGTTGTCATTTCTCCGGGCATTTCCTGTGTTGTATGCCCTGGTCCCACTAAGATTCGGTTCATTGTATACCGGTCTGCCCTCTCGTGGTCCTGTGTTTGAGTCCGTCATCTGTGGTTGCAGTGCCGTCAGAAGTTCGATCGTCTCGTTTATAGTGTTCGGTCTTGCTACCATTAAATGGTTCTTTATATGTTCTGGGAAATGTTTTATCACGAGATTAATGAATTCGTGGTCCTCTATCGGCGGGTCAAGCATCTTACTCTGTTGTGCTAGGTCTAGAAAGTAGTCAACCATCTGTGTTCCCCTGTGCAGATATTTCCCTGTATTTATTTTGGTCCGCACAGCATATTGTGTGGCACCACTCCAATATTTGGTGAGAAAGTTTTGTCGAAACTCTGCATACCTGGTATGGTCACCAACTGCTAATCGAAACCACGTGAGTGATCGTCCCTGTAAGCCTTTCTTAATAATAAGCATTTTGTATTCCTCTGGGATGTTTTTAAGAGTGAAATATGCTTCTACGTCCATTATATAACGCTTCGCGTTGTCCCTTTCATCATTGAATGTTGGCACGGTAATTTCATTTAATAGGTTAAAATGGTAGGGGTATCCTGTATTTGCGCAATTATTGAAAATGCTACCCTGATTCACACTATTACATGTATCTGTGGGGGCTGATGAAGGCGTGTTCTGGCACGAGTTCAACATCCCCTGCCTAACCGGTACGTTCGGAATGTCAGTACTCTGAGGCTGGTCATTTGTTATTCTGAGGTCGTTAATGGCCTCTTTGAGCACTGTCATTTCTCGCGTATGGTTTGCAATGGTTACTTGCGTTGACCGGTGAGCTGCGGCCGCCTGCGTCAGAGTTTCTTTAATTACTATGAGTTCAGACTGTGTCTGCTCGTGCCATTCCTTTTGTCTATTTTCTATACTGGCGCAGGTATTTCGCAACTCATCGCTCAACTGGGCATGCACATTATTACTGGTACTAGACATGTTATTTATTCTTTCTTTGATATTTACAATGTCCTGCTGTGCATCATGCATTTCTGTACGCATGTGTAGGAATTCTGCCTGAGTTGTGGCCTGTCCTAGCCTAATGTTTTCTAGATGCCTATTTTGTTCTATTAGTTTACTTTCTAACTGGTTTCGTAAAGTTTGTGTTTGTTCTGCTATTTTCTTTTCTATGGTCTGATTTTGCTCTAATATTTTCGTTTCTAGTCTTTGGGTTTTCTCTCCTAGTTCTCCTAATCTGGTCTCTAAATTCTGACTTTGTTCTTCTAATCTATTTTCTAGGGTCTGGTTCTGCTCTACAATTTTAGTTTCTAGTCTTTGGGTTTGTTCACCTAGTTCTCCTAATCTTGTTTCTATATTGTTCTGAAATTGTTGGAGCATCTGTTGCATTGTAGTTGTGAGGCTTACTACTGTTGCAGTACTAATGTCTTGTGCTGGGCTGTTCATGTTTTGCTCCTGTGATTGTTCCGCCATTGTTACTTTTGTCGTTCTACCACTTCTCAGTAGCATATACTTATTTACAGTCTAAGGATGCACTACTTGGCTGGCCCTATGTCTCTTCTCCTTGTAGAAAGATGTTTAAGGTGTACTTACTCGTGCTGATGTGTTGTTTTTACCTCCTTTGGCTCTGATGGTTGTGACGTCCCTGTTGTCGTGATGGATGCCCTCGTCCCTGGCGTTCTTCTCCGTTGTCGTGATGTTGAAGTTCTAGTTGTTGCTTCCTGTTGTCGCTCTCCTGGTCGTCGGCGTGCGTCTCCGGTGTCGTGATGCTAAAGTTGTATGTTCCTCGTTGTCGTAGTGCCGAACTTCAGAGTTGGTTTAGGACACGTTGGGTGCCAGTTTGGTGTGGGTTCTTTTTCGGTTTGTTGTCCTTATGTGTGCTTGTTTAGGGCTGGAGTGTGAAAGGTTTGACGGTGAGGTGGAAAGGTGGGTGTTTTGTCTAATCGTCGGTGAGCTGGGATCTCTTTCTCAGGGTTCGGTTATGAAAAGTCGTGTTGACCGTCTTTCAATTCCTTTATTTTTCTTTAGCCGGGCTCTCGTAGCTCTCTTGTTAGCACTTGCGTTGTCTTCCTAATTTTCCTTTCCCCTTTACGATGTCTTTACGTTGCTTCGCGAACTCCCTTGTTATTCCCTATATTTGCACTATCTTCAAGACCATAACTCTAAGTCGGACTGCGACATCTGATCCTACTTTTATCACAATACTCAGTACCGGAGTAACCTTCCAATAACACGTCTTCTCCCCGTCGTCCTCGCTAGCAGAGTGACGCTCTTTTGCCTGTCGTATTTTCAGCTTCTCTCCTAGCTTTTCTTTCCTATCACCGCCCATTTTCTATTCCTTTCCTATTTTACGCCTATCACGTGGTTTACTCTACATTTTATTGGCAGGTTTATTTCTTTAATTTTCTCTTATTGGTCACCTCCGTATGTCGTTCCTCTGCATCAGTACTATTCTCCGCCCCTCTGGGTTGTATGACCTCTCAGCGTCATAACGGTATTCTATCATGCTTGGCTGAGTTTTCCTTATACCTCGCATATTTTACTGGCGTCTTGATGTCGGTTCTATTGTTCTGTGTTTCCTGCCTTGTCTGTGTGCCCAGAGGCAACTCCTGTCCAATTTTTCCTTCATTTGTACTGTATTGCTATTTCGAATATTCTTTTTAACTTTGTTTCTTATATCATTTATTCCCTTTTTATTCCCATTATGCTTATTTATGATCTCTACTGTTGTATTAGTTTCTATTGATCTTTTCCCTCTTAGAACCTGAGGTTTCTGCTTCAGGATCCAGAATTTTATACAATATGTATTAGGAAACTTAAAAGAAAGACTAGGCACGCTTATAATAAAAGGAAGATATCAGAATGGCATCTTAACAAATTTAAAGAATTAGCTAAACAATTACAAGACGAAAAGTTGCAAGCGCAGGAACGATTCTTAGATAACGTTTTTAGCGGGACAAATAATTGTTATCATTTTACAATTATGTAAAAAGACGCAGGGGAAATAAAGAGAGCATACCAGATTTTAACGTTAATGGGATAGATGTATTAAGTGATAGGGACAAAGCTAATATATTAAATTCGCATTTTGTATCGGTTTTTCTTAAATCCGACGATAGTTCCAAACAGGAAATTGGGGAGAGTGGAGAAACGATTTTTCAAATAATGGCGCCCAAATTACGCAAAAGGATTAAGATATTGCAAAACCGAAAATCAAGGGGACCAGATAATATACCTACTGAAATATTAAAGCTTGGGGGTGAAGCCATGATTCCCTATCTAATGCTCTTGTTCAACATGTCAATTAACAACTGTGCCTTACCGGAAGACTGGAAAACAGCTATTATAGTTCCGATTTATAAAGGGGGTAATAAAACAGAAATAAATAATTATCGGCCAGTTAGTCTAACTTCAGTAGTATGTAAATTAATGGAGCATTTAATTGCAGAATATATACGAGAGGAGTTAGAAAATAAAAAGTGGTTTAATGAAGCGCAACATGGATTTAGACCTGGGTATTCGTGCGAAAGTCAAATTACTTCATTATTTCAAGATTTGGCAGATGAGGTAGATGCTGGGGGAAGAACTGATGCAGTGGTAATTGACTTTTCTAAAGCTTTTGATGTAGTGCCACATAGTTTACTTATTTGTAAGCTAGCTAATACAGGAATTGACAAACGCGTAGCATTATGGGTTAAACGTTTTTTGAAAGGGAGAACGCAAAAAGTTAAAGTAGGTAAAGAGCTGTCCGATAGTGGAACTGTAAGTTCGGGTGTGCCGCAAGGCTCAGTACTAGGGCCTTTACTGTTTCTCATTTTTGTTAATGACATTGCTGTTAATATTAACTGCCAGATAAGGTTGTTTGCAGACGATTGTATCATTTATAATAAAATTCGGAATACAGTGCATGAAACCGCTCTTCAGGATGATTTAAATGAAATCTGTAATTGGGCTGCGGCTAACAAAATGTCAATTAATGCCAAGAAAAGTAAGTCGATTGTTTTTAGTAGAACTAAGGGCAAAATTATTGTTAACTATCACATGGGAGGGGTGCAAATTCCACAGGTGGACAGCTGCAAATACTTGGGAGTGTACCTGGCAAGTAATGCTGGATGGGACGAACAAGTAAATTCCACAACTAGGAATGCGTGGAAGGCATTACATTTCGTAATGAGAATATTGACAAAGGGGAGCGCTAGGTCCAGGGAAATTGCCTACAAGGCCTTAGTGCGGCCGGTTATGGAATATGGAGTAGCATGCTGGGACCCGTATAGAGCTAACCAAATCGATCCATTAGAAAAAATACGGAAGAGGGCAATAAAATTCATAAAAAGAGGCAAGTATTTTGGGCCTATAAAAGGAGATGAGACTAAATGGGAGGAATTAAGAATTAGGCGTAAAAAACATAGGTTGGTAGCATTATTCAAAACTAATGCTTGTGTAAAGGCATGGGTGGACGTTAGTGTAAGGTTAGATAATCCGGATTATTATGGACGAAACGATCATAGGTATAAAATTAAGGGTAGAAGATACAGAACCGACGTAGGAAAATTTTCTTTTGTTAATAGAACCATTGAAGAATGGAATGAATTGCCTGTAGCAGTCTTTCAGGGCTGTCCCCTGTCGTTAAAGAAATTTAGAAAAAATCTAAATGGTTTATAGTTTAACTTTTGAATTATAATGGTATATAATATGTAAATAGAGAAGTAATTAGATAAGTTTTAAGTGACTAAAGTAAAATAATATCATGTTTGTATTGTTTACTGTATTATTGTTGTAAATCTAGTATATGTAATTTGATCTGTATTCTTAACTCTGCCACCGGGTAGTACCCAATTGCAGTTAATAAATACATACATACATACATACATACATACATACATACATACATACATACATACATACATACATACATACATACATACATACATACATACATACATACATACATACATACATACATACATACATACATACATACATACATACATACATACATACATACATACATACATACATACATACATACATACATACATACATACATACATACATACATACATACATACATACATACATACATACATACATACATACATACATACATACATACATACATACATACATACATACATACATACATACATACATACATACATACATACATACATACATACATACATACATACATACATACATACATACATACATACATACATACATACATACATACATACATACATACATACATACATACATACATACATACATACATACATACATACATACATACATACATACATACATACATACATACATACATACATACATACATACATACATACATACATACATACATACATACATACATACATACATACATACATACATACATACATACATACATACATACATACATACATACATACATACATACATACATACATAAGCAATCTCAATACCAGTTCTGTAATAGTGCTAAAAGATTTGTGGATGAGAAGATGTTAGGTCGAAGATATTATGACCCTGGCATGTTGAATGGGCATCAATTTCAGAAATAAAAGTTGTTAAGTCAGTCTTTTCGAGTTAGATGTTGTTAAGTCAAGTAGTTGCCGCATTAGCCGTTTGGTGGTGCCACACAAGCTCTTTGATATCAGCGGTTCATACATCTTAGATTAGACAGATATTTAGACATTCCTCAAGTGCGCTTTCAGAAAGTTTATCTGTACTTCCCAATACCAGAGCACTCTTTCATGTCTATTGACAGAATGTTTGGCAATACTGATAAGAAGAAACGATCAATGGATAAAGTCTTAGTCCCTTCCACATGGATGAAACTGATCAAAGATTCACTACAGAAGAAGTCCATTGGTGTTGTCCACTGACCGATAACGGGGAACATGATGACACTCCAGTTATTGAAGTTTTTGACTTCAAAGATGCCCTCGACCATGTCCTTGTAAGAAGTATTCCTGAATTCACTTTAATCCGGTGTGTGTATTTCCAAAGAGGATGTGTACCAGAAGTCTTCCTCACTTTATCGTCCCCAGTCTCTTTTGAGGAGAGTAGTGAGGTCACAAGTCTTACACAAGACATGTGATAGTGCGACGAAACGCACCAGATAGACTTCGGAAGATTAAGAAGACAAAGTATTACGATGTTCGTTCACTACTGGAACATGTCACTCTGCCAGAAGGTACCACATTTTATGACACAATGACATATGGAAGTGAGGTAGAAGACGATGTAGTAGAGATGGAGTGATGTTTTGATGACAATGTTGTATGTCAATCCATGAAGTACATACTGGATTAGCACATAGTAGAGATGTATTGGTGAATGTCCATGGCCACATATTATAATATTGTATAATGGAAAAACTTTAACATTAAGTATCAGAAGCTGTCAAGTCAAGTGACTTAACAATTTCTCATTCATTTTAAGTTAAATGTTGTTAAGTCCTAATAATAAAATATCCTGTCACACATGCTACATATGTCAAACCATGAGAAACACTTCAACACAGTACTTTGTACCTCCAAACGGACACATCACATAAAATTCTTGCATTTGTATTACTATTTTGGTATTTAAAACTACCTTTGAAAACTTTGAGCAGCTCTCCTGCACAATTTTGAAACAGTGACTTAAAAACTTCTGCTTCTGACCGCTTCAATTGTGTTAACGACTATTTTGAAAAACATAAAATAATTTAAATGTTTAAAAACTGTTTTTGTTTGATTTTCTAAGCGTTTTGTTGGTGACTGTGTTATGCGTTATAGACATTACTCTAATTTATTAGTCCAAACATGCTAATTGTCGATTACAGTTTTATTTGAAGTGTAGCCAAGCTGTCATATGTGCATATGTTAATATGGGCAGATGTTGATGTTCATTTGTTCAGGTGCTACACGCCGCCCGGGTAAGTATATAAGGGACAAGTGAACATCGTCCAGACACACTTGAGTACCACAGCAAGTAGCAATATGGCCGCCAAGTACTTCCTCGCTCTGCTCGTCGCCTGTGCAGCTGTTCAGGTAAATTCCCAGTTGCCAACGTAAGAATGTCGTTCAGTGAATGTGTTGTTTACTTCACATGAATTTTTCTATTCAATCTTCCACATATTATTCTACTTTTAAAGCTGAGAAGGTATTGCCTATCTCCGCAAAGCTATTTCCATGAATTTTGGGTGCCCATTACTAAGAAATCATTGTTGATATGTACATTAAAATTTTCAGGCATGTAATTAAAACCTTCATCTATTATTTGAAAATTTTGTACTGATTATTTGTTATAATTGCTTAGTTTTTTTAAAAAAAAAAGTACTGAAGTTTCAGATAATTGTAGCTTTTTAAACAAGTATTATGAATCTCAGAGAAAAATCCCTTCTTATTATTATTCTTATAAGTTTGCTTAATAAATAGAAAAACGTTCATATATTCTGGTTGAATAGTTTTTTAAAAAAAGTGTACCGGAACCTGAAAAAATGTGAAACTGAGAAAAACAGCTTTAAAGTTTATATATTGATTACTGACTTCTCACATGAGTCAGAACATTCCTACTGCATAGTCTTGACCCTCTGTATTGTCACTTGTTCTTTTCAAGTTGCTCTTCATTTGTCTTGCCTTTTTGTCCAGTTCTTCAACCATTTTATCTGCATTCAGGACTCGTAGCTCATAAATTTCTGTATATGACTTCTATCATGATTAACACATGTATTGTGTGAACTGGGCCTACTAACCTCAATATTACATGTGGTTCCATTGTCTATTCTATTTATATTTTCCACATTTACTGTTCTGTTTTTAGTAAAACCATTGCCTGTAAACTTTCTCTTACCAAATGTTTTTGGGCTACTCATATATATTCAGCAATAGTCGTACAAAATATTATTCAGAACAAATAACTGTTCACATACTCAGCCAAAGACAAAAGAAAAACTAGCATCATTGTAGTTACAGTGGTACCAACAGAAAGCTTGGAAAATCCCTTACAAAACAAGGCTTAGTTCAGAAATATCTGTTCAGTATTACAGAAGTTATTATCGATTTTGTGAAAGCTTACGAAAAGGGGCGTGGCAAAAACTTAACACTCACTGATATAACAAGTAAACTAGGTATAAGATATTGCTCCAATGAACTTTTAAACTTTATATTTGTAATCTAGAGGAATGAAATTATAATAAAATATAAAAATAAAAAAGTGAATTTTAACCCCAGGTGGAGTAACTTCTCACCTTAAGTTTAACATCATATCGATGTGCCCGGGGATTCTTAGAGCTTAGTTAGACAACCTGCGTACCTTCAGAACAAGGCAAACCCCCAAGGAGGGTGGGGGGCATAATTATTCGCGTAACTCTTCATCCGGTTAAAGCACTGACACCGAGGAGCCTTGGTTCATATCCCAGCCATGACATTACTTGCTCTACAACGTACAAAGTAAGAAGGTATTGCAATTCACTGAAAATTATACACGGAAATTTCAGTATAAAGGCGCGTTTGGAACTCCTAGAATTCAAAAGCATATTTGTAGAAAAAAAAAATCCGCGCGTGAATATATGAAAACAGAGAAAATAAAAAATAAAAATTAGGTAAAATAACAAACTTAATAATTTTATAATTTTTAATATTTCAAGAATTTGACACAAAGGACATAAAAAACTCTTCCAACGTAACTACGCTTCATATGAATAAAAATTATGTTTTTCGATAACAATTATTTATAATTTCTATTAAAATACCACGTCATTAAAAACTTTTCATAACAGATAAAGGTTTTGAACATTTTCAGATTATCTTCAACAGTCCTGTTTATTCTTAAAGTCTTTCATATAACGTGATAAACCGTATTGCTACACAAAAATACAGACAGGCACGTACAATATTTACAACTAAAAGTTTTTGTTGACTAAGCTATTTCCGAGATATTACATGTTATTGAATTGAATTTGCCAGAACTTACACTTTTCTCCAATGGAAAATCGTTATTCATTTTATATCTCTTGGCACTGCAAAGAGATTGCAATTTCATAGCGATCAGATGTTTAAAACATTTGACTATCATTTAAAAGTCTACTGTGTTCCCTTGTAACTACAATAAGATAATGCTTATCTTGAAGTGGATAGAGACATAAGTGTTTGTGAGAATAGTTCGTTCAAGAGTAGAGAAAGTGTGACACGTCACATTTCTCTGTCTGTTTCTACCTTTTTAAATTTAACCTACAAACGACTTTTGTGGGAAAACAATTGACTGACCTAACAGTCTTCAACTATCAAATCCAAAATTACTACTTACAAATTTGTCGGTCACTATCAGAGCGTTATATTTAAATGGTCAACTTTTTATCCTAAAATATGTAACTAAGTTTGGGAATTTAATATCTCGCCGAAATGTTGTCATAGTAGCTCAATTGTTTATAGTAGTGGTACGGTAAGACAAGATCCGTATTTACAGTTTACCAGATATATAAACTTATCCAAACACAAACTATTTACTATGAAATAACTTCTGAGCTAATCTATAAATTTATTAAATATGTGTTATTGTAACAAAATGTCAGTTATTTTTAAGAAAATACAAAGTACGCAAGTTTTTGCATGTGAAGGTGCGGTTAAGGTGGATGAGGACTTTGTGTGTAAATGCTTCTGTCGCATGCTTAGAGTGGGCGACTTCACTATCAGGTTTTGTATCTATTCTGTTTTGGCAACAAGAGAAGTGGCATTAATAGAGTTGGGTAATACAAAAAGGAGGGGAATAATAATAGAAAGAATACTGTGACTTTGTGGGTTCGTCAAATTAAAAGTTCAGTTGCACCAACTCAAAATGTTCTTTATTTCCACTGACTTACAGTTGGTACACTTGCCGATTACATAGAATTACGTAGCGCACACAATTACAATACACCAGTTCGTCTGTCACAGGTCCACTCCACACTCACTATTACGCAACACTCACAGTTACGTACCACACTCTCTAGGGCTGACCAAAAACTCCTCTGATACACGGACGCAATCTTCCAGTCCGTTCACTAGCACTGCACTCTTCACGGCTGCTCGCCAAGAACCAAGAACTGAGGACTGAACTCTTGGTCGCATCGTGCTTCTATTTACAGGTGGCTAAATGGTTCTAGAGAATTCTTCACCATGGAGAGGAAAGATATTCCGGAGATTTCGCGTTCTTTCAGGAGGCAGAAGGAGGGGGAAACGCAGATTCAGCCACCCCCGTGGTTTTCCCTCTCTCCACCCTGTCACGCCTCCGCAGGCGCCAGCTGACCGGCGAGGGTGCGGCCCCGATGCCACACACCCCCCTCCACAGGCCATCCCCTACCGCAGTCGACCGCAAGTTCGCTGATTGGGTAACAATACTGAAATTCTGGTATAAGTGTATTAAAGGGCAGAAAGGGGAATTATTGAATCTCTGCATGAAGCAACAGAAAAGCATGAAGGACACAAACATTTGATGGTCGGAATTGGAAAGAATTGTATCAAAGATAGGCATGGGAGATGGAAAGCAGAGGGGTCCAATCAGCGCTTTTTGGAAGGAAGTGAGAACCAGAGTTAGATAGGCAAGAGATATGGGAAAGTATAGGACGGAAAACTTTGAAATTTTATAAGCAATTAAAGACAGAATGGGGTAGGGAAAATATATAGATCAATGTGACAAAACTGGAAGAGAAGACATAGCATGGATGAGAGTAGGAATAATATATCTAAAAGGGTTGAGAAGTAATGAGATAGGGATATGTGAATTTTGTGGAGATGAAGAGAGCACTGTTCATTATCTGATAGAATGCAAGGAGTTAACAAATTGCAGGAGAAAAATATGGGATAAGAAATGGGACAGTATGAGCAAAGACGTAGTGGCGTTACGTATGTTAACGGGGATGAGTGAAAAGAAAATAGATGTATAGAAGAATTCTTATATAGGTGAAGAGAAAGGTGGACTAAGGTAAAAGAAGTGAAGGTCAAGAAGAAATGATATCAAGTTGGTCAGGAAAACCAAACTTGAGGAAAACCAAACACATTTTTCACCAAAATTCTTGGTGAAACAAGGCTTACTTGAATGTTGTATAGTGTTGAAGATAAAACCATTTTGATTGCAGGTGATCTATGGCTTCCCCAGCTTCGACATGGGGGACCTGGTGAACAAGATCAAGGAGAAGGCCGAAGATATGGTCAATAAGGTGAAGGAAGACTTTGGAAAGATGGAGGACAAAATGAAGGACATCTGGAACAACATGAAGGGCAAGGTTGAGAACGTGTGGGACGAGATCAAGAAGAAGATCCAGGAAGTCGTTTCTGGTGTAAAGGACAAGATCAACAACCTGGAACTCGAAGCTAAGACTGATGATGCCAAGAGCTGTATCGCCCAGGCAAAGGAGCAACTCAGCCAAGCTGAGGCAGAAATCGGTACGTCATAGTTCATAGCACATCTGGCATATCTACCTGCCTCTGTGCTATATCTCCGTGTTTCTTTCTGTCTCCTTTTTTTCTCCCTTGCCCTCTCTCCTTTAGTTTTTACTTCCCCTCTCTAATTCTCTGCCCTCACTTCCAACTAAGGTTCTCTCCCTATCCTTAACCTCTCTCCAGTACTTTTTTTATCCCCCTTGCTATACATCACATTCTAGGCTACCAGTATCACAGACATTCCAATATGGATTTTGCCCACCTCTGTAGCGTGGTGGTAGCGTGTCTGCCTCACGTTCAAGAGTTCCCGAGTTCGAATCTCAGTCAGGGCAAGTAATTTGGATGAGGTATTCCCCTCCCCCTAAATATATATCCCATCAACCTAATGCCTAGTCATCCCGCTCTGTTATTGTTAGTGTAACTATGTACACTTTAAACACGGAGCTAAACAAATAGCCTTCATTTGTTTGTTACAGAGCCCAAGGTACAGGCCTGCGTCGAGCAGGTTAAGAAAGACATGGAGCCCATGGTTTCTGACATCAAGAACGAGATGAACAACATTGCCCCCAAGATGTCTGACGAACTCAAGACCTGCATGCAGATGGGCAACTGGCAGCAGTGCCTCGAGGGCGCCAAGGAACTCGCCCCTGAGATGAAATCTGCCCTCCAGAACTTGTTTGGTGACGTCGGCAAGATGGCCCAGATGATGCCCACCGAGGCCAAGAAGGCCAAGGAATGTGCCGCCCCCATCTTCAGTGACATCAAGGAGAAGGGACAGGCTCTTCTGTCTGGCGCTGCAAGCTGCATCAAGCAAGCCATGGGTGCCTAAATCACTGCCCATAGTTGTAGTACTTGCTAAATAAAACAGCTGAAGTGTGAATTTGTTGTTTTACTATCCCAATCCTGACACCAACCTAAGCACGAGAGTTTCATTTACTGGAACCGAATCGAACCAAATGAAGCGTGTTCATTACGAATACCCTTAATTTAAATATAGGACGTAACAGTATGTGTTGTTCTCA
The DNA here is from genome assembly GCA_030765055.1 of Mantis religiosa. Classification (NCBI taxonomy): domain Eukaryota; kingdom Metazoa; phylum Arthropoda; class Insecta; order Mantodea; family Mantidae; genus Mantis; species Mantis religiosa. The sequence continues at coordinate 217,737,151 of CM060951.1, read as the reverse complement.
TATGATGTACCTCACCCACGCTAATACTAACAATTCTTTTATAATATTGTTTTATATACATTTAGGAGACACTGTTTAATTATACATTTCGTTGTGAAGACAGAAGTACAGTCAAATGATGAAATTTGAATGCGGTTTCCGAGGTTGGCTTTGAATGGATGACCAGTCCATTACGTATGGCTTTAACAACCATGGCTATTCGAATCGATTGCAAGGGTGACATAAGCAGCAAAATAACGATTGCATTTAAGGGTTAAATTGCCAAACTGCCATACAAATATTATAAAACTTTTGTTTTATCAAACCATGGTCCCAACCATTTTTATTAAATTACCATTTCTTGTAAAGGAACGTCTATGATGGAAGATTTGTGTTGATAATCTTCGTGTGCCATCCTTTGAAAATTTGAACTTAAATACCAAACTTTCATTCACATAAACACGTGCACACACAAGTACTCTTTCTAAAATGTGTCTTTCTATATTCAGAAGAATTCAAAACGTATATTTCTGTATCCATTTTGGTCGGAATAAAATACATTTTCTGCGTACTGTGTTCGTGGTAGGAATGTAAGAATTCTAACAGTCCAATTAACAAAGAGGGAAATGAAGCACTCAGTCAAGTCAATGTTTTTGAGAAATCCTGCTAAACACACGATAAGCACTCTGAATACCAGTTCTGTAATAGTGCTATAAGATTTGTGGATCAGAAGAGGTTAGGTCGAACATATTATGACCCTGACATGTTGAATGGGCATCAATTTCAGAAATAAAAGTTGTTAAGTCAGCCTTTTCGAGTTAGATGTTGTTAAGTCAAGTAGTTGCCGCATTAGCCGTTTGGTGGTGCCACCCAAGCTCTTTGATATCAGCTGTTGATACATTTTAGATTAGACATTTAGAAATTCCTCAATTACGCTTTCAGAAAGTTTGTCTGTACTTCCCAATACCAGGGCACTCTTTCATGTCTATTGTCAGAATTTTTGGCAATACTGATAAGAAGAAACGATCAATGGATAAAGTCTTAGTCCCTTCCACATGGGTGAAACTGATCAAAGATTCACTACAGAAGAAGTCCATCGATGTTGTCCACTGTCCGATAACGGGGAACATGATGACACTCCAGTTGTTGAAGCTTTTGACTTCAAAGATGCCCTCGACCATGTCCTTGTAAGAAGTATTCCTGAATTCACTTTAATCCGGGGTGTGTATTTCCAAAGAGGATGTGTACCAGAAGTCTTCCTCACTTTATCGTCCCCAGTCTCTTTTGAGGAGAGTAGTGACGTTACAAGTCTTACACAAGACATGTGATAGTGCGACAAAACACACCAGATAGACTTCGGAAGATTAAGAAGACAAAATATTACGATGTTCGTTCACTACTGGAACATGTCACTCTGTCAGAAGGTAGCACATTTTATGACACAGTGACATATGGAAGTGAGGTAGAAGACGATGTAGTAGAGATGGAGTGATGTTTTGATGACAATGTTGTATGTCAATCCATGAAGTACATACTGGATTAGTACATAGTAGAGATGTATTGGTGAATGTCCATGGCTACATATTATAATATTGTATAATGGAAAAACTCTAACATTAAGAATCAGAAGCCTTTAAGTCAGGTGACTTAAGAACTTTTCATCCATTTTAAGTTAAAAGTTGTTAAGTCCTAATACAAGGGGCGTCCAGAAAGTAAGTTCTGTTTCAATTTATCTCCGCTGCAGCGCTGCAATCACAGTTCCGCACATGCGCGGTAGACGCTCTGTATCAAGGAGAAGAAACGTGCGCCATTGTGAGATCGCTGTCAGCCACGTACGCTTTGTTGTGCTTGTTTACAATGTTGGTGTTTATTGAAAATTCCACCGCTTATGAAATCGGATCTGTGATTCGTTTTCTGAATGCTAGGAAAGTGAAACCAATTGAAATTTATCGGAAAAATTGCGATGTCAAAAGGTGTAGTGTTTCTTCACGACAATGCACGACCACACGCTGCAAATGCTACAGTAAACAGCCTACAGGGATTTGACTGGGACGTGTTTGACCACCTCCCGTGCAGCCCTGACCACGCTCCTAGCAACTTTCATCTGTTTTTGCATCTCAAATCTTTTCTTGGCGGTCAACACTTCAACAATGACAAAGAGCTGAAAGAAAATGTTTCCAACTGGTTGAAGACACAGGCGGCAAACTTCTATGAAGAAGGTATACAAAAACTTGTGCCTCGCTATGACAAATGCCTGCAACATTTCGGCAGTTATGTGGAAATGTAGTTTTAGAGTTGTAGAATTTTGTGCAATAAATAGTGTTTCTGTATCTGTACACAATTTAATTTTATAACCAAACAGAACTTACTTTCTGGACGTACTTCTTAATAAAGAATCCTGTTACACATGCTACATATGTCAAACCGTGAGAAACACTTCAACACAGTACTTTGTACCTCCAAACGGACACATCATTTTTATTTGTCTTACTATTTTGGTATTTAAAATTACTTTTAGGCCGTGCCGTGATTAGACTACTTGGCTCTCACCTAGATGGCCCGGGTTGGATCCCAGGTGACCACATGGCGCTGGGGTAGGTTTCCTCCAAGTCTTCCGGTTTCCCCCATCATCATTTCACCAATTGCTCCATCAGTCATTCATCTTAGGCGTTGCGCCAATCCCTCAACCCTGATTTCACCTCTCAGATCAGATGTTTCGGCTTCCTCGCTCTGAGGTAACCCAAGCGCCTCCTAACTTTAACATTACGAGAAGGGAGATTTTTGTTTTTTTGTTTTGAAAACTTGAGCAGCTCTCCTGCACAATTTTAAAACAGTGACTTAGCAACTTCTGCTTCTGACCGCTTCATGTAACCATGACTACATTGACTATATAGAAATAGAACACTTCCTGTTTATGTAATTTAATATAAAATCACGAATTGTTTGTTTATTCTTTTATCATTCAGGAGACCAATTTCTACTGACGGCCATTGGGGTATCCTACATCTTATAGTTTCACTTCATGATTCACTAAAACATCAAAAACAAATTACAAATTTCTTGTACACATTGAGGTTATAAAACAACTTACGTAGATCTGATTTCATGTTCAGATGCCATAGAGTATAAAATAATTGTTCTTGTTCCACAGTATACAGGCTGTATATAAATGAATTTTGGAGTTTTAACTCTTTATAAAATTTATTACATTCAACTTACAGTTATAAATGATATGTCAAATGGAAAATCAACTAAAACAGTTTACCAAGATCCTTATAAATAAGACCTGAAGCTTTCCTGGAGACGAATACACTCACTTTCTCCTCGGGCAGCCAGCCAGGTGAAAAGTGATTAGATATCAACGTTTCGGGAGTGTGCATCTCTCCCATCATCAGGATATTTATAAAATGTTATAACCACAAATGAAACACTGGATATAACAGAAATATAAACAAAGTCAAAGCACTATTAAAATTCGCATTACTGAACAAAAGACTGTTTACAGTAAATTAAATGACAGGTCAGGAGATGGCGTGAGTATAGAAAATTGTGTCAAAGAAACGTAACTACTTAACTTGGTTATCAAGCTGTATTGATCTGTGCTTCTTAAGTCCACAGATTTCCATTTTTAAGGCCAGCTTCCAGGAGGAGCTGAACTGAAATCCAGCATCACGATTGGGCGTGTTCCTTTCAGCGGAAATCGCCAAAGCCTCCTTAATTCTCCACTCCCAGTAACTGTTGAATATTGCCAAGATAGTCCTCTCCCGAAAGTTGGCTCTATGGTCATTATCAAAACAGTGCTCTGTTGAGACTAGTGAAAGACAAACTGAACTTCCAAGTTCCGGGAGTGTACCGCATTACCTGTGAATGTGGGACACCCTATATAGGACAAACTGGAAGGACCATCGCTACTAGAATAATCGATATGAATGGAGCATTGCAACCTGAGAAGTCTGGACTGCCAGAGCATTGTTTTGATAACGACCATAGAGCCAACTTTCGGGAGACAACCATCTTGGCAAAATGCAACTGTTACTGGGAGCGGAGAATTGAGGAGGCTTTGGGGATTTCCTCTGAAAGAAGCACACTTAATCGTGATGCTGGATTTCAGTTCAGCTCCTCTTGGAAACCGGCCTTAAAAATGGAAATCCGTCGATTTAAGACACAAAGATCAATACAGTTTGATAATCAAGTTAAGTAGTTACGTTTATTTGGCACAATTTTCCATTTTTGCGCCATCTCCTGACCTGGCATTTAATTTACTGAAAACTGTCTTTTGTTCAGTAATGCGAATTTTGATAATTTTTTGCCTTTGTTTATATTGGTGTTATATCCAGTAATTCATTTGTGGTTATAACAATTTTATAAACACCCTGATGCTGCGAGAGATGCACACTCCCGAAACGTCGATATCTAATCGTCTTTTCACCTGGCTTGCTGCCCGAGGAGAAAGTGAGCAAACCTTATAAATGTTCAATGTGACTTCCCTTTGTCACACGGCACACATCCGGACTTATTAGTTTGAATTTAAATTGAATTTATCTATACACTTTGCTATTTACAATATTTTTATCTAAAACACATGCATACTCCTTATTCTAATTCAGAGGAAGACAGCTTCGAGAGTTGTGACGTATTTCAGCCGGGAGTGAAGCCTGCAGTGCGTGTGACGTCAGGCAAGAGCCGTGTAGTACCAAGTTGCCTATATAAATGGCGCTGTGAGTACAGAATCTGAGGGTTCAGTCAGGTGTAGCACACGCGATGACAACAATGTAGCTAATGGAACTGTTAAATGTACAATGTGACGATTTATTGAAGGACAAATAAGAAAGACTTGGCTGATGTTTACAAGAATGTCCCCCAAACCAGATTTCCGAGGTTGTATTCACTTGCCGCACGGACATTGTGTATGTTTGGCTCGACATATATGTGCGAACAATTTTTTTTTCTGTTATGAAATTAGCTAAGTCCAAATCCCGAATTGCATTGTCGTATCACAATCTACCATGCAGCCTTCGGTTATAAATTTCCCAGACATTACGTCCTGACATTGATAAACTAGTTAAAGAAAAACGAAACAGAAAGTGACGGAAAATGTCCACGTAATTCTGTTCTGAATGCGTCTCCTCTAATTTACAGAAAAATTACTTTATCTTTTATCTGATTTACATTATAACATGCCTGTCCTTCAGATAAACTACGAGTTGAAGTTTTATATATTTTCTCATAGCACAGAGCCAAAATGTAATTGTTTATAAACTGTGACCAATTGTATAATTAAAGCAGTCAGCATTAATATTACAACAGCCAAGATGTAAGTTGTACATATTGTCGCGGCAACCGGCACAAAAGTTTCGGCACAAATAGAAAACAGACGGCAGATGTTTCACGGTAATAAAGAGCTTGCATAAGCAGTTTACGATCGTGTGGCTAATGTACACAAAGCGCCGACAGTTAACGATAGCGCCGATAAACAAGAGACGGATAGTTTATCACAGAGGTGAATGACTTGCCGTCCCAGACAGGGTTTCACGTTTCTGGAAGGTGATAGAATATTCCGATTACGTCACTAGATGCCTTGTTTATTGCAGAAAAATCTAGTGATTGACAGAAAAGTCTGGAATTCATGAATGGGTGTATAAAAAGAAGCCATGGCTAGTGGTGAGTTAGTTGTAAACAGAGTGAGTAAACGAGAGTCAGTTGTGGAATGTAAACTGAACGTTATTATTATCGACCTTGGAAGACTGTGCATATGTGATGTAATGTTGTTACGCGAGAACTGAACAGTGTATTTCGACGGAAATAAAGAACATTTAGAATTTCGGTAAATTGGACTTTTAATTCTACGAAACCATAAAGTCACAATATTATTAATGCCCGATACGTTTCATGTCTTTCCTACGCTGTCGGAACCCCAACACATCAAACTGTTTCCTTCCTCTTGGGCAGCAGAAATCAGCGCGGTGACGTCACACGCTAACCTGCCTTTCGTTCGGGGGCATATTTGGCGGTTAGAGCTGTCGGAGCTGACGTCACACCACCAGTACCTGACTTCCCCTGTTCTAGTTGTATAAATTATGGTGCCGTTTCCCTTATTAACCTAGCTAGCTCAGCCTGCTTGACTCCCAGGCTGAGTAGCATAGTCACCCTTCTATCCTCTACTCTAGTTTGCTGTTTCTCCTTATCCCATCTTATTTTATTTCTCACGCTTTACTTTTCTCATCCATTTGTCTTTAGCTTTCCAAAACATGTTCCCTATATTTCTATTTTCAATCAATCAATCAATCAATCAATCAATCAATCAATCAATCAATCAATCAATCAATCAATCAATCAATCAATCAATCAATCAATCAAGCAGCTGGCGGCTGACTGAGGGTCAGCACGATGTGTGTCATTTGTGTACCTGTCCTACACGGACTTAACCACTTAATGACAGGATATGTGGAGTTTTGCAGGTTGGTGGTTTAAATTTAGGTAGATGAAATGAAGGGAGGTAGCCGTAGCTCCTCATGGTAGCCAACTCGGGTGCAACGCTATGTGTGCACCGCTGGTGTGATAATTTTAGGAAGAGTTTAATTTAGAAAGTCTATTAATTTCAAACAGTAATAATTTTGAGGTTGTAATAACTGTATCGTTACCGGGTGTGCCCGCATGCCGTGCGGGGAAGCCGGTAGAGCTTGTAGCGTCTTTCGGTGGTTCTATAGTTCCCTAGAGACCTAACCAGGGCGCTCTGATGTTGAGGCAAACTTGCGTAGAATTTTGTGGCCCGGCGCCTAATGACATCTTCCACATAGTGGAGAGATGAGGCTTCATGAAGGTATCTCACGGGAAACCTCCAGCAAAAAGAATAGATGGCCCTAAGACATCTATTTTGTACTCGCTGAAGTTGTCGCAGATTGGTTCCTGCGGCCATGCCCCAGATCTCACACGCATAAAGCATGATTGGAAGAATTAAAGCCTGAAAAAGGCGAAACTTAAGGGGTGTCGGCATCCCTGAGCTCATCATGGGGTTCTATTTTCATTTTTCCCCGTAACCATTTTTATGGCTATCAGCTCGCTATGCATCTGTTCCCATTTCTTCTCCCCTACATCGTGATTCCATGCTGCTAGCTCTTTACACTCTATCAAAATATGAACTACACTCTCTGTTTCTCTACATAATTTACATATTTGTACCCTGCTACTTCTTAGTCCCCTTAAAACCTTGACCCTGTTCTAAATCAGCCATTCCTTCCCTCTCCTGTCTGTTACATTGTAGTTTTTCCCTTATCGTTGTGTGACATGTTTTATAAGTAGGAGTTAACATGACTCAGCCTTCTGCGTGTAATTAACGTGATAATATGTCTTGTTTATTCAGAAGGATAATAACTGGGATCGAACCGCTTACCTCGACGCTTGTTTGGTGTGTGACGATGAATTTGTTCAGGTGTGCGAGTCTGGCGTATAAAACAGAAGTGCATCGCAACGTGAGCACACTTGTTGCAACATCAAGATGGCCGCCAAGATCCTCATCACCGTTCTCGTAGTCGCCTGCACTCTCCAGGTACATCTTCTTTTCACCTTCTATACCATGTAAGGTAGCCGTGGGTAAATTGGAGCAATATTTTGAAAATATTTCGCACACTGAACATACAATATAATATATACAATTTGTAACTTAATACTTCACTTATAAGAAATGATACTTTTCTTACAAATTGTCCGGGACCGCTGTTTCATGTAAAACTTTTACACATCCTCAGCCGGAAACAAAGCTGTCACCATCGTTACGAACGCTAGATGTACCAGCAAAATCTGAAAATAACACAAATTTAAAAACAGAATCGACTGCCGGCATTTCAAAATTCATTACGCGATTTTTGTTTCTTAAAATAAATATCTTTACCCAAATCATTTAATTGTTTTAATAATTTAACTTCAGGATTTATTTAATGGTTAAATGACCAAAAATGATCTGCTACGGCCAATTTATCAATTTGTTTATACTTACTGTTACGAAAATGTTCTTTCGTTCTGGTTTCTAAATTACGTTTTGTCTTTCCAATATAAACCTTATCATAATTGAAACAAATAAATTGATAAGCACCAAATTTTTTATTTTTAGGAATTTTATCTTTTTTAGAGAAATGCAATAATTTTTAATAATATATTTATTTTGAGAAACTAAAGTTATACCAAATTCTTAAAAAAAAAATTGAAAATGTTTATCAACCCAAGGATGGTAAGTAAATATTTTAAAATGATAATCGTCTTTCATTTTTAAGGGTAGAAATATCATTAATAGTTTCTTGATATTTAAATTTTTCTATATGTAAAGTCTTTATTAAAAGCATTTTATTAAAGCAGTATTAATAATATGTTTATATTCTTTATCCGTTTAATTATTTCGATTATGATAAATCGGCTGTAGCAGATCGTTTCTCATTTAGGACCTGTATTACAATCTCCGGTTAAGGTGCTGGTTAACGTTAACTTGGAGTTACACGCAGTTGTCGGTATTACGACCTTGGGTTAAGGGCTAACTGAGAGCTATTTCTGGAGGTAAACTAACCCTCACCTCGAGTAGCGGTTACTGAGATAACTTGGAGTTTACCTTCACACACGAAAAAGAAAATGGCGTACCTCCAGTCCAGAGTGAATGTCCACAGCAATCCTGAAGATGTAATGTTGGCACAGTATTTATTAAATAGTAAAAGAGCTAAAAGTATTAGAGTGCGGAAAGATAATTTTGAGGAGTGGGACAAAAAAGAGTTCTAACAACGCAATTGGTGGTATTTAAATGAAGTCATTTACTTGTTAAATTATGTTTTTCAATCAAGGGCACAATGCTGTGACTGAAATGTGACCGTTTGATTATGAAGTGCTAAGAAGAAATATAAGTTTTCATTTCATCTGCTTTCTTAAACAAGTAGTTAGTTCTTCTTACCCAGACAAATATAAGATGGTTGTTCAATAAAGAATGATCACATTTTTGTTGTTGTTGACAACGTACTTTTACTCCTCATAATTTTGATGGCCCTTCTCAAAATAGTCTCCCCTGAATGCGATGCACTTGTCCCAGCGTTTCTGCCAGTCTTCAAAGACATGCTGAAACCATTTTTGAGCGATCCTTCAAAATCACCTCCGCAGCCTTCACCACTACTTCTGATGATGGATAATGTCTCCCACAAAGGCGTTTCTTCGAGTTAGGGAATAGAAAAAGTCACACAGGGCTAAATCCGGACTATAGGGAGGGTGAGGGATGCACTTCACGTTGATTTTTGCAAGATATTCAGCAACAACATTGGCAATATGCGGCCGCACATCCAGCCTGCTTCACGGAAATGTGGTCTTTTGCGCCTGATATGGACTTGCAATGTTTTCATGACATCCCTGTAGTATTGACCAATTACTGATGTGTGTGCAGGTACAACATGCTGATAAACCATTCCATGAATATCGAAGAATGAGATGACCGTAACTTTCCCAGCAGAAGCAACCACTTTTGATTTTTTGGGGGGGTTGGTGATGAAGGAGATTTCCACACTGAGCTTTGCTGTTTGCTCTCAGGATCAAAATGATATAGACAAGTTTCATCTGCAGTGATTACGTTTGAAAGAAACTCCGGATCTTCCTCTAACATCAACTTTAACTACATGTTACCTCCATTGCAGCGGTAGGCGATACTGAACATGTCTGAACTTGCCTGGTTCTCACAGGCGGGAACCAGGAGTACCAACAATGAAACTACTACAGCGTGTTTATTTCACATTAAGCTAACAGAATATAATAAGATTGATTTTAGTTGCGAAAAATTATGACCGTAAAAAAATTATAATCATTTTTTATCGAATAGCCCTTGTATTATGCTTAAAAAGGAAAATATATCAGGTACCAAGTTACTGGTGCCGGAATGCATATTTTATATCATTGTTTTTACTCACAGATGACTTGTAATTTGTGGACCTTCCCTCCTTGCACATATCTCTGTGAAATGGTAATTCATATAGGAAGAGGTGATTTATCCACGCGGATAAACTACTAATCAAATGAGTTTAGCAAAATTATAACATTTGAGCAATACTATTATCAAAATTAATAACAGTTGCGTGGTCTTATTTTTAATTCTTTTGACTGTAAATCTCTGATTAGATGACTCGGAAAATTGTCTAACCTAAATTTGCAAAATCAGTACCACAATAACGTATTTTATACTGGAATAGTGGTTTTGAATTACGATGGGGCTTCTCTCTGTATGTGAATCCAAAAGTTCCTTAAAATTGTCTTTATTTAACGAGTCCTCGCTTTCATTATATCCACGAAATGTCAATACTTGTCTACTTCCCTAATGAGATATTGCATGAAAAGTCTGTTAAGCTTAACGTTCTCATTGTATTTTACAATATATAGACGTGAGCTTTCTCGAAGGTCGTCTGTAATTTTGTTAGTGTTTTGTCTCAGCTCCTTCAATCCGACACAATTATGTTTCTCATACCAACGAGTCTTAAATATCCTGGTGTATTTTGAAGATGCTCCGCTACATAGCACTAGTGTTGACCTACCGATATTTACCACGTCGCGTTTGTCATTATTTTACATAAAGAGAATGATGTTTGGAGACACATCAAGTCGTGTGTTGGATTCATTGTAAATTCCTTAAATATTAAATTAAACATTTGTAACGATATGTTTTAGTTAGAACTTTTTATATGAATATTGTTTTCTGATATGACTTAGTAGGCCATGTAATGACAATATTAAAAACAAATATATGTGTAATTTTGTGATTGGCCGTAGTAATAATTGTATTACGTAATGCGGTGACGTAGCAGTACATCGGCCATTACAAAATTAACAGAGGAGTAACGATAGTTACGGAAAATCAATAATCTTGAGATAGATATATGTTCTTCAATCTGGTTTCATGACGATGAAAAAAATGTTGCGGTGAATATAATTGTAACGGAAAGTTAATAACCTTCAAAAAGAGTTATTCGGTGTTCGTAATAGTAACGAGTGAACGTTAGATTATACAATCAAATTAAATAATATATCAAACTCAATCATCAAGAAACAATTTGACCTGCAATGATTAAGAGGGACGGTCACACGGATCGCTCCCAACTTTGGGGCTGATTAATCATCGAGAAACGAGACGACCTGTTATATCGCCACAAATATTAACTTAAAAATAAGGATTTATCAATGTATTGAAGGTAATCTACAGTGACTGATTAAGCAAGTAAGTTCGAGTGAATTGTAATCCAGATTATACAATTAAATAATATATTACGAAATTGGAGTCATATAAGATTTTATTTCTGTTACCAAAAACGTACACCTGAGAACAGATCTCATGACTCTTATTTAATCAAATCTCGACCTGGATCTTCCAAACAGTCAACGTGCATCCTATCTGCTGCGGGTGGTGGAGTAACGCCACACACTTCATATGTCACGAAATAATCACTTGAACACATAAAAATTACATGTTTACACAGGATACAAACTGATAATAAACAGTAGCACATGACTCGCGGGGCTCGCTTCAAGCGGGTTACCACTTCTTCCAACAAATTTATTTTCAAATAAACGAAAAGGTAGGAAGAAGGTCCTGTATTGTGTTGGCAACACGAGTTGGTGCGGAATATACGGCTTCTATGAACTGAATCCGTAGCCATGGTAACCAGCAATGCATTCTACCCCTCCAACCTCTCCTCACTCGCCGCAAGCTTTACGGTCACCTTCCAGGGCAGGCCATTCCCGCCTTCCCGCGCAAAACACTGTCACTGCTGACTGAGGGGCGTGACGTAACTAAGAATACAACGCAGAATGTGCCTAATACAATATTATGATTGCACATTATAAGATAAGGCGCTGATGCATGCAAATTCCACAATCCTTCTGATGAAATAAACGAGATGTAGTTGCTTATGAGCTATTGTAGTTATTGGCCGTGTTTTTTGTCGTAACATTATGAAAACCATTGCGCTGTTGCTGAAAGCAAACATGCTTCGTATAAAACTACGAATGTGATTTTCCATTGTTTGCCTAAAGATCGAGAACTACAGCGCAAGAGGGCTTTACGCTGCAAAAGGGCTGATCCGGTTAATGTGAATAATGCAAGGATTTGTTCCGATCACTTCCTGCCCGAAAACTATGAACGGCATTTAAAAAACGAGCTGTTAGGTTTGCCGCTGAAAAGAAAATTAAAGGGCAACGCTGTACCGTCATAGAAAATTCTTAATTGGCATGAGGATGTATTTGAGGCGGTAGTAGCAAGTACCAGCAAAACCAATTTGCAGGTAATTATCAGATACACATTCCATTTATGTATTTGTTTCTATGTGTACACTGAGTTTATTCGCTCCTTTTTTATAAGAAAAGTTTGATGCGTGGAATAATAATAAGAATAAGAATAATAAAACTGTTTTTATTAATAGGCAATATCAGCAAGAGATCGCCGGTGCGAAGTTAGGACCGTGCGAAAGAGGGCGCTGTCTACTATAATATCTTTATCTCCCAAAAAAAAAAAAAAATTTGACCCGTCGACCAGCACGGAGGTAGCTCCTGACCACTCTGTTGTTGCTGAAGAGGAAATAATTAGACCAAAGACTCAGATGCAAGCCCTGAAGAAAGAAAACAGTGTTTTGAAACGGCAGAACAAGGTACAGAAGTAATATTTTGTAGCTTCCATGGACAAAGTGCTGCGAAGTGTAATGGAGTGATGCAAAACTTAATTTCTATAATAAGTTCCAAGTTTCCCGAAATTCATCACAAAGTGATCTCTCTTAATGTGAGGACAAGAACCTTCATTAGAATTAGGCACTTAAACAAAAGAGCGAAGGCAGAAATGATCAGGAAACTTGCAGCAAAGAAAAATCTTCAATGGGTTGCTTTGTCATTTTCTTGAGCTACACTGATTAAGTACATATGAATAGTAACATGTTTTAAACTCTTAATACTAACTGCTAGAAAGAACCTTCATTATAATACACAAGTGGATGTTTATTTCTTCCGATTTTACACGTAGCAGAGCTTAAATAACACATACTGAGGGGCTAGTGTTTAACTCTCGCAGTTGAACTGTATTCTCAGTGACGTCATGCGAGTTAGCCAATGGCAGCGCGACTCTCCGGAATGGCCTACCTGAGTACTCTAGTTGCCTTGGGTCACCTTGGCCTTTTAGTAACGAATCACTAGTCGGGAAGTAGGCTAACTGCATTATCGACACGCGAGCGCCAAGATAGCGGTTCCATTATAAAATATAATTCGGACAACTTTTTAAAAAGAAAATTAAATGCTAGAACATAAAATATAACAATGTAAGTTTTTATAAAACAAGTAGGTGACTCGGTGATTCAAACGCATCAAGGAAGAACCGCCCCTGCTAAATATTGTGACTTTGTGGGTTCGTAGAATTAAAAGTTCAACTTGCAGAAATTCAAAATGTTCTTTATTTCCGTAGAAATACACTTTGTACAATCCTTACCTAACAGAATTAGGTCACAAACACAATCACAATCTACCAAGGTTGATGATCACAACAGCATTCTGATTACATCAGTTTACAACTGACTCTTGTTACATGTCTCTACACGGAACTTTATCTGTGCCGGCAAGTCTATTATCTCCGCACTATCTTTATTTGTTCCGCACTCTTTATTTCTGTGATACACTATCCGTCCGTTATCGCTTCCTGCACCGAACCTTTTATGCGCGTTGCCGCGAAAATAGTGTCACCCGAACGTCGGAACACCCTATAGAGTGGGCAAGCAGGAGACGGTCGGCGTTAGCCACGCCCCCCTCGTTTGTCTTATAGCGGTAACAAGGGGTGGCTGGGAGAAAAAGCATCACTGCACCGTCTCTTTCTGTTCCACCTGTGTTCTCGAACTTACGGGATATTTCATCTAATCTAGAACCTTCCAGATCGGCCCGCTGACCCTATATAAGCAACACGACGGGCAAGAGGAGTCAGTCAGTTCTTGGCGTAAGAATGCAGTGCTAGTGTACGACGAGAAGACTGTGTGAGTGCATCGGAGGATTGTACGTAATTACGAATGCAAGTGAAATTCTAACGGACGAACTGGTGAATCGTAATTGTGTGCATTACGTAATTCTGTGTAATTGGCGAGAGTTTAACTGTAAGTCGGTGGAAATAAAGAACATTTTTGAGCGGTGCAATTGGACTTTTCATTTCACGAACCCACAAAGTCACAATAGCAATTTTGTATTTAGCTGCTTTTCGTTTTTGAGTTATACTATTCACAGAGTGATTTTCATAAAAGTGCTTCATTTTAGATTCAGGGGTTCCAAAAACTTATATTTGCATGAAATCTGTTATCGAAGTTTTGGGAATGAAGTACTTCCCATACTTGCTGTGTGTAGTAAAATAAAAAACCTGTAGGAAAATAAACGAATGTAACACCACAAAGTATCAATCTCGTTATTTTATATAATTGGGAAGCCTGTGGACTATATATGTCATGAAATACATTAATGATCTACAGAATTCTGTAAATAAAAAATGAGTAAAATGTTGTGTGGGTCGAGGTAGCTCATTCATCAAAATGTCAATTAATTCATTTTATGACAAGCAAGGTTTTTACAATAAATACATCAGCTACAAAACCTGAAATAGAATGATAAAAATAGAGTATGGCCATATTGTGCTGATATTATTGTGGAGCTCCTGTGCCTCAATATGAACCATTTGAGCTATAAATGAACTTGCTTGCCATAGAATACTAAACAGTTGCTGCTACAGCACAGAATATGGAAGTAAAATAGGAGAAAACCGCAGATATTTTCTTCAAAACAAAATTGTACATAGTTGGCCAAGATAAAGGAACTAAACACCTGCAACAAGAAATGACTGAAAACAAAAATAGTTCTCTAACCGATAGAGAGATTAAAATGTAAATACATCTGGGTACAATTTTCAATTTCGGTAGAGCATCTGCCTTCCGTGCTGGGGGTCCCGGGTTCGATTCCTGGCGGTGGGGGTGGGGATTTTTCTCCGACCAAGATGATTCATCTTCCTCAGAGTCTAGAAGTATGAATGGGAGTTTTTTTATTTACCTTTTTAATTTACCTCCTCCAACGTTAAGTAATATCGGACATGAATGGAATGGGTGAAGTGATGCTCAAATGAGCCCGGAGTCCATAGAGCTTAGAGTTACCCGACATTCGTCTTGAAGGATAAGGGAAAACCCCGGGAAAAACTTTATCCAGGTAACTCACCCTGACCGAGATTCGAACTCGGGACATCTTGAACGTGAGGCAGTTATGCTACCACCACGCTACCGAGGCGGGCATGAATGAGAGTGCGAATGTGTGCGTCCTCTAATGATTAAAAACCCAATGAATACGAGTTAACCCCTTCGATATGTTCCACATAAGAACTTCACTTATCGCAGTTGGTAGAGTTAACCTAAATATTATATTGGCAGCCTTGGGTTTTCTTTGATCTAAAACATTATTATTCTTTTACCGAGCATAACCTACATGAAGATTAAATAATGATTTGGAAGAAAATTACGAGGGCTGTTCAATAAAGAATGATCACAGTTTCTCCTGACAACGTACCTTTACTCATCCTCATAATTTTGATGGTCCTTCTCAAAATAGTCTCCCCTGAATGCGATGCACTTGTCCCAGCGTTTCTGCAATTCTTCAAAGACATGCTGGAGACCATTTTTGAGAGATCCTTCAAAATCGCCTCCGCAGCCTTCACCACTGCTTCTGATGATGGATAATGCCTCCCACGAAGGCGTTTCTTCAAGTTAGGGAATAGAGAAAAGTCACATGGGGCTAAATCCGGACTATAGGGAGGGTGAGGAATGCACTTCACGTTGATTTTTGCAAGATATTCAGCAAAAGCATTGACAATATGTGGCCGCGCATTATCGTGGTGCAGCATCCAGCCTGCTTCACGGAAATGTGGTCTTTTGCAATGTTTTCAGGACATCTCTGTAGTATTGCACAGCTACTGATGTGTGTGAAGGTTCAACGTGCTGATAAACCATTTCATATCAAAGAATGAGATGACGCCTGCCTTGGTAGCGTAAATGGTAGCATGTTTGCCTTACGTTCAAGAGGTCCCGAGTTCGAATCTCGGTCAGGGTGACTTACCTGGATAAGGTTTTCCTCCGGAGTTTTCTCTTATCCTGCAAGACGAATGTCGGGTAACTCTAAGCTCCATGGACCCCGGACTCATTTGAGCATCATTCCACCAATTTCATTCACCGTCCGATATGACAACGTTGGAGGACCTAAATTAAAAAAAAAAAATACCATAACTATCCCAGCAGAAGCAACCACGTGGGGGTTTGGTGATGAAGCAGACTTCCACACTGAGCTTTGCTGTTTGCTCTCAGGATCAAAATGATGTAGCCAAGTTTCATCAGCAGTGATTACGTTCGAAAGAAACTCCGGATCTTCCTCTAACATCAACTTTAACTGTATGTTACCTCCATTGCAGCGGTAGGCGATACTGAACATGTCTGAACTTGCCTGGTTCTCACAGGCGGGAACCAGGAGTACCAAAAAATGAAACTACTACGGCGTGTTTGTTTCACGTTAAGCTAACAGAATATAATAAGATTGAATTTTAGTGCGAAAAATTAAGACCGTAAAATATTATGATCATTCTTTTTTAAACAGCCCTCGTAAATACAAGAAGCAAATGAAACGACACATGCTTCAGAAAAAAATAGCACGAACTGCTATCCAAAGGATATAGAAAGCAATGTCAAATACAGTTAATTACTTCATTCTGTGCTGTAAGATAAAACAAGTGAGTCAGTACATGAAAACGTTTGGCATCTCAGCATCTCGCTCCACACGAGAGATATCTCGTTTATAACGTTTTGCTTCTTGTATTCAGGAATCGCGTTATACCCGTGAGTATCTTTTAAATTTGATTTCTTTCAGTTTCAGGAATCAATTATAATTTTAACGCATATTTTACACGTGTTAAGACTGGTTTTATTCTGCTAATAGGTTTGTGGAAATAATAGCTTAGTGTGATAATGTACTAGTATAAGTAAAATGGATGTGGGCGTAACAATGAGGTTTTTACACACTATTTCTGTGAAGTAACAAAGTTATTTTCTACCCTATGCTATTTTCAACAAGAAATCAAAGCTTTGTTCATAAGTACTTTGGTTTATTGCTGCAATATTTTGTGTTCTAATCGACATGGCGTTCTAAATTCCGTCAATCATTTGGGAACTGAAATTACGTGTGCTATAGGACACACACACCACTGGACATTGGAGTTCTGAATGTCAGACCTTCGGTCTGAAGCCAGATCAGGACTAGGTCGGAGTGTTTTGTAAGCAAGGATAATATACGACAGAAGATTAGGTTGGAGTTATATATAAGCCATCTGATGTGTTATTTTATGTGCCTAGAAGCAGTCTCGGGCGTTTGTAGCGCTCTCCAGCATCGATGTCGTACTCACCTAGACCGCGGATGAGGGAGTTTAAGTTGTGGGAGAGGAAGCCTCCTGCACAGACTCATTCACTATAACATCCCATCTTACCTCATTCACCTTTTACACCAATATCTTCAAAATCGATCCTTCATGGTGGTGAAGGATGACATTCTCTCCCAGTCATATGCTATGAATGCAGGAGTACCTCAGGGCAGTGTCCTTGGGCCTCTGCTTTTCTTGACATACATTAATACACTTCCCACCTTAAGAGGCTGCAACCTATATCTATTTCCCGACCTTACCGCCATCTCTAAGCGACATGACATCTCAGTACAGAGGGCCCAGATGTTTACGAATATGCTGTATACCTGGATTGCGACCTGGCGATTAAAACTAAATGCCACTAAGTCCCAAGCCGTCACCTTCACCCGACGAGCTATACAGGATGTACCTGACCTCCGTCTTGGAGATACAGAAGTTCCATGGTCATCTCAGACAGTTTAGCCCAGAGGTTCTACTCCCATTAGTCCTGAACCCGTAGGAACTGGACCCGGACCTCCTTCGACCAGGGAGTTATCCGAGCTGTCCCAAAGGGCGCTCGGCGTCCTCCGTGGGGCTTTCCATGGGACAATACCTAGAGACTAACAAGCCCCCCCCCCCATCTGGTCCTATGGACTCAAGACGGGATGGAAGTGGATACGCCACTTACGCGCGTCAACACTCAAGGTGAAGACTACCGAAAAACCTCGGTGGGGCCGCCTGGTGATCTAGCACACCTTCTACTAGCTTTGCAGGCTAGTACCCGGGAGAATTAATGGCTTCCCTCAACCCCGTCCGAAGACGTACCCGATTCCCACGGGTTTCGGGAACACACTGCCCCCTCGAGACCATCCCAATCCGAACAACTCCCGAAGGAGGGGCTCGGCAGTTCGGCCCGAAGTTCCTCTAGTAACGTCAGAGGTACCACGAGTGCTAAGGGTCCGCAGTGCCCGCACTTTGGCAGCTGAAAGGGACGGATCCCTTCCCCTACGGGAGGTCATCTCAGACAACATACCTTGGTGTTATTTTGGAAATGCACCTTACCTGGAAGGATCACATCACATCAGTGGCTAACAGAGTTAACAGAAGGATGGCCACTGTTCAACCGCAAGTCACCATTAACTTTGAGAAATAATCTCCTG
Organism: Mantis religiosa; assembly: GCA_030765055.1. Classification (NCBI taxonomy): domain Eukaryota; kingdom Metazoa; phylum Arthropoda; class Insecta; order Mantodea; family Mantidae; genus Mantis; species Mantis religiosa. The sequence goes on along the minus strand of CM060951.1, from coordinate 217,718,569 downwards.
CTTTACAAGCAGATATTAAGGCCAGCAATGACCTACGCCTGCCAAGTCTGGGGTGCAGCAGCCAAATCCCACATCTACAAACTCCAAGTCCTGCAAAACCGCTACCTCCGGACTGCAGTCGCAGCCGGTTGGTATATCCCAAATGATAATATTCATTTAGACCTATCCTTCCCTAAATTATTTGACTACATCCTACATATTTCACACAGTTTCTACTCCAAACTTCCTAACAGTTTCAATAACCTCATCCGTGGACTTGGAGAGTATGACCTCGACCCTGTAGAATCCTATAAAAAACCCAGACTTGTACTAGGACCCCTTAACTAAATTCCAATATACTTCAAATATTCTACCTCTTTCCCTAAAACTATATCCTAACTTATCTACCACCATTAACCCACCATCATTATAAATAAACTTTCCCCATGCCAGTAAGGGACCTGCTCCAGGTATGGCAAGTGTCGAAGGGCCCTCAACGACCTCACGACTTGCGCGTTTTTGATAGAAGGGACCTGTAAGGGTATGGATGTATCTGTTATTGTGGGTATACGTAGGTATCGCCCGATCATTGAAAGAGCTGCTGTTACCACCGTTAATGTAGTATGACAGAGCTGCCGTGCGAACATCTTCGTCTGAAGGGGAGGTTGTTGGGATGCCCAAGGAGGACATGATGTACCAGAAAGAGAGCACAAAACTAGCAGTAAATACCGTCCAATAACTTGGCCCAACACAGTATACTACTGTAGCTGTGTGTGCGTGCACGCTGGCCCTTCCTGCACAAGGGCACACCAGTCACACTTCACACGATATATTAATTAACTAGGGAATTCTAAAGTTTCATTTAGATTCACTAAAAACACAACACTGGGCCAACAAATGTAATTTACACAAAATAACACAAATTTGCGTGAATAACTCAGGCAAATGCACAAATACGGTGAATTATCGGAAATTAATTGTTTTTCACACTGGCCGTGTGTAGGCTAAATTGTGGAAACGTAGAGTCAGACTGAAAAATTCAATGCCATAGCCGTTATTTGAACCACGGATCTTCTGATTTCCGGCCAGTCGCTCTACCATTGAGCTACTATGGCCAAAGTGCCGATAGGACATTAAATTCTCCAATTGACTCGCATTTTCCTGGTAAACCAATTAGGAGTTCTCATAAACACATGAGACAACTACCTTAATGGCGACTTACTATGCTGTAAGTACTTTAAGGCCCGGGAAAATATGAGTTAGCTGGAGAATTTAATGTCCTATCGGCACTTTGGCCATAGTAGCTCAATGTTAGAGCGGCTGGATGGAAACCAGAAGATCCGTGGTTCTAATCCCGGCTATGGCATTGAATGTTCCAGTCTGACTCTACGATTCCACGGTGAATTATCGTTTACCACGCACTATTACACTAGAACTACACAAAACTGGCAATGCGATGAGATGCACATTGATTATTCTGTTACGAACTAATCTACTGATAAGTTGTTTACTCGTTCTGTGCTATAGGTTATGTTTGTCGGTTGATAATGTTGTTTTGATTCCCATAAGATGGCCTCAGTACCTACATCTTTTGTTCCAGTTGAACTGCTCGACGACGATATTACTTTGTGGCCAAACTTGACTAAATAATAAAAACAGCAGAGCATCTAAACGCGTGACCGCGATATGCTTGATTACTTCAAAACATTACACACGTCTTTGCAGTTCTTATTTTTTCAACCCACTTTGAGGTACATACAGTACGCGCATACTTTCTTCCTGATTTACTGTGTGTTGCGAGTAGAGGTGCAGAAGGGAGAGCTAACGCTCTTTTGTTTCTGCAGTGTGGTCAACCTTGAAAAACACAGTTCAGCAAAATAGCATGAAAGATATGTAAAGATATCACAAGTAGCGTTGCATCCTCTGAAAACATTCCTTAGTTTTGCCCACGCCAGCTCAGTTGCATTCAGATTACAGTTATACGAAGGTAGACGAATTATAATGTGTCCCCTTTCGAGAGCCATAACATCCACAAATGTTCATACAAATATAAATAATTTTCAAGTAAATGCTGATGTACATTACCACCACACTCGTAACAAGGATAAACTGGCAATTCGAGCGCTCCAAACGAGCCTTTATGAAGAAAGCTTTAACTACAAAGTGATAATGTTATATAATAATCTTCCAAATTCATTTAAACAAGCTGCATCTTTAAAACACTTTTAGAATAAGGTTAAGACAATTTTGCAGTACTGAAGAGTAGTATTAGTTCTTTGAGTCATTATTCTCTGTTATTTTAATGAACATTATTATTCGGAGCTTCCCTCGATTTCAAAGTCACGCCGCACTACTGTACCTACGTGTGACTTTACAATAGAAAGAGTACTGAAGAGTAGCCTTACTTCTTTAAGTCATTATTCTCTGTTGTTTAAATGGAAAGTATTATTTGGAGCTTCCCTCGCTTTGAAAGTCACACCTCGCTACTGTACCTACGTGTGACTTTACAATAGAAAGAGTTCTGAAGAGTAGCCTTACTTCTTTAAGTCATTATTCTCTCTTGTTTAAATGGAAAGTATTATTTGGAGCTTCGCTCGCTTTGAAAGTCACACCTCGCTACTGTACCTACGTGTGACTTTACAATAGAAAGAGTACTGAAGAGTAGCCTTACTTCTTTAAGTCATTATTCTCTGTTGTTTAAATGGAAAGTATTATTTGGAACTTCGCTCGCTTTGAAAGTCACACCTCGCTACTGTACCTACGTGTGACTTTACAATAGAAAGAGTACTGAAGAGTAGCCTTACTTCTTTAAGTCATTATTCTCTCTTGTTTAAATGGAAAGTATTATTTGGAGCTTCGCTCGCTTTGAAAGTCACGTCACGCTACTGTTCCTACGTGTGACTGTACAATAGAAAGAGTACTGAAGAGTAGCCTTAGTTCTTTGAGTAATTATTCTCTGTTATTTTAATGAAAATTGTTATTTGGAGCTTCTCTCGCTTTGAAAGTCACGCCTCGCTATTGGACCTACGTGTGTCTGTACAATAGAAAGAGTACTGAAGAGTAGCCTTAGTTCTTTGAGTCATTATTCTCTGTTATTTTAATGAAAATTGTTATTTGGAGCTTCTCTCGCTTTGAAAGTCACGCCTCGCTACTGTTCCTACGTGTGACTGTACAATAGAAAGAGTACTGAAGAGTAGCCTTAGTTCTTTGAGTCATTATTCTCTGTTATTTTAGTGAAAATTGTTATTTGGAGCATCTCTCGCTTTGAAAGTCACGCCGCGCTATTGGACCTACGTGTGACTGTACAATAGAAAGAGTACTGAAGAGTAGCCTTAGTTGACTCATTATTCTCTGTTATTTTAATGAAAATTATTATTTGGAGCTTCTCTCGCTTTGAAAGTCACGCCTCGCTACTGGACCTACGTGTGACTGTACAATAGAAAGAGTACTGAAGAGTAGCCTTAGTTGAGTCATTATTCTCTGTTATTTTAATGAAAATTATATTTGGAGCTTCCCTCGTTTTGAAAGTCACACCTCGTCACTTTGGATGAAGCACATTTTTAAACCTTGTGGAAATTACGTAACAAAATACTGGGCTACGTCATTTTCTGTGACATTTTTTGTGATCTGTTGATCATTCCCTCCAACAAGGCAATTGGAATTGTGATTATATTCATTGAGTGTTAAGGAACTTCAGTATTTTGGTTATGAGACGTATATATTGTATACTGTTCAATTAGTACTTGAGTGATATCTAGTAGAGCGTAGGATATGACAGCCAATAACAAATATTTTGTATTTGTCGTATGTGAAGATGAGAGGTGCTGAAGAAATGCCGTCAAATGATATCTTGGCCAAGCTGGAGCAACTGAGTGAGGAAGCTGAGGCTGGAGTCAAGGAATTTGCTTCCAGTGTGGAGAAGAAGTTCGACGGCAAATGCCTGAGTAGTCTAGTCCACGACCTGGCACCTCTCGTCGAGCAAGCCGGTGAGTTCCTCTATGCTTCTTCTTCTTCTTCTTCTTCTTCTTCTTCTTCTTCTTCTTCTTCTTCTTCTTCTTCTTCTTCTTCTTCTTCTTCTTCTTCTTCTTCTTCTTCTTCTTCTTCTTCTTCTTCTTCTTCTTCTTCTTCTTCTTCTTCTTCTTCTTCTTCTTCTTCTTCTTCCTCTTCTTCTTCTTCTTCCTCTTCCTCTTCTTCTTCTTCTTCCTCTTCTTCTTCCTCTTCCTCTTCCTCTTCCTCTTCCTCTTCCTCTTCCTCTTCCTCTTCCTCTTCTTCCTCTTCTTCTTCTTCCTCTTCTTCTTCTTCTTCCTCTTCTTCTTCCTCTTCTTCTTCTTCCTCTTCTTCTTCTTCTTCTTCTTCTTCTTCTTCCTCTTCTTTTTTAATTTACTTCCTTTATCGGACAATGAATGGAATGGGTGAAATGATGCTCAAATGGGCCCAGGGTCCATGGAGCTTAGAGTTACCCAACATTTGTATTTTAGGATAAGGGAAAACCCCGGAAAAACCTTATCCAGTAAGTCACCCTGACCGAGAATCGAACTCGAGACCTCTTGAACTTGAGGCAGACACGCTACCATCCACGCTACCGAGGCAGCTAATATATAGGTTCTTGCAGACAGAGAACTGTATCGTATTTGGAAATTCATTGTTCTTTCACACTGGCCGTGTGTAGGCTAAAGTATGGAAAGGTAGAGTCAGACTGAAAAATTCAATGCCATAGCCGGGATTTGAATCACGGATCTCCTGGTCTCCGTTCAGCCGCTCTAACCATTGTGCTACTATGGCCAACGTGCCGATATGACATTATATTCTCCAACTGACTCGTGTTTTTCCCGTAAACCACTTAGGATTAATTGACCTAATAATGGTTAACTATAAAGCCCGGACCTTAAAGTACTCACACGTTGTAAAGTCACCATTAAGGTAGTTGTCTCATTTGTTTATGAGAAATCCTAGTGGTTTACCGGGAAAAACACGAGTCAGTTGGAGAATTTGTCAGGTCGGCACGTTGGCCATAGTAGCTCAATGGTTAGAGCGGCTGGACGGGGACCAGAAGATCCGTGGTTCAAATCCCGGCTATGGCATTCAATTTTTCAGTCTTACTCTACCTTTCTAGTATAATATTTGTTTACTTAATTTCACCACGCCCGCCTCCGTAGTGTGTTATGTTCAAGAGGTTTCGAGTTCAAATCTCGATCAAGGTGAGTTATCCGGGTAATGCTTTTTACGTGGTTCTCTCTTATCCTAAAAGATGAATGTTTGCTATCTTTAAGCTCTATGTTCTCTGGACTCATTCGTTATCATTTCATTCAATATGGCTTAACGTTGTTACCTGTAAATATAAGCAAAAAAAAAAAAAAAAAAAAAAAAAAAAAAAAAAAAAAAAAAAAAACTTAAAATCTTAACTGGATATTGTAACGATCTAACCAAAGATGGTAATGGATAATCAGACATGGCCAGATCGGACACGGGATTGCTCATTAGGTAGGAGTCACATGCTTTGCGAGAAGGTTGGGGCTTTCTACCAGGTGTAATTAAATGACGACATACGAAAAACTACAGTTATAGACAAGAAAAGGTTTACTATAGGTATAAAGAAAGATACATAGTTGGCAGCAGCGGCCGGTTACCTGCCCTCACATGCTGCGGGTACACACGTCCGTTCTGGACGACAGTTGCTAACAGAGAGGGCGAGACATGTCACTCCGCGTGCAACTACCTTCCCCCTCACCCTAATTGGCTAATGCTTTCGCGCCATAGGCCATAGGCGGTGCCTTCCCGTCACATTTAAACCTGCAGTAAACGTCATAATAGTTGCCAGGGAGATAGATAAAATCATACAAATAAGAATATGAAGGCATGCAAAATTACAAATATACAATGAAACTGAGCAAGTTGAAACTGAATGAATGAGCGATGAAACTGAAACAAGTTTATAATGAAAGGTCTTTGGGCTTTTCCACTGTGATTTTTTTAAACCAGCACAGATACCTTACAAAAATGCTTGTCTTTCAGTCTTAAAAGTCGTGTCACGCCATACTTGTCGTGTGTCCTTCGTTCACACAAGTCTCGTCAAGGTAGCATATTTTGTGATTTGTATCCCGGTACAGCCTGATTGTCCTTAAATAACCTTCTTCGCCACACTGTAATATCGCCCCTGGAGTGGTAAGTTTTCCTGTTGTCTCAATTTCACGTCGCGATGTTCCTACGCATCTAACACTCACACCTGTAAGTTCAGAGCACAGCTGTTCAACTTCTCTCACTGACAACGACGGATTGTTCTCTGTGAGTGCATTAAACACATGCACCACAATTCTTTTTTCGCCGCGTTGTAAAGGTTTAGCCTTGCGATGCTACAGCGAAAAACTGGCGGCAGACTCTGTCATTATACATATAATAAGTACATATGCAATAAACGATCAGTAAAATAATTTAGCTCTCTTACTGGGCACGACACACATTCGAATGGCGATATATGACAAATCCAGTTCAAAATAAGATCAGTGATAAAAGTCATATAAACAAATGTCATCACTGCCGCTAAATCACGTGCTATCGTGCCACGTGCTTGAGAGCAAAGGAACCTCCTCTTTACTTCGTTTAAGAATTAACATGCATTTCAGAAAAATCAACTCTGTTGCGTAATATATTTAATTCAAACAGTTATGAAAATATAAATTTGACAATTCTCTTCCAACATATAAAGATATATCACCATGTTAAATAACGAACTAATTTTTACCTCACAACAGTCTGTACCACAACAGAAGCCAATGAGAGGGGACTAGGTCACGTGACCGTTAAGAGATACGGGGCAAGCTTATGTGAAACAAGGATTAGCTTGCACAAACTTTACTATCAAGAAGAGGGAGGGAGAGGTCACGTGACATGACGTCACACATAATTAGTCAAAAGGAAATCGAACGTATTTTTTAAATTAAACAGTCATGTGTGACAATATTTACTTTATTTTTACTTTATCTGCTACATAAAGTAGGCTAGGCAAATATTGTAATCCATTCAAAGATTCTAAACTTAGATTTATTTCATTATGGGAAAGTAGTTTTGAGTTATTGCATGTTACGGTTATTTAAAGTATTGCAAACACGAACTCTAAGTTAGTCATCAGATATAGTTCTTATTATTGACTGTTTACTGTATTCCCACATTCCCTTGTACCTACATGACAATTAACAATACTCTTTATCTGGGTTTGCACGTTTTCAGCGAGCAAGGCAGTCCAATGTGTGGTGGACGTGAAGAATGACATCGAAAAGAACGGCATGCAGGACATCATAGACGACATCCGGAAGGCCGAGATGTGTGAAGGAGCTGCCATACAGGGATTGGCTATGAAGGCAGAACCAGTCGTCAAGGCCGCCATGAAATGTGCTCAGGCAGCTTAGAACGTACTCCTGATGGTTTAAGATGAAAAATAAAACGCTTTTGTGAAACAGGTGTCTTCCTTTTAATTCTTTTCTATTGTAAACAACAGTATTGGTTATCATAGAAACAGTTGATATTCACAGGAAGGAAAGTAAAGAACAGTGTTCCCTGTTTCCTGTTTTTATGGCAACCATTTGGTCGCTGGTTTGTACTTTATCCATTCCCGAGTTTCCTCCTAATTTTAAGGTAACTGATGTGTGGCTTTTCCGAAATACAAAGTTGTCAAGTGAGTGAATTCCGACAGCCACACAGAGTCGTCACTCTTCGAAGAGAAGAGAAGCCTTAGACCTTTAGCCATTCTGGTACTCTATTCCTTACTGGCCTTATAATACGAGGGCCGTTCGGAAAGTAACCTCCGATGGGTCACAGTGCGGGTAGTGGGGGGAGTAGTGACGCCATCTGTGCATTCACGCACTCAGCAGGTCAGTCGGCATCAAGCCGTGGTCGAGTGAACATCGTATGTGCGCTAGTTTAGTTTTTGTGGCCTTTTGAAATGTCTGCTGCAATAGAAAATCCCGCCAAATGTGAAGTGCGTGCTGTTATAAGTTTTTTTACAGCCAAAGGATATTCTGCAGTAGCTATTCATCGTGAGCTTTGTGCCGTGTACGGACCAAGAGTTATGAGTGAAGGAGTGGTCCGTGAATGGGTACGTTTATTTAAAAGTGGAAGAGATAACGCTCATGATGAAGAGAGGAGTGGTAGACCATCATTGGTGACGGACGAACTCGTTCAGACAGTTGATGCAAAAGTTCGTGAAAAACGACGTTCACAATGTCGGAGTTGTCTACTGATTTTCCACAGATTTCTAAGACTCTCTTGTACGAGATAGTGAGAGCAATATTGGGTTACCGTAAGTTCTGTGCACGACGGGTGCCCAAAATTCTTACGGACCACCAAAAAACTCAAACCAACTATCCACCTTACAGCCCAGATCTGGCGCCAAGCGATTATCACCTCTTCATGCATATGAAGACATGGCTCGGGTCCCAGCGGTTTGATGACGACGAAGAGCTCAAAGATGCGGTCACAGGCTGGCTCCAAGCACAAGCGGGTGATTTTTATGCAGAAGGAATTTCAAAGCTTGTGAACAGATACGACAAGTGCCTCAATCGTTATGGAGACTATGTAGAAAAATTGTGCAAAGATGTAGTTGTAAGACGTATATACTAAAATATTTTTATTTAACTTGGTGAATTTTTTGCAATCAACCGGAAGTTACTTTCTGAACGGCCCTCGTATTTGTAATAATAGTGTATTTTTATAAAGTATCACAAGTTTTAGGATTGAAGAGACAATACAAGAGACAAAGTACAATATTGGTCCAAGGACTCCTCTTTGTGGTACATATGTCCTTCAAGTCTGAATTCTCGCTTCGGTATTTAGTCCAAAATAACCTTTCTGAAAAATAGCACTGTAGTATTCCGGAGTATTGCTTTGGTAAGTAGCGTTATAACTCACGTGACGTGTTCGTCAAATAAGGTCTCCAATTTTATTTAATACAGAAAACATGTTTATTGCCAATGAATGTTACATTGATGGAAAGGCGGAACTTACAGCTATTTTTCAACGTAATCACCATTGCGGTCGATGCACTTTTGCATGCGCTGTGACAGTTTTTGTATACCCTTGTCATAGCACTCTCCCGCCAAGTTGCACAGGTAGCGCTCAACATCGTCGGTCTGGAGATGTGTTCCACCCAGGTGTGACTTCAACTCAGCAAACAGATGATAATCACTAGGTGCTAAGTCTGGACTGTAGGGGGTTGGTCTTTGGTGAGCGTTTTGGGGACCCACCTCACACACACAGCTGTTGAGTCCAGAGGTTCTACTCCCATTAGCCTTGAACCCGTAGGAGCAAGACCCGGGCCTCTTTCAACCAGGGAGTATCCGAGCTGTCCCAAAGGGCGCTCGGCATCCTCCGTGGGGCTTTCCGTAGGGCAAGACCTAGTTACCTAACAAGCCCCCCCATCTGGTCCTAGGGACACAAGACGGGACGGAAGTGGATACGCCACTTACGCGCGTCAACACTCAAGGTGAAGACTACCGATATGACCTCGGTGGGGCCGCCTGGTGATCTAGCACACCTTCTACTAGCTTTGCAGGCTAGTACCCGGGGATATTAAGGCTAGTACCCGGAAACTTAATGGCTTCCCTCAACCCCGTCCGAAGACGTACCCGATCCCCACGGGTATCAGGAACACACTGCCCCCTCGAGTCCATCCCAATCCGAACAACTCCCGAAGGAGGGGCTCGGCTGTTCGGCCCGAGGTTCCTCTAGTAACGTCAGAGGTACCAGGGTCCGCAGCGCCCGCACTTTGGCAGCTGAAGGGGACGGATCCCCTCCCCTACGGGAACCTCATACATACACACAAACACGCACACACACACACTCTCTCTCTCTCTCTCTCTCTCTCTCTCTCTCTCTCTCTCTCTCTCTCTCTCTCTCTCTCTCTCTCTCTCTCTCTCTCTCTCTCTCTCTCTCTCTCTCTCTCCTTACGATAATGCAAATGTTCGGTCAAACTCTTGACAGTCGTAGTCTTACTGAGTTCAGGGATAAGTTCACACAGCTCGCGAACTGTCATACCCCGATCTTTAAGCATTTCTTGCTCCACTTTCGCAATTGTTCCAGAACGCTGTTCGTCATGGACGTCTGTACGGCCGTCTTTGAACTCTCTGACCCACTTTCGCACGTTTTTGACGTCTATACACTGTGGCCCATAGACTTCGCATAACTGACGATGAATTTCAGTGGGGATAGTACCCTTAGCACTAAAAAAACGGATCACTGCACGCAACTCGCACTTGGAGGTGGAAGTGATAGGAAACTCCATCGCAAACGGCTGCCCAGCCGAGACTAATGGTTGCAATGGGTTCGCTGTGAGGATTTAAAGGGGTAAAACCAAGCTACATGCCAGTGTTGCCAGATCTCTCGTAATAGCGCTCCTCACGGCTCCAACGCCTTGGGGACCTTATTTTACGGACAAGCCTCGTACAATTTAGTCCAGCATGCCATACCTTATCAAAGGCCTGGGATACATCAAGAAAGGTACTACAACATATTTTCTTTGCTTCTAATGATTCTTCTATTATTCGAGTCATTCTATGTACCTGATCAATAGTTCAATGTTTATTCCTAAAACCAAATTGATGATGTGGAATTAAATTTTTATCTTTCAAGATAGGCTTCAAGAGGCTAAGCAACAACCTGTCAAGTACTTTGAACAATTGTGATAAGAGAGATATAGGTTTATATGACTTCTTATCATTAGGATCTTTCCCTGGAATAAATTTCTCGAAATGTTTTATGTACGACGGTGAGTCAAATGAACACCTTAAATATGTTTAAATATTATTTATTGTGCAGAAGTAGTACAAAGCTGTATCACTTTTCAACATAACCTCCCCACGCTCAATACAAGTCCTCCAGCACTTACAAAGTGCATAAATGCCTTCAGAAAAAAAAATCTTTTTGTAGTCGGCGCAACCACTCCTGCATAGCGTGGCATACCTCTGACCCATGACTAATCTGTAAACATGCTGCAATGTCATTCAGTGTCCCTCGGCGGTTTTCCTTCACTATGGCTTCAACTGCTGCAATGTTCTGTGGAGTCACAACTCGTTGTGCCTGACCTGGTCGTGGAGCATCTTCCACTGAAGTCCCACCATTTGCGAACTTCCTACTCCATTCGTAGACTTGCTGCTGTGACAAACATGCATCACCGTACTGAACCTTCATTCGTCGATGAATTGCAGTAGGCTTCACACCTTCACTACGCAAAAATAAAATAACAGAACGCTATTTTCCCTGGTGCAAGTCGCAAGTAGGGCGTCCATCTTTATACTGTTACTACGACGTTATGTGTGCATCTGCACTATGCTGTCACCTACAGGCTATTCTGCACACTTTTTGTAGCATGCTTACCAACTTACAGGATAACGGCACAAAATTTCGATTTGTTATTACAAATTTAAGGTTTTCATTTGACTGACCCTCGTACATGTGGTGATGTCGTCCAATAGCATCACTTAATAGAAGCAGATCGCGATGATTATGCAGCTCTTCAACTCTCACCTTTGTAGGAAACACTTCATTATTCTCATCCAGTCCGAAAATATTTATAGAAATAGTATTTCTTCTTTCAAATTTTGGGATAGCAGTCTATCTCATAGGAAACGAGGTGCAGGTAAAGTTGTATCTTTCTTGAACTTCGCATACATGCTAAAATATTGGGGATCCTTTGGAATGTATAGCACACATAATGTTTTATTATATTTCTGTAGATTCTTAGCTCTAACATATGTTGATAGAGGGCTGTACTGCTTCCTCTAAGGACATTATTGTTGTTATTTGAGACAATTGAGGTTATGATGGGCCTAAGGTGAGTCTGGGACGCTTGTATGTTTCCCCAGAGTCAATGTCATATAAGTTGACAGAAGCTGTAGGGAAGACGGAAATAAAATTTGTGACAGAGGTTGAGTATAGAGTTATTTAATTTGGGAAATGATATATCTGAATAGATGTTTTCATTAGGAATGTACCAATCTGAAGCTGTTGGTACTCGAGGGTATCAGTTCTGAAGTATTTGAATCTTGAAGAGATGCGCCTCAGACCTCATAGACGTGGGTGAAGGCTGTTTGTCTAGAAATAGCGCAATCCTCAGAGCCGTAGGTAATTTTCTGTTAAATAGCGGATACAGCCTCGCCATACACTTGGATACACTTGGAAGCTAGTGATGTAATATGTACCTTCCAGGTAAGAGTGAATTCTGAAATATTAATTTGTGTTTGTGATACACCTCAAGTTATGTGTAAACAAATGCCGGGAATATTTCATTTACGAAAGTACTTATATATACTGCTTGAAGCGGGAGAATAAAGTAGAAGTAAACAAAGCCACGTGAGCGCGCCTTCTTCACAATTTTCATGATGCCTCCGCCGTGTAAATAGTCCCTTAAAAAAGTACTGCTACTGAGGTGTGGAGTCTTGAGTTCGTTTTGCTAAAGCGCACAAGTGCGTACTAAACATATGTCAACTATAAAAACATATACTAATAGATAGTTAAGTTAGTTTGTAATTAAAGCAAATCACGCTGCGCACGCATGTTAAAGCTGAGAGGCGTATCCAGTTGTGAATCATGGCGGAACTAGCGAGTACTGTTAAACATGCGCGCGGAAACCCTTTACGAAGTGGTGAAAAGATAGCATCTGAATGTATTTAACAAGTTCAGTGAAAAATGTCCAGAACTTGCTATCGATGAAGTGGTAAAGTTAACATTTGAGTTTACCGATGTGTCTGTTTCCAGCATTTAACATGCACGCAAGCAAAAAACCACAACTCCCGAAAAGAAGAGACCACGTGCCAGATCAGTGTTGGATGTTGTCTGTGATTGGTGTGTGAGGTCAGCAATCCGCCGAAAAGTTCAATTCCCCAAATTACAACCGAATAGCGTTATTGTTACGGACAATGCCCCCTACTACAGTGTGAGGTTAGAACACATACCAAACAACTTTTGACACCATAACATGGCTACAGAGTAAGGATATAATTTTCCACGAGGGACATTTTAAGGCGAAATTGCTGGCAATTGTCAAGTCTGTGCTAAAGAGTACGAAAAATACACAAGTAGCAGTTAATTTTCATGGATATTAATAGTGTGCTAGGTGATACTTAGCTCGAAAAAAGTACCTTCAGCGTCGAAAATTTATATTAATATTGTACTTAACAAAGCGATTAAGCATTTGACTTGAATAAATACGTGTTTTTGTGTTAAAAATGCATATTCATTTATTTATACATATTAATATTATACTTAACGAAGTGATTAAGCGGTTGGCTTGAATAAATACGTGTTTTTGTGTTAAAAATGCATATTCATGTTATTTATACACATTAAGATTATACTTAACGAAGTGATTAAACGGTTGGCTTGAATAAATACGTGTTCTTTGTGTTGAAAATGCATATTTATATTCTTAATACATATTAATATTATACTGAACGAAGTGGCAGCAGTACTGTCACTCCGAACGCATGTGTACGCGGAGTGATACGGTATTTTATTCTCTCGTTGGATATAGTATAGTTGGCCATGTTTCAGCGAATGAGTCACAATAAAACAAGAGACAGTTTCATCTGTAAACATATGTATTTTAATAACCCTTATAAAGATACGTTTTTCTGTTTCCTGTATAGTTAAGATTGTTTGGTTACAACTGTATAATTACATCATCCTCCGATAATATTACAAATCGTTGAATGGATATTAAGTAACACAAAATATAATTTCTCTCGATGGTCAGAATCTAGCGCAGTTCGCAGAGCGGAATTAATCAGGTTCATCTCTATTCTGTTGTATGTATATGTATATTCCATGACAATGGCAGATATTGCGTTATTTGGGACAAAGGTTTAAAATGTGATTTAGCAAAGAATCACTCTAGTGAATGAATAAATAAATTAATGAAAATAAATGGGTTGAGCCCTTTCGGTCCCTTGCACGTAAGCCGCATTTTGGGCCCATTGTGCCCCTCTTACTGGAGTACTTATTCAAGTCCCATGACCTCCAAATAGGACAGGATAAGTCTTGGATGAGCACACCCTACATCACCTGGTCACAGTTTGTCTCAGGCCAGAGTAAAGTGCCTAAGTGTAGCAAGTGCTTCACATTCACACAAAATATGTATCATCCTCTCCACCGCACTTCCTGCATGTAGAATCTGGACTAAGCTTCATCACATACAGGTGTCTCTTTAGGGTGTTGTGCGCTGTCAACAGGCCAACAGCACTTCTAAGTTGTACCCGATTGAAGGTTAGCAGAATCCTGCTGTACTTCTTTCTAGGTCCCTCGATCATAGATCGAGCCTGCCTAGCCGTGGTAAGATTACGTCATGAAGTGGCATGTTGAAATGACACCCAATCAAGGATCTCACATCTGGACCTTCTTGGGGTAATATCAAGGACAGGTTCTGGACCAATAAACGTGTTGGCCGAGCCCTCCCTGGCTAGCCTATCAGCTAGTTTATTTCCTCTGATCCCAGCATGCCCAAGAACCCAGCAGAACTGTACTGGTCGGTAGGAACAGAGAATATTCAAGGTCTCTTGGCACTCTCGTACAAACCTAGACCTTGTTGGGCTAGCACATAATGCCTTAGGCAGCCTGGCTCTCAGAACAAATACTAATGCGACAGTGCAGCTAAGGCATCCCTAAGATATGACAAACACAAGCCAAAATAGATATATTTCAGCCTGGAATACTGTAGAATAACCTCCCAGCGAGTACAATAGGCCCATAAATGCCAGCCCCGATCCCCGAGTCAGTCTTGGAGCCGTCTGTATACCAGACGGACCCCTTGACACACTCAGGAACCCCTAGGCCACGAGTCCATTCCTCTCTGGGCGCAAAACTGAACCTATATTCAGAGTCAAGATTATAAACAGGCTTCATATTGTCGCAACCCATCGCTAGGATAGTCCGCGACTTCTGAAGCCTGTTCAATATCTCTCTGTGTCCTTTAAGGACAGAGGGACGTGTGGAAAGCACAATGCTTGCGTTTAACTACACACTTTTGAAAAATCAAAATTCATGGGTTTGCTTTGTCACAGGACAATGAAATTCAAACCATCTAACAAGCAACTATTTCTTAATATGTTGATAATGTAAACCATGTAATATAAATTCATAACTTTTCTCAGATGCTTTCTAAGATGAAGTCAACAAATGAATTTTTCTAAACACATGTTATTATTTAGTTACACATAGCCGCCATAATTTTCTTCACAGAGAATCCAATGTTTAGGAGAAATAAAGTACTCAGTGATGCATAAAATGAGCGTGTTGCAAGTTTTATATAGTGAAGTATATAGACAAAAAATGTTCATTTTGGTACCATTTTCTTTCCCTTAAAATGCACAGATTTTAAATTTTTAAAAATTCAAAATGTTTTACCTTAAAATATCTTTACGGTCGTTTTATTGAACATAATGCTTTGTGACGCTACAAAAGGTTTCAGACCTCTAACATAAGTGGCTTCTGAGAAATGTGTACCCAAGCATGTAAAATTGCAACTTGTGGGAAAATGCAAAAAACTAAAACAGCAGGGTTTTTAGCTAACTCACCAAAAGTTACAACATATCTGCACCATAATCTTGCACTTTCCTGCACTAGTTTGGATAACATGATAGATCTACAATTACAAAACTCTTCTGAGCTCTACTGTTATCTATGCAAGAGCTGTTGTCATCATCTGGTTGAATGTGAGACAATTGTTTTTTCTAGAAGCTCAAAATTTATTGCAACTAGGAAGGTTAGATACACTTTCAATGTCACTTTTTTGGGTTTTTACGATAAAACACTGCCTTTCTCCAACCAAAACGCTTTACTCTATCCATATTTATAGCAAAGTTTCAAATCACCTTGAATAAATAACCAATCCGTATATAGTGCGATCCATATAAATCTGAACCGTTTCAATAGGCCATAACTTCTGAACCAATAATAGGACACACGTACAACTTTGGGAGAATATAATACACAATTGGGAGATTACATTATACTATTTAAATCTCAGAGAAAATGTTGGACGTGTCCTCCACCAGCAACTATACATGTTTGTACTCGTCTCACCATATTCTCTCAAGTTTACGGAGAGTATCCTCGCCAATGTTACTTATTTCGGTTCGAACGGATTCCTTGAGAACATCAAGAACTGCATGAGTCTACAATGACCGAAAGCTCGACCTTCATAAACCTAACACGGCTGATCACCCACAAAGCCTTGATTAGTAATTATAAAATCCATACTGAAAAACACCATATATTCCTAAATCCTGAAAATCCTACCATGTTTCTTGCCATTAAATAATAATTCGGTCCCCATACACCTAACCCTAGGGTTTTGTGTATTGGAGACCTTCTACTCCTTTTTACACATTTTGCCATTTCACCTATCCTACTCCACATTTTGCTCTTAATTGTTCTTAGTCATTTATCTTTAACTTTCCCTAAATAATTCCCTATATTTCTCCTGTTCTTTTCTCCCTTTACTGACAAAATTTTTCTAATTACTACTTAACCCCCCAAATTGTTCCATTTATGTAGCCAGGCCTGCTCTCTCCATATCTTTGACTACAATATAATATACAATGGAAGTCTGCATTCTCTTCTCCACACAATGGATATTTATCTAGCTCTCTCTCTCTCTCCCTCTCTCTCTCTCTCTCTCTCTCTCTCTCTCTCTTGACCTATACCTTTTACAGTTCTCACTCCTGTTCTTGCCCAAGCAAAACATTCTCGCCCTAACTTATTATATATTTCTATATATCCTTCCTTCCTCCAGGTTGTTTTTATTTCTCGATATAACCTTAGTGAGCTTTTGACAATTGCACTGGTCTTGTCTGTCAATATCCTCTAATCTTAGCTTAACTTCTTTCCAGAAGCCTCTATACCCATACTCTGCATTTATCCAAGAATGACTCATACCTATCTGCTTCAACAAATCATTCATTTTATGTGGCCAATACCCACCCCAGTTACTTCTTTGAATATGAAAACATTCTTTAATAATTTTGCTGTCTTCCAAGTTAGCGATTCTGTATAAATATTTAATTGCTCTTGACCAGATTTTAATTTTAGTAGAATGTCCGCCCAGTTCCAATTGTGCTGCCCCATTAGGTGATGCTATCGGTAATCCCAATATGTATTTGCAAAAGGATTTATGCACTTTATCAGTGTCTCTCCAAGCCTCATGTACTCCCCACACTTCTGATCCATGTAGCATTCTATTTTCTACCACTGCTGTATAAATCCTCTCCAACCATTTGACATTTATATCTGGCAGTTTACTGTAGCATAATGTTATCACTCTCATGGCCATTTTACCTTTTGCCACAGACATCTGTTTTATTCTTTCCAGCTCCCATCTGAACTCAACCTTGTCCCTAAATAATGAACTATCCTTACCACCTCTATTTCTCTTCTATTAACCTCCCATTTTTCATCCTTACGCAACCTATATCCTTTTATGAAAACCATAATCTTGGTTTTGCTTTCATTCACATTTCTACCACATTTATTGCAATAAGAATTGGCTGCCTCGATGCTCTTTTCAGCCCTCCACTACTAGGTCGTCTGCAAACAGTAGCCCCGGGATTTTTTCATTATTAAGAACTGGTGAATGTACCATAAAACTTTATATCTCCTCCAAAATACCATCGATATAAAGGTTAAATAATACTGGACTCAGTTTACATCCCTGCCTTACTGCTTTCTTACTCGATATAGATTTATTTACTTTGTTGCCTGGTTATTCTATACATAACTCGTTCTCATGGTATATCATCTTAATTACTTCTATAACTGCATCCTTGCTGTAATATTCCCTATATCTCTCTAGGTTTATCGGATATGTAAATGTCACTCAGAATGAAGATATCAAAGACCACTTCAGAAATGTACACTTCGTTTGTCATATCCATAAACCACAGTAATTTAATCAACATTACTTTTGATAAAACAACCATTTTTGAAATATTTTCTTCCTAGGAGTTAATTTTAGAAGCATTAATTTCTTTTAATAGTCATGTTTCAGCTATGCTCTTCGATGAATAACCAAGAGCACAAAGATATATGCAAAATTACTTTTGTGGTAGAACCCAAGGAAATTTAAAACACGTATTTCAGTTAAATATTGAAATACTTGCGTAAAATGTTTGTAGGAAGTACAGCACTTTCTGTATGCATCGGAGAAAATACAAAGTAAAGAAAAGTTAATCAAAACACCATTTTTCACCTAGGTTTTAAATAATACAACACAAAGGAAAATTAAACATAAAACTCTATGCACTTAAGAAATGTGTAGAGTTTGTTCATTTTTGTCTTTCATATATCTTACGAAAATTTATAGAGAATTAATTCCTCTGGTGCGTGCTGCAGTGATTTCAATGCGGGTATAAGCGGTTAACTCTACAAACGCTTGACTTTGTGAGATATCGCCTGACCCTCGAGGAACTACAGAGAGGAATGTACATCCACAATTGGAAACCTCAGGCAGACTAACAGGACGAAATTTGAAGTGTAAGTCGAGAGATGAGATTACCGTTACCAACATTCCCCTAACAACCGGAAAAGAAAACTTACTCTACTGTATTCCCATATTCCCTAGCAACCAGCTCTTTAAAACATTTGACTATCACTTAAAGTCTACTGTATTCCCATATTCCCTAGCAACCAGCTATTTAAAACATTTGACTATTACTTAAAGTCTGTTGTATTGTTTTGACGTACAATAGAGTAATGTTTATCTTGAAGTAAACAGAGCAATAAGTGTTAGTACAAAAGTAGAAAAAGTTTTGTAGCTTCATGTAAAATACATATATAACAATATTTTAATTAAAATGGTTAGTCATTTTCAAATATTTCCGTGAATAGCAAAGTTTAAAGTGATAAAGTTTTCTAAGAATTTTCCTTTTGGGATAAGCTGACTTCCAAACGTGCATTTTCTGTGAGATCTTGAGATATACCTGTCCATGCGTGTACGTGAGTGATAGAGTAAGCAATAACATTTAATTTGTACCAAAATTATGATGAACAAAGGAGCTATAACAAATTTAGACACATGCATACATTTGCACTACAAAATGATATTATTTACTCATATGCAAAAACATCTGAACTTGCACACATTTGCCTAATCGCAAGTGTTTTGTTTACTGAACTGTGAAGTCGGTGTTCAGTATATAAGGCGTTCCTCGCTCTGTCCTGTACGCATTAACCGTCAAAACAAGCAAGATGGCCGCCAAGACAGTTCTCATTGTTCTCGCGGTGCTCTGCACCATGCAGGTGAGTACACTAGTCTCTCGTTCGACTCCCGGTTTCGACTTTACCGTATTAGTTATGAAATATTACACGCTTTTTCACGTTCGATGAGTCAAATTTTGACTTCACAAATTAATTTATATGCCTAGTTTAATTATTCAAAATAGTGGCACATTTGGCAATTTGTTAGAGAAATTCTTTTAACTTACGTCCTCCAACGTCCTCCAAGAATGAAATGATGTTCAAATGGGTACAGTGTACATAGAGCTTAGAGTTACCAGACATTCATCTTTCAGGATAAGAGAAAACCTCCAACGTTAAGTCATATCGCACGATGAATGAAATGATGTTGAAATGAGTACAGGGTACATAGACCTTAGAGTTACCAGACATTCATATTTCATGATCAGGGAAAACCTCCAACGTTAAGTCATATCGGACGATAAATGAAATGATGTTCAAAAGAGTACAGGGTACATAGAGCTTAGAGTTACCAGACATTCGTCTTTCAGGATAAGGGAAAACCTCCAACGTTAAGTCATATCGGAAGATGAATGAAATGATGTTGAAATGAGTACAGGGTACATAGAGCTTAGAGTTACCAGACATTCATATTTCATGATCAGGGAAAACCTCCAACGTTAAGTCATATCGGACGATAAATGAAATGATGTTCAAAAGAGTACAGGGTACATAGAGCTTAGAGTTACCAGACATTCGTCTTTCAGGATAAGGGAAAACCTCCAACGTTAAGTCATATCGGAGATGAATGAAATGATGTTCAAAAGAGTACAGGGTACATAGAGCTTAGAGTTACCAGACATTCGTCTTTCAGGATAAGGGAAAACCTCCAACGTTAAGTCATATCGGACGATGAATGAAATGATGTTCAAATGAGTACAGGGTACATAGAGCTTAGAGTTACCAGACATTCATTTTTCAGGATAAGGGAAAACCTCCAACGTTAAGTCATATCAGACGATGAATGAAATGATGTTCAAATGAGTACAGGGTACATAGAGCTTAGAGTTACCAGTCATTCATCTTTTAGGATAAGAGAAAACCTCCAACGTTAAGTCATATCAGACGATGAATGAAATGATGTTCAAATGAGTAGAGGGTACATAGAGCTTAGAGTTACCAGACATTCATCTTTCAGGATAAGAGAAAACCTCCAACGTTAAGTCATATCGGACGATGAATGAAATGATGTTCAAATGAGTACAGTGTACACAGAGCTTAGAGTTACCAGACATTCATTTTTCAGGATAAGAGAAAACCTCCAACGTTAAGTCATATCGGACGATGAATGAAATGATGTTCAAATGAGTACAGGGTACATAGAGCTTAGAGTTACCAGACGTTCATTTTTCAGTATAAGGGAAAACCTCCAACGTTAAGTCATAGACGATGAATGAAATGATGTTTAAATGAGTACAGGGTACATAGAGCTTATAGTTACCAGACTAGTTACCTTTGTAGCAGTTCCCTATTTACCTTTGTAAAGTAAGTGTATGGGCTAAAGGAGCTGGTTAAAACGCCTGTACACACGAAAGGACTACCTCCATGTACTTCGATTTGAATAAACTGTCACAATTCATAGTGGCATTTAAGTATTTGCTGTAATTTTTTTTTTTTTTTCAAAACATCGTGTTCATGATATTTTTAGATTAAATTTCCATTTAATTGATTTTGAGTAAGTAACTACTCCATAGGAATAATGCCACGTTCACATTATTTCTCTATCCCCTCTATAAAACTATCCATCCCACGCCATTGCCTGGCGGTAGAGAGAGCTAATGTCGAACAACTTACTTGAAATGGCCTGTTTCTGTACTCTCTAGACGATGGAAGCCTCAATCGTGACCGACCTGACCCAGAAGTTTCAACAAATGGTAGGAGGTGGCCTGGACACGATCGAAGGCATGATAAGTGGAGCTGTCAACAAGATGGGGGACACCCTGAACAACGCCGGAGGTATGGCTAAGAATATCATGGACGGCGTCACTCAGAGGTTGAAGGGCATGGTCGACAGTGCCAACAAGATAGGTGCTGACGTGTCGGACTGCATGAACAAGGCGAAGGATAAGATGGGACCAATCGCCCAGGAGTGCGGTAAGTTATTTCAGCTACCTCGCTGAGTAGTTGTTATCCAGGACAGGTCAAACACAGTCAGAGGTATCAAAAGGTTACGTAAAGTGTGTAGGTCTCAATTGCTTCATCTGATCACCAGAAAGTGAGTCTATATATTTTATCTTTACCTTTCGAAAACAAAGCGGTATCACAGGGGGATAGCTCAGGCTTGTGTCCATGGAGATGACCTTTTGACATCTAGATAATCTCTTAGTTTTGCTGTATAAGTTGATGTACTATCATAATGAAGGTTTATTTTGAGTATCTTTTACCAACCTTTTCAAAATTCTGTGATATTCAGGAAAAAAATATATTTCAAATCAAATTTGAATTGCCGACTTGGAGTTTTCCTACAGCTTTTCAGCACAAATCATTGCGTTATTTTTTATCAGGACTCAGGTAATATAAAATCCATTAACAACAAAATACTTCATCTCTAACAGTAGTTGTAAAATAAACTGGTGGAAGAAAAATTGCAACACCCTTCTGACCTGTGTTCATTGAAACAGGGGTATACTATGTGGATAATGAGGGTTATAGAATTGGCAATTGAAGTGTAGCGGTCAGTGGACAATAGATGGCAATGGTCAGTCATACCTTGATCTATGCTCCCACTCTGTTGGTAGTCCCTGTGATACAAACAGTTGAGTAGCAGTGTCAAAAGACAGTCTAATGTGAGCCATGCCACAACGTGCTTCTTGTTCACACCTATAGTATACCACAGGAGAGAAAGTCTCCGGGGCCTGAGACGCAAGGGGGTTGCAGAAGGTTCCCACACCCTCCCTGGACAGGTTTATGACACCCCATGTCAGTACAGTTACAGACCATTCAAAAACTTTTAGACGGCTTCTACTTTTGTGAATGAATATTCTCGGTTTTAGTGAATAGGGCGCATTGATTTTAACGGTTCTGCTCCTTGTATAGCATGCCTTCTATCATACACATTCCCTGTGCCTGTCCCACTGTATAAGGCAGCACATTCCTTTCAGGCTTGCTCTGCGTTGGTGGACAGTACAGCCATTTGAACAGGGTCGAATGTATAGTCTGCAGTAAGCTGGAAAGACCTATTGACAAACTGCGGTGTTTGCAGCAATGAACTTTGGAACATTCTCACGTTGTACAAACACACGTCTGGATCGACGAGTTGTTCTGGCTTCATTGGGTGCCCAAACAGCAACCAGGAAGCAATCTGAGCACAAGTAGAACCTATAGGGAACCGTCTTCTTACAGCAGGACTCAAATCTTGTGTGCATCTGGCTAAGGTATCTGTTTCATCACAACACTGTCGCATACGTCCTCTCCGATGTCACTAAAAAATTAATTGGACAATTGAACAGTGCTCTGTTGGCTTCGATGACGAGAGTAGGCTATGATTCTACACTAATGCTTGTCGGTACGCGTATGACGTAGAGTTGGTGAGTGGACTTTTCCTCCCCTAGGGGAGGGGATCCGTCTGCTTCAGATGCCGTGGTGCGGGCGCTGAGGAACCTTAGCACTCGTGGTACCTCTGACGTTAATAGAGGAACTTCGGGGCGACATTCGAGCCCCTTCCTGAATGTGAATTGCTCAGCTTGGGTTGGATTCGAGGGGGCAGTGTGTTTCTGTCACCCTTGGGAGATTGGATAGCTCTGGCCAAGCCTTGGCCACCCAGAGGGGGTAGAGGGTTGCCTAAGAAGTCCCGGGTACTTACCTGCAGAGCTAGTAGAGGGTGTGCTAGATCACCAGGTGGCCCCATCGAGGTTTTCGGAAGTCTTCCCTGCGGGTTGACGCGCGTAAATGGCGTATCCACTTCCACCCATCTTGAATGGGGGGAGGGGGCATTTTAGACTCAAGGAAAGAGCCTCGGAGCTTTCCGTCGCTCCCGGGTTAGCAGAGGCCGGGGTCTTTGGAATTTCGGATCGACTTTGTTGTAGAAAAAAGTGGACTTGTCCAGGGTGAATTAGTCCACAACACAGGGGCCTAATGGTGTGGGGTGCCATCAGTTACAGCTCACGCTCGCCTTAGTGTTTGTGCAAGGACGTGAAACCAGTGCAAGCTACTTCCAGCAGGTCAGTGTTACTACCACTTCTTTAACAGGAAGTACTGTGCTCTTTTCAACAGGATAACGTACGTTCCCATACACTTGCTGTGATGCAAGATGCTCTTCTAGTGTACGACAACTGATCAGTCCGCTGACCCGAGGGGTGTACGCCAAATATTGATGCAACTCTCTGAACATCCCTTCTTGTGACAAGTCTGTTTCATTTGTGCTAATTTTGTTATCACATTTAGCTATCGTGATGTATTACATTTCATTTGATTCTCTATGAATGTTAAATTATTGATGGTGTTGCATTTTTCTGCCATTGTTTACTTACACCAATACGTAATGGTAAGATATATGTCGATCTAGTGGAACAGTGGTAATATTTTCATCAGCAAAGACAGTTCTCGACTGTTCTTCATAAAATCCGTCACTAAGAAACAACTGATATCTTTTTAATTTAACGGTCCCAATTAGAAATTGTTGCCTCTTTGCTAAATGTAGTTAATTTCTTGGCTAGTGACGACATCCGTAATGAATATCGCACCCTGGAGATGTTCTCTGGTCAAATACAATTTTGAGTGAACACAACTTACCTAAATGATGTAAGTTAATGAAGTTATACGGCAAGTTTAACTAAGTCCACGTAAAAGGCTAGAAAGTCTGTGATGTGTAAAAGAGTATAGCATTTGTTTTAAGAAACATCTGACTCTCGTATCAGCTCCATAAGTCTTATACAATCCTGTGTTTGTTTACAGAGACGAAGCTGAAGCAATGCGTCCAGAAAGTCATGGACAATGTCAAATCATACATCAGCAATCTGAACAGTACGGTGAACGACATGAGGACCAAAGCCGGGAATGAAATGAACAAGGTAGCATCCTGCGCTTCCAAGTCGTTCTTACCATTGGTGAGCTGCGCTGGTGAGATGGCTCACGCGGGCTTGGTGATGGGCCAGATGGGAACCCAAGTCCCTCCGATGGTGGCTACTGCCTATATCCAGTTCCCTAAGATCATGCAAGAACTGGCACAGTGCACTGTAGAGGTCACCATGTATGCTGAGCAGGCGACCATGCCTGTCATCAAGGACACCTTGAGCTGCGTCCAGCAGAAGGTGTCTGATTCAGCAAAAGGTGTCACAACTGCTTTGCCAACTGTAAAAACACCAGCACCGGAGACACCTGCACCAGAGACACCTGCACCAGAGACCCCTGCACCAGAGACCCCTGCACCAGAGACACCTGCACCAGAGACCCCTGCACCTGAGACCCCAGCACCAGAGACACCTGCACCAGAGACACCAGCACCAGAGACCCCTGCTCCAGAGACACCAGCGCCAGAGACACCTGCACCAGAGACACCTGCACCAGAGACACCTGCACCAGAGACACCTGCACCAGAGACACCTGCACCAGAAACCCCTGCTCCAGAGACCCCTGCTCCAGAGACGCCTGCACCAGAGACACCTGCACCAGAAACCCCTGCACCAGAGACACCTGCACCAGAAACACCTGCACCAGAGACTCCTGCACCAGAGACACCTGCGCCAGCTGAGGATACTCCTGCACCAGCTGCTCCTTCCTCATAAACATTGACGTTTTGTAAATATCCAATAAAGTTTTCTGTGTAAATTGGTGGTTATTAACTATTACTTTTTCACCCTACATTCCTTGTCAGGTTAATTCACTAAAATGCAGGAAAAAGTAGACAAGAAAGCTGCAAAAGTATTTAAAATGGAGTATGTAAGTCTAAGCATCATCCCATATCAGCTCAGTGAGGGTCCAATGAATGACTCAAGACCAAGAACAGAATATTGTATAGCCACGACAAGAAGGCAAGAAACAAATGAAGGAGAGAGGAGCTTGAACTGTTTATCTGTTCTGTTAGTGGACCTGTTTACTAGGAAATGAGTGTATGAGGGTGTGTATGAGTCATCCAGGCTATCATATCTATTTGTTGCAGTAACTGTATTGATAGGTATTATGTTTGGGAGAGCTATGTGACAACACTTGTGTATTTTAAACGAATCTAGCATCTTTGTCATACTGGGAAGGCGAGCATGAACACCGTGGGGCCAGCAAAAGTGATTACGTTAAACATTTCTCCTTGTTGTGGGTCTACAGTACATCTAACGCTTAGATGTTGTTTACTGCGTAATTTGAAGACTTTCCCGTAGACCTGAGGATGTAACTTAAGGGACATAAGAATCATTAAGACGTCATAAAAACAGCCGAGTGACAGCTTCCAGCTTTTTTTGGTTTTATGCTGACGAATTTATTTTTAAGAAATACTCCATTGCCAAAGGGATTTCCTAAACATGCCCTCACTAGGTTTTCAATAAAGTCAACTTCCTAACAAGTGCCAATCAATACCTCCCAGCAACGGATTTGTTGCAAATGGAATGATGGATGGATGATGTAATTACACTGGGCAACAATGAAAATGTTTCGGGATTAAAAATAGTGAATTTACATGTATTTCCATCTACTGAATTCAAAAATCACCATAAAAATAATAGATTAGCTCTTGTTTTGAAGATACAGTGACATTTCATTTTTTAGAGCGGTGATTTTAAATTTGGGGAAATTTTTTTGGAGTTGGCACACCTATCAAATAACTTCAGAGAGAAATTTTGGAAATTAAGTAATGCAAAAGATAAGGAAGGCATTTTTGTCGGAACACAAATAAGAGAACTTGTAAAGGTTTCTGCATTTGACCAAGTTTTGGAGGGGAAAGAAAAGGAAACTTGGGAAGTCTTCAAGGGAGTTTTTCATGGATTTTTAGGCAACAAAAGAGATGACAACTACTAGCATTTGGTGGCAGTGCTCCTAGTTGTGGAGCTGTTAGTGATGAACATGGGGAGAGATTCCATCAGGACATTTCTGTTATGGAACAAAGATATCAGGGCCGTTGGAATGAAGTAATGCTTGCGGATTACTGTTGGTCTTTGTATAGGAATTCTGCGGAACTCCCATCACAAGAGGCAAGCTAAAATACGACAAAGTCATGATTCTCTTCAGACACGACTATCTGCGAAGTATTTTTCCAGCAATTTAGAACTCTTAGCATGTAATTACTAGTTTAAAAAATCAAATGCACTTTCATTGTTGTTAGCATGTATGTAATTAAAAGGTATGCTTTTCTCTCAATCAGTTAATATGTAATACTTCCACCTTGTGTATATCATAGTCTTTCACCGTTGAGACGATCTTGTAGAAGTCCTATAGCTTCTTCGGCAGCTCTGGAGCAAGAAAAGTTACCTCTGGGTGTGGTCGCGGAGTATAGGAAGTTGATATAAATGAGGTATTTTTAACTAACAATGGCTGTTGCATCGTTGAACTGCTTCTCTCTCTCTCTCTCTCTCTCTCTCTCTCTCTCTCTCTCTCTCTCTCTCTCTCTCTCTCTCTCTCTCTCTCTCTCTCTCTCTCTCTCTCTCTCTCTCTCTCTCTCTCTCTCTCTCTCTCTCTCTCTCTCTTGCACTCGCCACTAGTACAACACAAATGCATTCACGCAAAACAGTTTCTGCACACTCGCGGAACCACATAGCAAGTCTTACTCCTAAGACAGTCGCTTGCAGAGGATAATCTTGAGCTCTATTACCTATTCGTTACTATAACAACCAAATCACTTATCTTTTACTGGTCCACGTCACTACATTACGTAGCCACATTCTTGTAATTACCAATAACAACAATACAGTGCGATCCATATAAATCTGAACCATTTCAATAAGCCATAACACTTGAATAAATAATAGGACACACGTACAACTTTGGGAGAATATAATACACAATTGGGAGATTACATTACACTATTTACATCTCAGAGAAAATATTGGAAGTGTCCTCCACCAGCATCTATACATGTTTGTACTCGTCTCACCATATTCTCTCAGGTTTTGCAGAGACGATATCGAATTGAGAGAAGGTTATTTCCAGCAAGATGGAGCAACGTGTCATACATCTAATGACACCATGGAACTTGTAACCAGTTTCTTTGATAACCGAATAATCTCAAAAGGCCTGTGGCCTCCAAGATCCCCTGACCTAACCACACCGGATTTTTTTTTCTTGTGGAGGTATCTAAAAATAGAGTGCTCAAGAATAGGCCATGGACAATTGATGTTCTCAAGGAATCCATTCGAACCGAAATAAGTAACATTGGCGAGGATACTCTCCGTAAAACTTGAGAGAATTTGGTGAGACGAGTACAAACATGTATAGATGCTGGTGGAGGACACTTCCAACATTTTCTCTGAGATGTAAATAGTGTAATGTAATCTCCCAATTGTGTATTATATTCTGCCAAATTTGTACGTGTGTGCTATTATTGGTTCAGGAGTTATGGCTTATTGAAATGGTTCTTTTTTTTGTAATTTACGTCCTCCAACGTTAAGTCATATCGGAGGATGAATGGAATGGGTGGAATGATGCTTAAATGATCCCAGGATCCATAGCACTTAGAGTTACACGACATTCATCTTTCAGGATAAGGGAAAACCCCGGAAAATCCTTATCCAAGTAACTCTCCCTGACCGAGATTGGAACTCGGGACCTCTTGAACGTGAGGCAGACATGCTACCACCACGCTAACGAGGCGGGCAGGTTTATATGTATCGCACTAATGTTTAGCTCACATTGCCTCAGTTCATGACTAACCTAAGTTTACACTTTCATTTTCCTACAAATTACTCTTTCCATAATAATTCGAAATACGTTCCTAAAAATTTAAAAACATAAAATAACCACCAAATCTTATTCTTCTTCGTTCATCGCCGTTGTTTGGGCGGTTTTCGTAACGGGAAACCCATTTCTGCACATAATCTAAGACTTGTGATGAAATCGCTTGGTGCCAAATACTGTAGCAAGAATGATCGAATTATTGCCAACTAAATGACGTAAGCAGACATAGTATGTGCTGAGATTATCGTTACAAAACAGGCGCTTCCTTTCAAACTTCGTTGTTTACCACCAAAATCGTTAACGGAATGGTAAATGACAATCACCTTCTCTTTTACACAAACACACAACTTCAACACGGCTCTTTGTCGCTCTGACGTATGCAGAGGTTCACCTCTTCTGCTCCACTGCGCCGACTACTCACCACGGAGCTGCTCTTGAACCTCGAAGCATAGACAGACAGAATTATTTTGTATAATTCATAAATAAATGTGAAATATGTTATGTGAAACTGTCCGTCGTTTGATTGTTTATCATTGCCTGTGTCTTTGGTTGTATGAGTACGTGTGCGACTGCATGACACTCAACTCCCTCCCATATGTTTACGTCACTACTATCCTAATGCATCCTTTTCTGGGTTCAAAGTTTTTTTTTCTATTATTATCCATCGATCAGCAAGTATGCTTTACAGATGTTTGTTATTGAGACAGTAACTACACATAACAATTGAAGGTAGCCGTGAACGACTCCTCTATCTAAATATGGCAGGATCACTGTAACACAAACTGAGGACATTGAGTTTGATAGTTGTTACTCCTCTGGGTCGTCTGTACTGGAGAGGTCACTCAGGAGAAGATCTTGTGGCAGTCTGTGCTTGAGGCGAGTTGGTTGGCGAGTGCGAGCGCCGACATTGTAAGTAACAGCTCTAGCGACCTCCTGGAGATGGTAAAAGAAAGGTCGTGCCAGTGAACGGGTAGAAGACCAAACTCGTGATGAAGTTCTTGGTTTCTGATGAACCATGGAGCATTTGTAGCTGTAAGAAGTCGGCGGAGATTAGTCTTGCTGGTGCCACCCCAGACTGGAGCTGCATAGGTAAAAACAGTTGAGCCCAGAGGTTCTATTCCCATTAGTCCTGAACCCGTAGGAACTGGACCCGGGCCTCCTTCGACCAGGGAGTATCCGAGCTGTCCCAAAGGGCGCTCGGCATCCTCCGAGGGGCTTTCCATAGGGCAAGACCTAGAGACTAACAAGCCCCCCCATCTGGTCCTATGGACTCAAGACGGGATGGAAGTGGATACGCCACTTACGCGCGTCAACACTCAAGGTGAAGACTACCGATATGACCTCGGTGGGGCCGCCTGGTGATCTAGCACAACTTCTACTAGCTTTGCAGGCTAGTACCCGGGAGAATTAATGGCTTCCCTCAACCCCGTCCGAATACGTACCCGATCCCCACGGGTATCGGGAACACACTGCCCCCTCGAGTCCATCCCAATCCGAGCAACTCCCGAAGGAGGGACTCAGATGTTCGGCCCGAGGTTCCTCTAGTAACGTCAGAGGTACCACGAGTGCTAGGGGTCCGCAGCGCCCGCCCTTTGGCAGCTGAAAGGGACGGATCCCTTCCCCTACGGGAGCATAGGTAAAAACAGGACGGACTAGAGATGTGTAAAGAAGAAGGGAGGATTCATAACCAAGTGAGGTGCGTCTGTTGAGTAAAGGGTACTGTGAACTTAGCAAATAAGAAGAAACTACTAAAGGAAACCAGAACCCTCTCAGCTACAGAAACTAAAATGATCTTCAAAAAAATTCACTTACCATCCATGGGCCTTTGATAAATTCAAAAAAGTCTTCAAAAAACAAAACATTCAACTAGCTCCAGTCAACCATTACTCCTTAAAAAACCTAATTTGCTCAAACATCAAAGATGCCATTCCATCTAACAAAAAATCTGGGATATATCAAATTGAATGCTGTGACTGTAGTCAAATTTATATTGGAAAAACCAAAAGAAATTTAGAAACAAGAGCAAAGGAACACTTTAGGAACATAAAATACAAACAATTAGAAAAATCAGCAGTTGCCACGCATTTTTGGGAAAAAAACCACAACATAAATCCAGAACCAAAATTACTAAAACATACAACAGGAAAAGAAGAACTGTCCACATGGGAACAAATCTTTATTTCAAAAAATAGGAACAAAGTATTCAATTTCGACATCCCCCAGAAAGATTTGTTCAGCAAGTTCCTCGAACCGCCACCAGAGGAGACTGATGACAAAATATTGCCAGCTACACCAATGAGAACCAGTCGATGTCCGGCTGAAGATAGAGGGAAGGCCTCAGAAACTAGTTCCGGGAAAATTTAAAAGTAAGTGTTGTTTAGTGTCATTAATCGACTCCCAGTTAATTTAAAGGGTACTGTTTTGAGTGCCGGGCAGATGCAAGTGTAACAGACCGACAGACGTGGGCGTTCCAAGTCAGTCGAGTGTCTAGTAGCACCCCAAGATACTTCATTGGCACTCTGGTTGGTAACCATGAGAGTTGTTGTAGTGAAGGATGATCCCTATAAGGACGTAAACAGAACATCTTAGCCTCAGTCTTGTTACTGTTGAGGGAAATGCGCCAGTTAGAGAACCAGTGAGCTAGTCGATCCAGTGCAGTTTATAGTTCGTGAATAGCACGACAGTCGCATGTTTACTCCACGTGGAGTCTCAGTTGCCAAAGTTCCAACTTCCAGTTGATCTGTTTCATTACGTGCAGAAATTCGTTGTGTGTCACGATGTGGAGACCGTGGGAGGAAAATGCAGTGGTAAATGTAAATGAAGTAGTAGATAACTTTCAGTCAAGTGAAAATAATCAAAGTGATGACAATAGTGTGAATAACTGGGCCGAGTTATATTACTGGAAAAGCCTAAAAAACAAAGTTATAACGGGAACTGTTTCTAAGCAAATTCAAGCGCTTGTTTTGAACATATATAAATATGTACTGACAAATAATCTTGGTAAGGGGTCGTGCAATGAACCTGATAAATTCTGGGTATTCACAGAAATACAGTAAGAAATATTGTGACGAAAGGAATACCAAAGACGCCGATCAAGTGTGAAAACAAAAGGAAACGTTTCTCTAAAGTTTCGATAATTTCACATGCGATTTAATTTGCCGAGAAATTTCTAAATTCTATGCAAAAGGGAGAGCGCCCACCTTAGATGAATTGGTTGCACATTTGCAAGAAATTTGTGATTTTCCTTATGGACACTGCACTTTGCGCGGTCTCCTAAAGGAGCTGGGTTTAAAATACGGCACTCTGAATAAGATAAGGGTTATTATGGCATCCAGTAGAATTGTAGCTTGGTGATATATACCTGATAGTCCAGAAAATAAGTTCTGTTTGGTAATAAAATTAAATTCTGTATAGGTACAGAAAAATTATTTATTGCACAAAATTCTACAACTCTTAAACTACTTTTCCACATAACTGCCGAAATTTTGCAGGCATTTGTCATAGCGAGGCACAAGTTTTTGTTTACCTTCTTCATAGAAGTTTGCCGTCTGTGTCTTCAACCAGTTGGAAACATTTTCTTTCAGCTCTTCGTTATTGTTGGTGTTGACCGCCAAGGAAAGTTTTGAGATGCAAAAACAGATGAAAGTCGTTAGGAGCGAGGTCAGGGTTGTACGGGGGATGGTCAAACACGTCCCAGGCAAATTCCTGTAGAATGTTTTTTCGTCGCATTTGCAGTGCGTGGTCGTGCGTTGTCATGAAGAAACACAACACTTTTTGACAGCATTCCTCGGCGCTTATCCAGTATTGCGCGGCGCAATTTCCTAAGTTTCTCGCAATAAACATCTACTTTCACAAGCGGCGGGATTTTCAATCAACACCGACATTGTAAACAAGCACAACAAAGCGTACGTGGCTGACAGCGTTGCAGAAAATCAGGGTTGCTATTGGTCCTCAACGACAGTGTTCCATTTCTGAAGTGTGGAGATAGATTTATGACGGTCATTATTGGGCGGGAGGGTCCGTTTCCTTTGTGAGGCAACTGCACTCGCGTTCACTAGACAGACTTTACCTACTTATAAGGTCTTTAAAACAAGTCTTGATTTACTAAACAATGTTGCTTTTGTAAAGTGGTCCGGGTTAAAGAAGTTTTACTGTACTTTCTACTATATACTGGGTGTCACAAAAAGAGCAGACTAAGTTATTTTGTTTGACATGTTGTGTTTAGTTCATTCTTGAAGTTCATTTCAGGTTCTTGCTTATGTGAATATTTGTCATGTAAACGAACCAGTGGGAGGAGAAACCGCCTCACACCGGAAGCGCTGATGTGATCCTGACCAAGTTTTTCATTTGATAAATTACTAATATTGAAAAAATCAAATCAGTAAAAAGCACTATATCAAAAATAGTTTGTGGAAAAAATATTTTACAGTGGATATTTTTAAAAATATTCCTTTTTTGGATTCAGAGAACTTCAAAACGTGTATTTATACTGAAATCTCTGCATAGAATTTTCGAGTGGAAAGCAAAACTTTCTTTATATAGGTGGTAGAGGAAATGAAAACACATTTTTTCCTGTTTTTCAAAAGCTAACATGGAATCTACACTGCACAGAGGGAGGATGAGGGAAATAGGAGAGTTTCGGAAAGAAACCGATATGAGAGGAGGGAGTAGAGTTAAGAGATGAAGTGAGGTAAATAACAAACACAGTAGACACAAGCGTCAAGTTCAGAGAGTATTTATTTCGAGTACATTAACAGGTCAGTTGCGGTGCATGGCCTTGTCCTTGATGCAGGTGGCGGCCTTGGAGACGACATTGTCGATGCCCACAGCGATGCTCTCGGTGACGTTGTATCCGCACTTGGCCAGCTCCAGAGGAATGTCTCTAGCGACGGCTGCTCCACTCACGTAGTTCTTTCCGAAGTCTATCATGATGGGGATGGCTTTGGCGACGCCGGCAAGCTGCTTGGCGCACATCACAAAGAAGTGTTCCTTCAGGCACTGAGTGGTGTTGCTGATGATACCTTGGGCCCAGTCCTTGGTTTCTTCGATCGTTCCCTTCACTTTGTCGATGTAATCCTTAAGGTCCTGCTTGATCGTGTCCACGCACTTCTTCACCGACCCCTCTGCAAACAACAATGGTCATTAATGTTTTCACAGAAATGAGTCTTTGTCCTACACTCATTGCTATGGTAACAGCAAGTGCTGTTTATCAATGACACGAGTTTCAAGTGCTTTTTCCACAATGTGGCAAATGCTGTTACCATAGCAACGGTGACAAAGCAGCCAGAAGCTACGTGAACAATCGACGGAGGTTGACCCAATACAGAAGAAGGTATAACATAATAGGATGGTGTGAAACAGTTGTTTTTATTTGGCCCCGATCATAATTTTTTGTATATTTCGTGATGTTATTTGTATTATTTTATAACGACGTCAAACATATGGAAATGTTAAAAATCTGAAGAAAGAAATGTCTATAATGCGACTGTGTGAAAGTATAAAATCAGTGAGTGAAAGAGAAGCAAACTTCAGAGTCGGCTGTGAATTTTAAAATTGTGACAACACGAATGGTATCCAGGACGATCTTGCTTCTATAAGGGATTTGTAAGAGAACAAGTTGTGTTTTGTGGACATGAATGTGTAGAAAGAGTACACGGTGTAATTTTACCGCGCAAAATTTGAAGTCATCAATAGCATCGCTGATGGAGCGAGTTTATGTTCGATTCCCCTAGAGTTTGCGGTCGTATTTGATGTGCTGACAGCAGCTTTGAGGCCTCCCTCTACCGGCAGGTAAATATACTATTTGAGAGGTGAGTTTGCCCGCGTAATATAAAGGTGTAGAACTTCGCCTGGTGTGTAGATACAATAACTGTTTATAAAAAACTATATACTCGAATGCTATTCACTGCAAA
This sequence comes from Mantis religiosa, assembly GCA_030765055.1. Classification (NCBI taxonomy): domain Eukaryota; kingdom Metazoa; phylum Arthropoda; class Insecta; order Mantodea; family Mantidae; genus Mantis; species Mantis religiosa. The sequence continues at coordinate 217,684,586 of CM060951.1, read as the reverse complement.
GCTAGTAATGCAGCCATAAAAGTATACCATGAAGAATATACGAAATGATAAGTCAATGAACACTTATTTCACAACGAATATCTATTTTTCTGTTATAGTAGACATATTGTAAACTGCCACATAAAATAGAAATATTTCAATTTGATCTCAGTTCTTTTCTATCACTCACAGTTTCCTCACAATGTAACTTCATTACAAACCAGAAAATTAGCAGAACATGTTCTAGAAATGAAAAATAAATTAGTGTTACAATATGTACAAAGCTTTTATCCGAGTCTAAACAAGAAAATATCTCTAGTACATAGTCTTATGTGTCCATTTTCTTATATTTCCTTTCTCTCTTCCCCTTAAACACTGTCTGTATTGCGAGAAGGTGTGCTTGAGGTCTTTCTGTCATAACATTATTTATTACTTCTAGATTGGAACCAGTCACTTTATAGCGTCCAGTGTCTCTCTTTTTGCGAGTAACTGATCCTGTATCTTGGAAATAGTTTGATGTATCTATTGGTTTTAAAAGACATAAGGATACCAACATTAATAGACATTTTAATTAAGCGTGAGAGAGACGAAAATTTATATCGTATACTGATAAAACGTAAGACGTTTATGTTGCAAACAAAAGAATGTCAATTTGACGTTACCTGGATACTTGACAACATTACGCTCCGAGGGACTTGTCTGAATGCCGGATAGCGTTACATAAACTCCTCTATGCAGCGGTCTATGTCGCACCAATTTTAATGCCGGTACGAAAGCAGTTATCAACCATGAAGACGCGGTGCTCTGTGTTCATATCCAGGGGAAGCTGGTTGTATTAGTTACCAGTACAACCACACTCAGAGCGCTGTAATCTGCTTACTGTTCCGGAAAAATCACCGCATCTTCTCCGTAGAGGGCACTATGATTTCAGGATAGACTCACTAGTCAACTATGACGTCATTCTTGTTCAATCATTCACCGCCTTCGTTACCGACCATAGAAACAAGTCATCTTTATTGGAAATTTAACATTTTTCCACACTGGGCGTGTGTAGGCCAAGATTTGAATAGATGTTTACCGGGAAACATACGAGTCAGTTGGACAATTTAATGTCATGACGGCACGTTGGCCATGGTAGCTCTATGGTTAAGAACTACCGGACAGAGACCGGGAGATCCCTGGTTCAAATCCTGACCATGGTATTTAATTTTTCAGTCTGACTCTATTCTATTCAAGTTGTGTTTACTTTGACTTCTAAAGTATTGTCCGTCACACGGTCTCCACGGTAACAGAATGGATCTCGTCTTTGCTACCATAGCAAGTGTTCGTTGCTAGTGTTAGCAAGCATTGTCAAGGAGTCACGTCTATTTCATACGTTTGTGCCTATTCTGTTTATTAGTGCCTAAAACTGTCTTCTGCTTGTAATATGTGACTACAGTTTTGCATATGTTGGTTTTAACATGAAGTTTTCGGGGAAGAGAAATTTCTTACTGGTGCACATTGGATATACAAAAAGGGGGTTTAGCCAGGTAGGTATCTGCCTTACAGACGAGCCTTACAAAATTGTTAAATAGGTATCATTATTTTTTCCCTTCGTTGATATGGCGAAGAGAAATATTTCACATAGGTACAGATCATTAATGGGTTAAAATGGCTGCAGAATCTTATACACCAAGAATTAATTTTCAAAATTACAATAAGTGGAACATTTTCAAAATCGCCTGTAATTTAGACATAAACTGTTAATTCCTCAGAAACTATTGTAACTAGAAAGCTGAAACTTGGTATAACTCCATTCTTGATCCATCACAAAAATAAATGGCATAAATGTAAAACAAATTTAACAGAAGCTTCAGATATTTCAAAAATGAAATGAAATGTGTAGTGTTTAACGCCCGCTTTTATTACATACGGCACCGCAGGCGGTGACACTGATGATATATGAGATGAAGATGGAGCACAGGTGGAATGAGATGGGCGGGGGAAACCGGATATCCCGGAGAAAATCCGCCCCAGCGCCGTGTTGTCCACAACAAATCTCACTTTGCGGTCGCCTGGGATCGAACCCGGGCCGCCTTGGTGAGAGCCAAGCGGTCTAACCACTGAGCCACGGCGCGGCGATCAGATATTTAAATTTTCACCCTTAAGCCCCCCCCCCCCTAAAACCTATGTTTTTGTTTTTCGACATAGTTAATTACTTCACACCTTTCTGCACGCTATGGTCCTTACTTAGTGAAGTGGATATATATATATATTAATTACACGACAATATCTGTTATTTTAACTTGCTCCCCGTAGGAGAGAGATTCCATCCCCTTCAGCTGCCGTGGTGCAGGCGCTGCGGACCCCTAGCACTCGTGGTACCTCTGACGTTACTAGAGGAACCTCGGGCCGAACATCAAGCCTCTCTCTGATTGGGAGTTGTTCGGATTGGGTTGGACTCCAGGGGGCAGTGGTTCCCGATACCCGTGGGAGATCAGGTACGTCTCCGGACGGGGTTGAGGGAAGCCATATATTCCAGCGTACAAGCCTGCATAGCTAGTAGAAGGTGTGCTAGATCACCAGGCGACCTCACAGAGGTCATATCGGTAGCATTCCCCTTTTGGGATTGGCGTCCGTAAGTGGCGTATCCACTTCCATCCCGTCTTGAGTCTATAGGACCAGCTTGTTAATCTCTAGGTCCTGCCCTATGGAATGAAATGTGTAGTGTTTAACGCCCGCTTTTACTACATACGGCACCGCAGGCGGTGACACTAATGGTACATGAGATGAAGATGAAGCAGCGGGGAAAACCGGAGATCCCGGAGAAAACCCGCCCCAGCGCCATGTTGTCCACCATAAATCTCACTTTGCAGTCGAAGGTACCAGAGAAAACGCGCCCCAGCGCCGTTCTGTCCACCACAAATCGCACTTTTCGGTCGGGATCGAACCGGGGCCGCCTTAGTGAGAGCCAAGCGGTCTAACCACTGAGCCACGGTGTGGTCAGGTCTTGCCCTATGGAAAGCCCCACGGAGGCACTGGGTGTCCTTCAGGGACAGGCCGGTAACTCCCTGGTCGTCAGAGGGGCGGGGGGATCAGTCTCCACTCTGTGTGAATTGCACTGGTAGACAGCCTCAAGTTAATATATATTTTAACTTGGAGCCATTTATGAAATTTGGAATAAATGTAGAACTATTTCGGCTAGGGAACTGCAAAATAGTATGTGTTTAGCGAATTTGTTGCAGCATATGTTGCGATGATTGTCATTTTGTTATAGTGCATTTTAATAGCCATTTTACTAAAATTGTTTATTTCTAAGTACCTATAAATCCTCTCCCCAATTATAACTAAGCGTCTGCACACTTACTTATGTCCTCGACAGCTGCAGAAGCGTCAGTTTGAGCCTGGTTCACGCACTCTTTGATGTCAACACCGTTGGGGTTTTCCTTCTTGCCGATTTCTTCCACCTGCTGTGCGACTTTGTTTGGGATGTCGTCAACCCTCTTGTTTACATCATCCATCACCTTGTCTGCCCCACTTTTGATGGAATCCTGCAAACCTTGCATCTTTTCCTTAGCACCTTCCGTCATCTTATCGGTCATGTCCTTTAATTGCTCCAACGCGTCGCCGCGGATGGCCTAGAATACATCAAAACAGGAATTTCAGAGACCAAGACACGTGGCTATTATCAAAGTACTCAAGCATACCTTCCAGGAATTACTATACGACTAAGGACATATGTCAAAAGGTTACCCAAGCGAATGATTCGGGAATTGTAGACATCTGTCAATAGTTATAAAGTGATGAAACAGGGAGACGACTACGCAACTAAGGCCAACAATTTAGCACACACTGATCCAGGTATATCAAAACGAATTAAGCCAGCTTTTCCTTGAACATTGCAGGTAAATTTTTGTAGTATTTTGAAACTCAATATTGTTACATCAGTTTGCTGGAACAAATAAGCAGCAAAAATAAGCAAATAAAACTAAAAATTGAATCATATACGTATTGTTTGGTAAAATTTTTATCTTACTCAAGCTTGTTACAATACATGAGAGAGCTATCTTGAGATTTTCCTGAGGGATGCTCCTGTGATTTTAATGAAGAATTTTTATACTGTGAAAAGGATATCTCAGTGTCACATGACGTTATTGGAACACGTGAAAAGCACCACAGTTCTTTTTTAATGAATTTCCCTTCGATATACGTTTTTGTACCTGAAAGTTTTATGGAAATTTTACAGTGTCTCGTAACCAGGATTTTTCATTGATACCTTACTGAGTTTCTCAAAGGCAGTTTAGCAATACTTTGAATCTCTGAGGACAACGCTACTGAAATTTCATATATCAAAGAAAGTGAATGCTCCAAGGTATTATTTCGAGTTTCCAACTGTGTTATAATAGCAGGTATTTTGGAGAAGCGGTTATGGATGTACTCTATCTTATCTTAACAAAACATTCTTGTGCTATGACGATGTTACATCTAAGGAGTACAACACTGTTTTATTTCACTGAAATGTTCTGTGTAAAATGACACAGTCTTTAACCAAGAACCCGATCGAGTTAAAACTGACTGAGGAGGTAAACACAAATTTGGAAGGTCTTCATGTAATTTTTGAATTGTAATCGGTGACAGTAAAGCGGCCCGGGTTCAATCCCACCCATGGGGTGTAGGACCGGTGAGGAAAGTGAGAAGCTTACGCTAGGTAAGCGGCCCTGGTCCGGCTGCGGGATGCCGAGATGCTGATCACATCTCCTCTCCGTATCGGTTGAATGATCGCCCATCTCTACCTTCCGTAACTGAGCGTGAGGCCGGCAGTCGAGTTGGTAGGCCTTGGCCCTCTAATGCCCGATTTCACCAACAGATGTTAAAATCGACGTTAACATTGTCGCAGCACTAACACTGCTGTTAAGTTTCTTGCATTTCACCAACCTGTTTTCTGAAAATGTTAACAAACACGTGTTAACGCCAAGAGACTTGTAAATATTACAGCTATAGAAGGTTATGGATGAGTCGTATTACTTCCTGAAAGTACTGCGATGCGCTTTTCATTTTCCTCTACACAGAGCTGAGAAAATGACGGGTGAACAAAATCATAAACAAAAGCCGTGAGACAAATTCCTCATCGACGGAGAAAGAATTGTTAATTGAATTGGTGACGAAGTATAAGGACATCGTGGAAAATAAGAGGACGGATGCGGCAAATGTAAAAGAGAAAGATGTCACGTGGGAAAATATTGGAAACGAATTTAAGTCAAATGCATGTGTCTCTACTACAAGCACCAAACAATTTCGTCAGTATTACGTAAATTTAAAACGAGGAGCGAAGAAGGACGAGTTACTTGAACGTTTCAAGACGGGAGATGGACAATGTATTATCCATATAATTCAGTGAATTATAAAATCGCAAAGTTATTAATACTTGAAGCAAAGTCGAGATCGGCATATTCCTTTCTATGCATGTTCTAACTCAGTATTACGTAAATTTAAAACGAGGAGCGAAGAAGGACTAGTGACTTGTACGTTTCAAGACGGCAGGTGGACAGTGTATTATCCACACAATTCAGTGAATTATAAAATCACAAAGTTATTAATACTTGAAGCAAAGGCGAGATCGGCATATTTCTTTCGATGCATGTTCTAACTCAGTATTACGTAAATTTAAAACGAGGAGCGAAGGACAAGTGACTTGAACGTTTCAAGACGGGGGTGGACAGTGTATTATCCACATAATTCAGTGAATTATAAAATATCAAAGTTATTAATAATTGAAGCAAACGTGAGATCGGTATATTCCTTTCGATACATGTTCTAACCTCTCTTGTACTTCCGCAGTAATCTTCATAACAACTTGTTTCGACAGTCTATACCTCTGTAGAACATTTCCTTCTGATAGCTCCTCAAAATAATTTCTCCTCATAGGCCGTACTCTATTACGAATGCCATTTAAACAATCTTAAATATAGCAAATCGACATGAACAGCTGCGTTCACGCCCGCCATCTTGACTATTTACAATTGTTAAGGACTTAACAACAGAAATTTGGCTTGTTAGTTTAACAAGAGATTTAACACGAGTGTTAAGTTAACACTTGTTGGTGAAATGCAATTTTTGTTTTAACTATTGTTTTACTCATGCTGAGTCCCAACATCTGTTAGTGAAATCGGGCATTAGGGCTGTAAGTACAAACACTTTGTTTACGCTAGAGACAAGAAGATCCACTTTTTTATGTCTCCTAACTCTTTCAGCGAGGCGATGTAAACTGTCTGAAGATTAAGTGATGACTAGGAGTGAAAATCTACTTTTAAATCAATATTATTTGGATAAAATAAGCCATAGTAATTAAAAAGCATAAAATAAGCAAGCAAAGACTGTATTTCAGCAAAAAAAATGTATAAGGCTGTAATGATGACAAACCTGTACTAGGCACAAAGCCAGCAGAAGAGTGCAGACGACTTTGGTAGACATGGTGTTGACAGTGAGCAGTCAGGATGATCAACTGTTGAACAGTCCGTGGCTTATATAGGACATCCTACTGGGTACAGCCTTTACGCCTCACCGCACCACAGCAAACATCTGCCGAATTTCATTTGGTTTCTTTCCATTCTAATGAGGCAGTTTTGTGTAACAACGTTATTAGTTATTGGCACTCTGTGTTCCTCATTGGCTTAAACATGCACACGATAATTATTCAAAAAATTCATATAAACGCTGATATCGAGTTATTGTTGAAAAATTGTTGAAAATGCCACATTTCGTGGGAAATATGATCCGCTCCATAAATTACTCTGAACAACAATGAAAATGTTTCGGGCTTAAAAATAGTGATTTTTCAAGTATTTCCATTTGCTGAATTCAAAAATCGCCATAAAATGATAGATTACCTCTTGTTTTGAAGATAAAGTGACATTTCATTTTTAAAACTTAAGATTTTAAATTTGGGAGATTTTTTGGGAGTTGGCACACCTGTCACATAACAAAACACAATCAGAGAGAAATTTTGGAAATAAAGTAATGCAAAAGTTAAGGAAGCCACAAATAAGAGAACTTGTAAAGGATCCTGCATTTGACCAAATTTTGGAGGGAAAAGAAAAGGAAGCTTGGGAAGCCTTCAAGGGTGTTGTTCATGGACTTTTAGGCAACAAAAGAGATGACAACTACAAGCATTTGGTGACAGTGCTCCTGCAACATGTCCCTTAAGATCCATTTTCTCCACTCGCACCTAGACTTTTCCCCTCCTAGTTGTGGAGCTGTTAGTGATGAACATGGGGAGAGATTCCATCAGGACATTTCTGTTATGGAACAAAGATATCAGGGCCGTTGGAATGAAGTATTGCTTGCGGATCACTGTTGGTCTTTGTATAGGGATTCTGCGGAACTCCATCACAAGAGGCAAGCTAAAAGACGACGAAGTCATGATTCTCTTCAGACACGACTATCTGCGAAGTATTTTTCCAGCAATTTAGAACTCTTAGCATGTAATTACCAGTTAAAAAACTCAAATGCACTTTCATTGTTGTTAGCATGTATGTAATTAAAAAGTATCCTTTTCTCTCAATCCGTTAATATGTAATACTTCCACCTTGTGTATATCATAGAAACTAGAGCTAATAGAAATTTTTCATTGTCATATTTGTTTTTCTGAACCCAAAATTAGTAGGAATTGCCTCATGACGTGCTCGAAACATTAAAAAAATTATTTGTTTCCCAGTTTTATGTCCCTGCCTTTAAAAAAAAACTAAGAGTTAAATTAAGGTGAGAAGGTACTGCCTATCTGCACAATGCTGTTTCCATGATCTTTGGGTCCACATTACTAAGAAATTATTACTGATATGTACATTAAAATTTTCAGGCATGTTCTTAAAACTTTTATATTTAGTAATACCTATTATTATTTGAAATATTTGTACTGGTGAGTTCTTTTACTTTTACTTTGAATTTGAATTTTATTTTTTAAAACAAGTATTATGAATCTCAGAGAAAAATACCTTCTTGTTGTATTTCTTATGAGTCTCCCTAATATACACACAAAAATTCATATATATTGGTTAATTAGTTTTTTAAAAAAGTGTACCGGAACCTGAAACTGAGAAAAATAGTTTTAAAGTTTATATATCGATTACTGACTTCTCACATGAGTCAGAACATTCCTACTGCATAGTCTTGACTCTCTGTATTGTCACTTGTTCTTTTCAAGTTGCTCTTCATTTGTCTTGCCTTCTTGGCCAGTTCTTCAACCATTTTATCTGGTTTCATGACTCGCAGCTCATCAATTTCTATATATGACTACTATCAGGATTAGCACATGTATTGTGTGAACTGGGCCTACTAACCTCAATATTATATTTGGTTTCATTATCTATTCTATTTATATTTTACACATTTACTTTTCAGTTTTTAGTACAACAGTTCCCTATAAGCAATATGTTTCGAAATATATCACATATAGTTAGTTAGTTACTAACACTCCCCACATGGCAACCTTGGCCTTCGGGGTAACCTCACCCCACCAAGTGATGACCGGACCCATTTCTCAGGTGGAGGCACCCAGAGGGCGGTGTCCATTACCTCCGATGATAGGGTGATAGTGAAGATGGTGAGGTGAGAGGACCTACAGTTTTTACCGTGGACTCCGAACCACGTTGGGCATAGGGGATACTTCACGTGTGCTAGACAGAGGTGAAGGCGTGGATAGGGCCGACTTAAAATCGCCAACCCCAGAGCCGGGAATCGAACTCGGGACCCTTAGAACGGGAGCCGCGAACGAAACCACCGCGCTACCCGGCGCCCATATATCACATATTCACCTATAACTAGTACAAAATATTATTCAGAACAAATAACTGTTCACGTACACAGCAAAGACAAGAGAAAAACTAGCATCATTGAAGTTACAGTGGTACCAAAAGAAAGCTTGGAAGATCCCTTACAAAACAAGGCTTAGTTCAGAAATATCTGTTCAGTATTACAGAAGTTATTATCGATTTTCTGAAAGTTTACAAAAAGGGGGTGACAAAAACTTCATACCCACTAATATAATTAGCAAATTAGGAATAAAATAAGGAAATTATGAAATTATAATGTAAGATCAAAAATTGTTTAGGAAATAATATTTAGAACAAATATCGAGTTTGAAATATTAGGATGTAACATAAGCTTTAGAAACAATGCTGATATAAAAGAAAAGTAAACAAATTCCGAGCAATGTGTGGGACAATCCAAAGAACTTTAAAAAAAACCAGAGTGAGAAAGGATACAAAAATGAAAATGCATAAGGTAATGGCTATTCCAACTTTACTATATAGAAGCGAAACCTGGGTGCCAACACAAAAGGATTTAATAAATACAGACTGCAGAAATGAAATTTTTAAGAAGTGTACAATATTGGACAAAATAAGAAATGATATTAGAAAGGAATTAGAAATCGAACCAATCCATTACAAAATACAAAACGAGGCAACAATGGCCTGAACATATATTAAGAATGGAGAATGGAAGATATTCCAAATGCAGTATTAAACTATAATCCAAAAGGAAGAAGAGACAGAGGACAACCCAGGAAACGCTGGAGAAATCTATGAAGCCGGAACGTGCGATATACCCAAACCATGGAGTGAAGAAGAAGAAGAAGAAGAAGAAGAAGAAGAAGAAGAAGAAGAAGAAGAAGAAGAAGAAGAAGAGAAGAAGAAGAAGAAGAAGAAGAAGAAGAAGAAGAAGAAGAAAAGAAGAAGAAGAAGAAGAAGAAGAAGAAGAAGAAGAAGAAGAAGAAGAAGAAGAAGAAGAAGAAGAAGGAAGAAGAAGAAGAAGAAGAAGAAGAAGAAGAAGAAGAAGAAGAAGAAGAAGAAGAAGAAGAAGAAGAAGAAGAAGAAGAAGAAGAAGAAGAAGAAGAAGAAGAAGAAGAAGAAGAAGAAGAAGAAGAAGAAGAAGAAGAAGAAAAGAAGAAGAAGAAGAAGAAGAAGAAGAAGAAGAAGAAGAAGAAGAAGAAGAAGAAGAAGAAGAAGAAGAAGAAGAAGAAGAAGAAGAAGAAGAAGAAGAAGAAGAAGAAGAAGAAGAAGAAGAAGAGAAGAAGAAGAAGAAGAAAAGAAGAAGAAGAAGAAGAAGAAGAAAAGAAGAAGAAGAAGAAGAAGAAGAAGAAGAAGAAGAAGAAGAAGAAGAAGAAGAAGAAGAAGAAGAAGGAAGAAGAAGAAGAAGAAGAAGAAGAGAAGAAGAAGAAGAAGAAGAAGAAGAAGAAGAAGAAAGAAGAAGAAGAAGAAGAAGAAGAAGAAGAAGAAGAAGAAGAAGAAGAAGAAGAAGAAGAAGAAGAAGAAGAAGAAGAAGAAGAAGAAGAAGAAGAAGAAGAAGAAGGTGTAACATATTGCTCCAATGAACTTTTTAACTATATATTTGTAATCTAGTTGGATGACATAATAAAATGTAAAAATAAACAGAAAGTGAATTTTAACCCCAAGTGTACTTAGTACCCTCTCAGCTTAATCAAACAATGTTCTCAACTTTAAAACAGAAAAATAAAACTCAGCTATTCCAATTTTGAGATATTCTGGTACTTATTAATACATTTTTAAGTTTATTAATTTAAAATTTCTTGAATATAGGACCCGTTTATCGAAACATTTCTGCGTAATGTTACAAATATTAGAGAAAAGTGCACAAAAGGGTAATAATTATGTGTTTTCATCTAAGGAATTTAACAAGTCATAATTTTGTTGGTTCAAATCACTATTCTACAAATTATTCATTTACACAACTGTTTCCAGAAAGTTTCGTCAGATCAATAGAGCAGGCTGAGTAGCAGTCAGATGTTTATAGAATGGGTCGCTCCATCCATGTTCTTTGCCTAAACAAATGACGGAAAGTTGAAAACGTCAAACGAATTATACCCAGGTTTAGGAAAATGTAAATAAAAGAAATACGAATTTTGTGTATTACGTTTTTAGTGTCTTTTAGGTTACATGAGTTAATTACAATTATACAAAATTCTTTACTAATAAAAGGCAATACATCCATATTAAAAGAATTCAATGTAAGATAAACATGAGTGAATCGGGCCAATATTTTGAAAATCTTTCACAACCGCCCTATCTGTCACCTAAATATGAAAGCTTTTATCTTACATTGAAGACTAGAAATTCAAGATTACCTTAAAAGCTACGTGTTTTTTTTTTTTTTTTTTTTTTTTTTTTTTTTTTTTTTTTTTTTTTTTTTTTTTTGTTAATGAACTTGTCGGTATACATCCATTTTCATTTTTACTCCGAGCGTAAACTAATCGGAATCGCCCGCAATTGGAGGATTGGCATAGTGGACGAATCTGAATGGAAAAGGAAACGATAGAACATTGAATTTTAGTACATAATTCAATCATGAGAACAAAATAACACATCTACAACTACAACAACTACACGTCTCTGTTGTAGTGGTAATTATTTTTGCCCGTTTGCAGAATTGATCGAGTAACTACAAGAGGCGTCCAGAAAGTAATTTCTCTTTCAATTTATCTCCGCTGCAGCGCTGCGATCTCAGTTCCGCACATGCGCTGCAGACGCTCTGTATCAAGGAGAAGAAACGTGCGCCATTGTGAGATCGCTGTCAGCCACGTACGCTTTGTTGTTGTTTTTACATTGTGGGTGTTGATTGAAAATCCCGCCGCTTGTGAAATCAGATCTGTGATTCGTTTTCTGAATGCTAGGAAAGTGAAACAATTTGAAATTTATCCACAAATTTGCGATGTTTACGGACAAAATGCAATGAGTGATATAATGGTGAGAAGATTGGTCCAACAGTTCAATGAAGGACGTAGTGAAGTGCACGATGAAGTGGGCGTCCATCTTTGGTTACAGAAGAACTGGTTCACGCGACTGATGACAAGATCCAGGAAAACCGCAAGTTTACAATTAGTGCTCTCGCTATGGAATTTCCCCAAATCCCACGAACACTCGTTCATGAAACTGTTACCGAAAAACTGAAATTTCTTAAACTTTGCTCACGGGGGGTGCCGAAGATTCTTACTGAGCAACTCAAAACAAAACGGATGGGTAGTGCACTCAGTTTTTGACCCGTTATGATGAAGGCGGCAAAGAATTTCTGACACAGATAGTCACAGGAGATGAAACTTGGGTTTCTTACGACACCCCTGAAAGTAAGCGTCAATCAATGGAATGGAGACACACCTCATCCCCAGCTAAGATTAAGCCGAAACAAATCTTGACACCTCGCAAAATGATGTACACAGTGTTCTGGGTCAGTTATATGCAGAGGTTCTACTCGCATTAGTCCTCGACCCGGACCTCGTTCTACCCGGGAGCGATGGATACTCTGGGGCTCTTTCCACAGGGCAATACCTGATTTCTTAAAAAGCCGCCCCCTTCCCGCTGAGCACAACGCCACTTATGCGCGTCAACCCCGCAGGGAAGACTACCGAAAACCTCGGTAGGGTCGCCTGGTGATCTAGCACACCTTCTACTAGCTCTGTAGGCCAGTACCCGAGACTTATGAGGTAACCCTCTACCCCCTCCGGGCGGCCGTAGCCTGGCCGGAGGTACCCAATTTCCCGTGGGTATCAGGAACACACTGCCCCATCGAGACCAACCCAATCCGAACAACTCCCAGAGGGAGGGGCTCGAATGTTCGGCCCGAGGTTCCTCTAGTAACGTCAGAGGTACCACGAGTGCTAAGGGTCCGCAGCGCCCGCACCACGGCAGCTGAAGGGGACGGATCCCCTCCCTCACGGGAGGTATTCTGGGACAGGAAAGGCATCTTACTCATTCATTTCTTACCGCGAGGTCAAACAATGAAAGCAGATGTTTATTGCGAGTTAGTTGGGAAATTGCGCCGCGGAATACAGAATAAGCGCCGAGGAATGTTGTCAAAAGGTGTTGTGTTTCTTCACGACAACGTACGACCACACATTAAAAACATCCTACAGGGATTTGGCTGGGACGTGTTTGACCAATCCCCGTACAGCCCTGACCTCACTCCTAGCGACTTTCATCTGTTTTTGCATCTCAAAACTTTCCTTGGCGGTCAACACCTCAACAATGACGAAGAGCTGAAAGAAAATGCTTCCAACTGGTTGAAGACACAGGCGGCAAACTTCTATGAAGAAGGTATACAAAAACTTGTGCCTCGCTATGACAAATGCCTGCAAAATTTCGGTAGTTGTGTGGAAAAGTAGTTTAAGAGTTGTAGAGATTTGTGCAATAAATAATTTAATTTTATTACCAAACAGAATTTACTTTCTGGACGTACCTCGTATTTTAACAAGGAGGATGATGGACGAAAGAAAGTTCTTACTGTACAAGTTTCTGGAGCAATTTTAAAGCACATCCGTTAAAGTTCCATAAAGCCTGCTGTACTCCCGTATTCTAGTCATCCACACTAAGCAAGCGATAGTACAAATACCATGTGTTCTCACTGTTAGCTGAAGAAACAATTACTCACCGAGGTCTACTTCCCATAAGCCCCAGACCCGTAGGACCGGGAACCCGGGCCTCATCTGTTATTTCCATTAGGACAGCACCTATTTTATAAGCTGCCCCCCGTCTGCACACGGCAAACGGGACGGATGTGGATACGCCACATACGCGCCAGTCCTTAATGAACCAGCTACCAAATAACCTTGGTAGGGCCGCCAGTGTCTAGCTCACCAGCTACTAGCTCTGCAGGCTAGTCCCCGGGACTTATGAGGCAACCCTCTACCCCCTCCGGACGGCCGTAGCCTGGTGATCTAGCACACCTTCTACTAGCTCTGTAGGCTAGTTCCCGGGACTTATTAGACAACCCTCTACCCCCTCCGAGCGGCCAATGTTAGCCTGGCCAGAGGTACCCAATTGCCCGTGGGTGACGGGAACCATCTGCCCCCTCGAGACCAACCCAATCCGAACAGCTCCCATGCAGCTGAAGAAACAGGCAGAAAGCAACCAGTAGCAAAAGTAAAGGGACCTGGTCGTGAGAACTTTCAAGTCAGAGGAGAAAAAATATTTTGTAAAGTATGCCACTTGAGATTTAAGGAGAGAGACGCACTTTTACTGCAAGATACAGTAAATCTAAAAATTACACTCAAAATATTACGTTGCCTGCAAGACATGAGAGGGTTAAGGATATATTATCCAAATCAGAACTCAATACCTCGTGTACCAAATCGAATTTTTCAGGGATTTGTGAGATATGTACAGCTACACAGAGAATTGCACACTGTCAGTATAAACGAGTACACCTTTATAACTACAAGACGACACTTTACTCATCTTCCTCATGTATCAGATGCTTTATTCTTTCAACTGAGACGCCGCCTGGATGCTGCACCAAGACTGAAGGCACGCTTGCATTAAGACGTTTTATTTCTTTAAAGTGCTAATTCTTGATGTTATGTAATTAATATTCCCACAAAACAGCTCAGTTTGTTTCAGGACTACAATACGAGTATCCTCTTTCATTGTACTCTTTAATTTTTAACCCATATCTGTAGCTCCGCAATTTGTATAGCACTGACTGTGCTGAACAATTCATAAAAAATCCCATATCACCTAGCAAACAGCTGTATAAAATATTTGACTATCGCTTAAAGTCTACTGTATTCCCATATTCCCTAGCGACCAGCTGTATAAAACATTTGACTATCGCTTAAAGTCTACTGTATTCCTATATTCCCTAGCGACCAGCTGTATACAACATTTGACCATCGCTTAAAGTCTACTGTATTCCCATATTCCCTAGCGACCAGCTGTATAAAACATTTGACTATCGCTTAAAGTCTACTGTATTCCCATATTCCCTAGCGACCAACTGTATAAAACATTTGACTATCGCTTAAAGTCTACTGTATTCCCATATTCCCTAGCGACCAGCTGTATAAAACATTTGACCATCGCTTAAAGTCTACTGTATTCCCATATTCCCTAGCAACCAGCTGTTTAAAACATTTGACCATCACTTAAAGTCTACTGTATTCACACATTCCCTAGCAACCAGCTGTTTAAAACATTTGACCATCACTTAAAGTCTACTGTATTCCCATATTCCCTAGCAACCAGCTGTTTAGAACATTTGACCATCGCTTAAAGTCTACTGTATTCCCATATTCCCTAGCAACCAGCTGTTTAAAACATTTGACCATCACTTAAAGTCTACTGTATTCCCTTATTCCCTAGCAACCAGCTGTTTAAAACATTTGACCATCGCTTAAAGTCTACTGTATTCCCACTTTCCCTAGCAACCAGCTGTTTAAAACATTTGACCATCACTTAAAGTCTACTGTATTCACACATTCCCTAGCAACCAGCTGTTTAAAACATTTGACCATCACTTAAAGTCTACTGTATTCCCATATTCCCTAGCAACCAGCTGTTTAGAACATTTGACCATCGCTTAAAGTCTACTGTATTCCCATATTCCCTAGCAACCAGCTGTTTAAAGCATTTGACCATCACTTAAAGTCTACTGTATTCCCTTATTCCCTAGCAACCAGCTGTTTAAAACATTTGACGTCACTTAAAGTCTACTGTATTTCCATATTCCCTAGTAACCAGCTGTTTAAAACATTTGACCATCACTTAAAGTCTACTGTGTTCCCATATTCCCTAGCAACCAGCTCTTTAAAACCTTGACGATACTTAAAGTCTACTGTATTCCCTTATTCCCCAGCAACCAGCTGTTTAAAACATTTGACTATCACTTGAAGTCTACTGTATTCCCACATTCCCTAGCAACCAGCTGTTTAAAACATTTGACGTCACTTAAAGTCTAGTGTATTCCCATATTCCCTAGCAACCAGCTGTTTAAAACATTTGACTATCACTTAAAGTCTACTGTATTCCCATATTCCCTAGCAACCAGCTGTTTAAAACATTTGACTATCACTTAAAGTCTACTGTATTCCCATATTCCCTAGCAACCAGCTGTTTAAAACCTTTGACGATACTTAAAGTCTACTGTATTCCCTTATTCCCTAGCAACCAGCTGTTTAAAACATTTGAGTATCACTTAAAGTCTACTGTATTCCCATATTCCCTAGCAACCAGCTGTTTAAAACATTTGACTATCACTTATAGTCTACTGTATTCCCATATTCCCTAGCAACCAGCTGTTTAAAACCTTTGACGATACTTAAAGTCTACTGTATTCCCTTATTCCCTAGCAACCAGCTGTTTAAAACCTTTGACGATACTTAAAGTCTACTGTATTCCCATATTCCCTAGCGACCAGCTGTTTAAAACATTTGACTATCACTTAAAGTCTCTGCATTCCCATATTCCCTAGCAACCAGGTGTTTAAAACATTTGAATATCACTTAAAGTCTTCTGTATTCCCACATTCCCTAGTAATCAGCTGTTTAAAACAATTGACTATCACTTAAAGTCTACTGTATTTCCATATTCCCTAACAACCAGCTGTTTAAAACATTTGACTATGACTTAAAGTCTTCTGTATTCCCACATTCCCTAGTAATCAGCTGTTTAAAACAATTGACTATCACTTAAAGTCTACTGTACTTCCATATTCCCTAGTAATCAGCTGTTTAAAACATTTGACTATCACTTAAAGTCTTCTGTATTCCCACATTCCCTAGTAATCAGCTGTTTAAAACATTTGACTATCACTTAAAGTCTTCTGTATTCCCACATTCCCTAGTAATCAGCTGTTTAAAACAATTGACTATCACTTAAAGTCTACTGTATTTCCATATTTCCTAACAACCAGCTGTATAAGACATTTGACTATCACTTAAAGTCTTCTGTATTCCCACATTCCCTAGTAATCAGCTGTTTAAAACAATTGACTATCACTTAAAGTCTACTGTATTCCCACATTCCCTAGCATCCAGCTGTTTAAAACAATTGACTATCACTTAAAGTCTACTGTATTTCCATATTCCCTAACAACCAGCTGTTTAAAAAATTTGACGATGACTTAAAGTTTACTCTATCCTCTTATACCTACAATAACATAATGTTTATCTTGAAGTTAGATAGAGCAATAACTGTTTATAAGAATATTTTATAGAAAAATGGATAGAAAATGTTGTATGATTACAACATATCGCAGTTTTATAATATTCTAAGGAACAATTCATAAAAATGTACACAATAAAGCACAGTTTGAAATATTAACTCTTTTGTTTTATGAAACAGAAATACTTACAGACTCAACATAACACTGTTGGTACGAGATGAAGTTCACTTTATGTGACTTATATCCGTTTTGCAGTAAAAGCATTACTTACGAAACTGCGGAACATTCCCAGATGTTCTCTGTCATATTGCGTAAGAGTATTTGTTTATATTGTAGTTTTCCAACATAACAACAATGTCCTTAAAGGAATAATGTGTCAATAAAGTATTGATTCAACATAAATTTTGTCAAAATGTTACAAAAGTGTATTTTAAAATCACTCTACATTATGCACTCAATCTAAACAATTCTTTCAAAAGTTTATTCTTCTGTTTCTGTTTCGACTTAGTATTTGAAAAAGGTATAACTAATTTTAAATGCAAACCACTATCAAAAAATAATTCGGAAAAGTTCAAAACAACACGAAAAATGTATTTTAACAAGGTTTATATTTTTGTGTAGTAATATTTTGTCTATCTCTTACAGTTCATCAGTTACACAAAAGTCATTCAGAATAAAGAGAACTTCTGAGAACATTCACAGAAAATTCAAGATATACATTTGTTGTGTAGTAATATTTTGTCTATCTCTTACAGTTCATCAGTTATACAAAAGTCATTCAGAATAAAGAGAACTTCTGTGTACATTCACAGAAAATTCAAGATATACATTTGTTGTGTAGTAATATTTTGTCTATCTCTTACAGTTCATCAGTTATACAAAAGTCATTCAGAATGAAGAGAACTTCTGAGGACATTCACAGAAAGTTCAAGATATATATTTGTTGTGTAGTAATATTTTGTCTATCTCTTACAGTTTATCAGTTATACAAAAGTCATTCAGAATAAAGAGAACTTCTGAGTACATTCAAAGAAAATTCAAGATATACATTTGTTGTGTAGTAATAGTTATACAAAAGTCATTCGGAAGAAAGAGAACTTCTGAGAACATTCACAGAAAATTCAAGATATTCATTTGTTGTGTAGTAACATTTTGTCTATCTCTTACAGTTTATCAGTTATACAAAAGTCATTCGGAAGAAAGAGAACTTCTGAGAACATTCACAGAAAATTCAAGATATACATTTGTTGTGTAGTAATATTTTGTCTATCTCTTACAGTTTATCAGTTATACAAAAGTCATTCAGAATAAAGAGAACTTCTGAGAACATTCACAGAAAATTCAAGATATACATTTGTTGTGTAGTAATATTTTGTCTATCTCTTACAGTTTACCAGTTATACAAAAGTCATTCGGAAGAAAGAGAACTTCTGAGTACATTCACAGAAAATTCAAGATATACATTTGTTGTGTAGTAATATTTTGTATATCTCTTACAGTTTATCAGTTATACAAAAGTCATTCGGAATAAAGAGAACTTCTGAATACATTCACAGAAAATTCAAGATATACATTTGTTGTGTAGTAATATTTTGTCTATCTCTTACAGTTTATCAGTTATACAAAAGTCATTCAGAATAAAGAGAACTTCTGAGAACATTCACAGAAAATTCAAGATATACATTTGTTGTGTAGTAATATTTTGTATATCTCTTACAGTTTATCAGTTATACAAAAGTCATTCGGAAGAAAGAGAACTTCTGAGTACATTCACAGAAAATTCAAGATATACATTTGTTGTGTAGTAATATTTTGTCTATCTCTTACAGTTTATCAGTTATACAAAAGTCATTCAGAATAAAGAGAACTTCTGAGGACATTCACAGAAAATTCAAGATATACATTTGTTGTGTAGTAATATTTTGTCTATCTCTTACAGTTTATCAGTTATACAAAAGTCATTCAGAATAAAGAGAACTTCTGAGGACATTCACAGAAAATTCAAGATATACATTTGTTGTGTAGTAATATTTTGTATATCTCTTAGAGTTTATCAGTTATACAAAAGTCATTCGGAAGAAAGATAACTTCTGAGTACATTCACAGAAAATTCAAGATATACATTTGTTGTGTAGTAATATTTTGTCTATCTCTTACAGTTTATCAGTTATACAAAAGTCATTCAGAATGAAGAGAACTTCTGAGTACATTCACAGAAAATTCAAGATATGCATTTGTTGTGTAGTAATATTTTGTCTATCTCTTAGAGTTTATCAGTTATACAAAAGTCATTCGGAATAAAGAGAACTTCTGAGTACATTCATAGAAAGTTGAAGATATATATTTGTTGTGTAGTAATATTTTGTCTATCTCTTACAGTTTACGAGGTAATTTATGGTTAATATTTTAGCATAATGTAATAATAATTTACATTAGAGTATCTTTTAAGAATGTTTTATAAATAATATAATTCAGGACTTTGATATAAGAGTACGTATTTTCTATACCTGCAGAATGTTCTTTTAGAATGGAAGCTAATTACTAAGTTTCCAGCAGTTCGTTAGTTTAATATCTATATGTTATTTTATTAATAAAAAGTGATGTTAGTAATTTTATTCTCAAATTTACTTCACAAACATTGTTTATTTAAAATAAGATGTGCTATTACGTCAGTCTTGAAACTGGACAAGACGTCACATCGGAGAATATACAAACCTTTTCGAAGTTTAACAAATTTGATTAAAATAACACGTGTTTAATATATTTTCATGACAAATTGCACCAGTGTTTTGAATATTTTCGTAAAATAATCTCAGAAGTCTTTATTCTGATTAAGTACTTTTAATACTGGTAAACTGATGATATGGGTAAAAGCTGACTAATAAAAAGTATATATCTTTTTAAAACATACAAGTGTATTTTTGTTTGTGTAGTTAATCATTTCCAAGATATTTGTGGTTTCCGGTTAGAATTTACCAATATTTATAATTTTCTCAATCGATACCTAAACACGCATTCGTTTTTCTGCCCCGCCCCACTTGGAAGTAAAAAGACAATGGAATGTTAAAACTGTCACACACGGAACACTTATTAAAACATTTGACAATCACTTAAGATTACTGTATTCATATGTTACCAAAGAAAAATGTCATAAGTATATCAGATATTTTATGTCATTTTGTTCTAATGTTTTTAAAAGAACATATATTATGTATAGAGTCAACATTAAAAATTCAATGCTATGGCCGGGATTTAAACCACGGACTCTATCTATGAAAGACCTTAGCCTCTATACGGCTAGTGTGAAGAAATGATTAATTTCCATCAATTAACTAAAATAATAAGAGTTAAATGATGAAGCCTGGGACTCAAGTACTTACGATAGTAAGTCGCCACAAACAGTGTATCTCAAATGCAAGAGCCCCTAGTGGTCTGCCGGAGAAATATACGAGTCAAATGGAGAACTTAATGTCATGACGGCACGTTGACCATGGTAGCTCAATGGGTAAGATCGACTGGACGGAATCCAGGAGATTGGTGGTTCAATTCCCGGCCATGGCATTGAATTTTTCATGTTGGCTCTATCAAAAACCTTAGCCTATATACGGCTAGTGTGGAGAAATGATTAATTTCCATCAATTAACTAAAATATATTATGTACATTACGTGATTTTTCAACACATAAATGCCTGTAAATTAAAATAGCATTGTTATAGCACAAAATGTTTGTTTCTGGTTATAATATACAAAAATTAGTAATGACGCGTTAAGTGGGGCACCAGATGTTCACATATACAAAATTTTCCCAGTGATGATAATGGAAAAGTACGTTTTGTGCAGCAATATTTACATATTACTACACGGACCGATGGAAAACTCCTTTATTTGTGTTACAAATTATGCCAAACGTTTCACCCACGCGTGAGATAACTTGGTATAAAAATTAGAGGTGTTCCTTGACCCAGCACATTCTTGTCACACACAGCAAGTAGTCGACACCATGGTCGCCAAGTTCCTGTTTGCACTGTTGGTAGCAGTGTGCGCCGTCCAGGAATATCATTGTTATTGTTATTTATTAGTTCAGTTTTTACAAGTTTACATATTTCCCTTCTTTGTCTTTATTTATTTATCATCTTTTTAGTTGGTGGTTATATGGTAACAGGTCTGTCAGGTGATATACCGGTGTTCACATCCCTGCACGATATAATGTGGCTTTGTCACGTGTCTATAGCTTCATTTGACAGATAGATGGCATTAAGGAGCCGAGTAGTGAACCTGATTTCATTTTCTGTGGTTAGATGGCAGATCATTCGCTCTTGGAATCTGTTTTCAGATTTACTGTAGTTTTAGACTTAAGATATAACTTGAATCGTTCGAACTCTTAAACGTGAGGCAGAGACGCTACCGCTACGCTACAGAGGGAGGCATTGCGTCCGCTATCATCATCATTTCTAGCACTACAGCCCAGAGTGGGCCTCGGCCTGGGCCACGCTGCACTCAGGCAACTCTACCCTATCTTCAGATCCACAATGCCCATCCGCCTCAAACTGCGGACATACCATGCGATCGTCCCGCCTCTGATCCTGTACGGATGCGAGGTCTGGGGTTCGGTGGCCCATACCACCCTCCGCAGACTGCAAGCCGTGCAGAACAGGGCCTTAAGGATGATCTACGGTACCGACCGCAGGTTCCCATCTCACTTCCTGCACACCCAGTCCGGCATACCATACGTCAAAGACGTCATGCGTGAACGAACACGCACGTTGTATGCCAAGATCACTCCCCACCCTAACCAGCTGGTGAATACACTTGGTCAATACGACCACCGTCTCCCCAGGAGACGGAGGAGCTATCGTCTACCCAAGGACCCCCTCCTTCCCCTACCAAATACCGCCAGGTCACTTCGTGCCCTCGCCGCGGCTGGAAGGTTAACACCTGCAGTCGTGCCCTGGGACGCGCGCACGACCTGGAATTACTAAACCCAACAACCTAATTTCCATCTGGCCTCTTGCTACTGGTTCCACCACGGCTTGTCGGCTCGCTAGCGACCGCAAAAGCAGGGTGGAACGGGCACTGTTCCCCCAAGAGGGAATATCCCGGCACCAGAAGCACCAGTAGAGGCCAACTGCGCCGTCTAACTTAACAACACGCAAGCTTGCGCAAAAACTTACATCTACTTTACCGCACGGGTAAATCCGCAGGTACCGTGGCGTGTAACCCTCCGGCCGGAAGAACCCGGGCGACCTGCACCTGCTCTTGGCTCTTGGAGTGGGCCTCGGCTTCCCTCAGGATACTCCTCCAGGCATCCCTTCTTCTGGCTAGGATGTCCGTTAATCCGGACAAAATCCACGCCATACTTTTTACAAAGCGCCACACCCCCGCAGACTGCCCCAACTTCAGCTACCGAGGTCGAAGGATAGAGTGGACTAACTCTGTCCAGTACCTAGGTGTTAACTTAGACAGGGGTCTAACTTTTCGCCAACACATCAGGGACCGATCGGCGAAGGTACAGGGAGCAATTTCTTCCCTGTACCCAATGCTGGGACTTCGATGCCAGTTGGCATGAAGTTATACCTCTTCCGAGCGCTGGTAATCCCGGTTATGCTTTACGCCTGCGAGATCTGGGGCATGGCCGCAGACAGCTGCTAGCATGACTCCAACGTGCACAGATTTTTTTTTTTTTCCTAACTACTAAGATAGAAGGTGAAAAGTGAGGAAGACATTGTAGTGGCTTGTCGGGATTCCTCACTGAGCACTCCCATTATTCTAGGTGATAGTGCAGAGCCGGCCGTCTATTACGGCGAGCGGGTAAAGGATAGGTCCAAGGGGCCGAACATGACCAGAAGGCTCTGAGCGACGCCTGGGGAGAGAAGGTGAAAGTGAGGAATGATAGTCGGAGTGGAAGTAATCTTTATTAGTTGTAAATTGTATATATTGGAGGGCATAATCTCCGGTAGTTAACCGGGAGGAGGTCAATGAGGCCATCAGGTGTGCGGTTGTGGACGTGGCGGTGTGCGTATGTTGATGTCCTGGGCGTCGTATTCAGCTAGTCTCTGTTCGGCGTAGTTCAGATCGTGGAGTCTAGTGTGGAGGCTATTGTCCATTAGGTTCATCAGCGAGTGGAGCTCGTCGAGTCTGCTGTTTACGGTGGATAAGTCAGCGGGTTGGCAGGGTGATGAATCGGCGAGTTGTGTCTCCACTCAGTGCATCTTGCGTTGTACTGATGCCATAATGTCCTTGTGTTCAGTGACTAACTGCTCTGTTCGTTGTAGCTGGGAGCTGATGGCCTTCGTCGTCTGTTGTAGTTGGGTGACGTCGTCTGTGAGTTGGTCAAGTCGTTCAGGTAGTCCATCAGTGAGTGTGTCCAGGATTGTGCCCTGGAGGCTGGTGAGGGCAGCGTGGGTGGCGTCCTGTTGTTGGGCTGCTGAGGTGACGGCTTCCTCCAGGTTGCCCAGGCGTTGGTTGAGGTTCAGAACCTCTGAGTGGAGGTCCTGAACGTCTTCCGCTGGAGGCCGGTGGCTTACGGCGGAGAGTGCGGCTGACAGGGTTTCCTCGAGGGTGTGGAGACGGTTGGTTACACCCTGCAGGTCCTCACGGAGGCAACCAAGGGCTTGTACCATACGTGGAGGATGAAATTAGGCGCCGTGCATCAAAATTATACGCAAGTTTACCCAAGCACAGAAGCGCCCTTGTCAGATCCTTGGGAGATTATGACCCCACTAGACGTCGTTCTAGACAACACCGGTTACCCCGCATGGCTTGCGGGCATCCCAGATAACCCAGGAGCTAATCCGAACAGCAGCTAAAGCTGAGCTCCACAGATCCTTCCAAGCTGCTTGGCATAAAAATTATTCCCCAAAGTAAAAACAAACAAAAACACCTGGGTGCAAGGTGTTGCATCCTGTCCTTCAACCCCCAGGTACATTTTGTAACCTCATAAATAACACCAATTCAAAAACCCACATTTCACCCTACAATATCCCGAAATCTACCTTACCTGCGGTAAAACCCTTAACGGGTGTGCACGCAGCAAAAACCTTCTGGCTATACACAGCCAGCCAGCACCACATGGCATGGCATGGCATGGCAATTTTTTATTTCCAACCTTTTCACATCCTCCAATACTCCATCCATCCATCTCAAGTTTGGTCTCTCTACTCTCCTTGCACCATACAGTTTACACTCCAATACTCTCCTATTTATGTCCTCTCCATCCAGTCTTTGGACATGCCCTGCCCATCTTAACCTTGTTATTTTAATTGATTTTACAATATTGGGGTCTTTATATATTTTATATAATTCATCGTTATATCTGATTCGCCATTCCCCTTTCTGCTTAATTGGGCCATAAATTCTTCTCAGTAACTTCCTTTCAAAAATGTTCAGTCTTTTCATATCCTCCTACATCCATACATCAGCATCGGTTTTATTAATGTTTTATAAATTCTAATTTTTGTTTTATATGTTAAGAGTTTTGATTTAAAGTGTTTTATTAGATTAAAATATGCCCCATTTGTATTTCGTATTCTTTGGTTAATTTCCTCTTTCATGTCACAAGAGACCCTAGGTATGTGAATCTATTCACTCTTTCAAATTTATAATTAAGAATATGGATATATTTTTCTGGCTCTGTAATTTTCTTCTTGACATTAGTCACCATATACGAGACTTTGTTTTCCCTTCATTTATTTTTATACCCATCTTAGTTGTTGCCTGTTCTAAGTTTATAAATATCCTTACCATGTCCTTTTCTGTTCTGCTGATTATGTCTATATGCTAGTAATTGTGTGGACTTATTAAATATTGTAGCTCTTGTTTGGATGCCAGCATCGCTAATAACTTTCTCCAAAGTTAGATTAAATAATAAGCATGAGAGTGAGTCTCCTTGTCTTTAGCCTTTGGTGGTTTTAAATGGTTCTGATAGGTCTGAGAGGACCTTTACTTGGCATACTCTATTATTCATTGTGGCTCTAATTAAATTTATTAGTTTTCCAGGTATTTTGAATTCTTTACTGGCCTCATTCAGCTCCAGTCTATGTATACTGTCATATGCCGAGCTGAAGTCGATAAACAGAATGGGTTTCAAGTTTATATTTCTTGGCTTTTTTTATTTATTTATCCAGATTTATGAACCCTATTTTACACAGTGGTATATTAGGGTTAGAGTTGATACATAAAAATATACAGTTTTAACAAAAACATTTTAAATACTAGAAGGAAGAAAATATGTTATAATCTGATGCATATTAATTTAAACTATTTCAGACGTTTAAACACTGAGTTTATAAACATCATGAAGTACTTCTACTGTTGTGGCTTCATTAGCAAAGATGTGAGCGGAACAGGAAGTTCAGTTCCTAGAGAGTCTAGCTTGAATATTAATTCTTGTCTTTCTCTCCAGAAAATGGGACAACAGAAAAGGAGATGAACCACAGTTTGAAATTCTTCACCACACATGCACTCGGGGTTGGATGTTAAGTGAAAGCGTGATAGGTATTCACCAAATTTACCATGTCCACTTAAAAATTGTGTCAAAATAAAATTTGGTACAAGAGTTTCACATTTTCCTCTGTCATATACACTAGGGAAAACTCCATTTGGAGTTGTTAGCCATTGTTGGTTCCATTCTTCAAGAATATGTTGATGTATTATTCTCCTTACAGTAGAAATAGGACATAAATGGTATGTCACAGGAAGATTGGATTCTGCAGCCTTCTTAACCAAGCAATCAGCTCTCTCGTTACCTAAAATTCCACTGTGTCCTTTAAGCCATCCCATGCAAATATGTCCTGGATGGGTTTGAAGCAAGGTTCTGATTTCATGTGCTAATGAATTTAAGTTGTATTTATCATTAATAGCGAGTGGAGCTGATTGTGAATCACTGTTCCCATTAACAGTACACCATTTTATAGCTTCTTTAATTGCTAAGAGCTCCGACTGGAATACAGAACATTCAGGTGACAATTTAAACATGGAGTGAGTTAGTTCCGTTTGGTTTTCGTAAACAACAAAAGCACAGGATTTGTCTTAATAGGAAAATCTGATTAATTGCGTCCGCTATAGTCATCATTAGAAGGAGCGAAGCTCCTGGAGGAGAAGGGGAAATTAGAATAAAGTGAGGGACGTAAGGCAGGTCCATAGGTAATATAGCACAGTATGTTGACGATGTACTGTTATATTGCACAAACAGAAATCCACGCAGGGCTTTCAACCCCATACAGCGACACTTCTACCTTCTCCTAGAATGGTGTAGGCTTTGGCGATTTCCATCAACACGGAGAAAAGCCAAGCCATCATGTTCACCAAGCGCTGCTTTCCCGCAAACTTCCCCACATTCGCAAAGGATTAGGTGGGAAAATTCCATCAAATACTTGGGAGTCAAACTGGATAAGGGCCTAAGTTTTCGGGAGCTATTGCATAGGTCGTGTGGTGCCTCGGCATCGCTATACCCTGTGCGGCGGTCTGTGATGTCCGTTCCCCTGAAGTTGCTGCCTTTTTCAGGTTCTAGTCCTGTCTGTCATGCTCTACGCGTGGGAAGTCTGGGGCATGGCCGCAGGCTCCAATCTGCTACTACTGCAGAGAGTGTACAGAATAAGTGTCTTCGGATTATTTATTCTGTATGCAGAAGATTCCCCGTGAGATTACTTCACGAGGCGTCATCCCTCCGTTATGTGGAGGATGAATTAAGCGCTGAGCCACTAAATTTTACGAGAGTTTACCTGAACATCAAAGCGCCCTAGGGACTATTTACCCCATGAGCGTCGCTTAAAGCGATACCGGCTACCCTGCATGGCTTGCGGACACTACCGGTAACCATAAGACCCCCATTCCTTCCTAAACAAAATTACAATCACCCAAGATTTTTGTCTGGATATCTAATCTTCTGCTTTTCCTAGTTCATTAACTAATCCACCAGCGGTGCACGATGGTCGTAGCTCCCAAGACTGCAGCCCTTGAGGAGCAGCATGCTACCTGCTTTCTTCCTCCTACCTAATTATCACCCGACATCCTACAACATCCACATCTCGTCACTTTGTGACCTATCCACTTGACCTACCTCGGGCTGTTCCTCAGTACAACAGACAACTGCGTGCGTGTGTATACGTGAACGCAATATAACCAGTTAGAAGTACACAAAGAAGTAGCATAGAGCACTAGACATTCACCTTTCAGGACAAGGGAAAACTACAGATAAAATCTTATCCAGAAAACGCATCCTGACCGAGATATGAACTCGGGAGCTCTTGACACGCTACCACCTATGTGACAGAGGCGTGTTTGAACAATGTTCACCATTACAGACATATTGCTGAATATAAGCTTTTTACACGCACACAGGCGCTGAACGCCTTCGACCTCTCGTCGATGATGGATTCGATGAAGCAGGAGATCCAGGAAAAGGTGGATGACATCAAACAATTGGCACACAACATCCAGGAGAAGGCCGGGTCTGCCATAGAGTCTGCCAGGGAGAAGGTTAGCGGCGCCATGCACGAGACCATGAACCGCGTCCAGGAGGCCGTGCACAACGCCAAGGAGAAGGGAGCCGATGTGTCCCAGTGTCTCGCCAAGGCCAAGGATGAGATGGCACAGGTCAGCAAGGAAGCAAGTAAGTAACCCACTACAAAATGCTCTTAAAGCCTATGTACTTCATTTTACTCGCCAATTAAACTAGGGACGCTATAGTATCCATAGATGTTTTCCAGCAGGACAATATTTTATTACTTTACAAAGCCATCCGCCCTTTGTGTGGAAGTGGATACGCCACCTTTTTTTTTTTTTTTTTTTGCTTATTTTTGTAATTTAAGTCCTCCAACGTTAAGTCATATCGGACGATGAATGAAATGGGTGAAATGATGCTCAAATGAGTCAAGGGTCCATAGAGCTTAGAATTACCCGACATTCGTATTTTCAGGATAAGGGAAAACCCCGGAAAAACCTTATCCAGGTAACTCTCCCTGATCGAGATTCGAACTCGGAACCTCTTGAACGTGGGGCAGACATGCTACCACCACGCTACCGAGGCGGGCCCTAATGTAGGTGTTCTAGCTCACCATGCTACCAGCTATGTAGGCTGGTGTCTCTCAACCACTGCCTATCGAGTCCAACCCAATCCGACGGATACACCTCGTAGTACAATGCACTCGGATTTGTTATCTTTGACGTACATGATCAAGACAAAATAACAATAACGAATTTTCATTTGAGAGTAGATAAAATCACTAACTTGGAACAAATATCAAAGAATATCTCGAAAATGATTCACTCCATTAAAAAAGTGCATTGGAAATTGTGTGTCCTAACGATACATATATATATATTTACTTTTTTTATTTATTTTTTATTTAAGTCCTCCAATATTAAATGTTAAAAAATTTAATGAAATAATGCTTAAATGAGTCCGGGGTACAAGTTCGTGCATGCCACAAAGATATAAATAAACATTAAAGAGATCTGTTGAAGTTGTGTATTAGTGTAACAGAGACGGTGATTGTAAGCCACCATTATACTAATAATATTGGTAACAAATGAAGTTTTTGTGCCTTTTTAAAAATAATATCCGGACATATTCAACGTCTAATCGCATCATTTGTTTGGAAACAACTGTTCCTTACAGTCCGAATTTATCAGTAAGCGATTTTCTTCTGTTTCATCCCAAAACATTTGAGTGACGAAGATGTGAAATTAGAAACAGACGAAGTGTACCAAAACTGGTTTGATGTTACGACAGGTGTCTGAACAGTGGCGATGAAAGGAGAAGTCGGTAGTGATTGGTACTTGTTAGAAGGTTGACATTTTTTCATCCTCCTTAGGGCACATCTAAGAAATCCTAGTGGAAAATTTTGGGAGATAAATCTGTCAGCCTGAAAACAACCAAAGTTTTTGTCACCCTTCCTTTACGGAAATTAATTGCTCTTTCACACTGGTCGTGTGTAAGCTAAAGTATGCACAGGTAGAGTCAGAGTGAAAAATTCAATGCCATAAGCGAGATTTGAACCACGGATCCTCTGGTCTCCGTCCAGCCGTTCTAAACAATTGAGCAACTATGGCCAACATGCCAACATGGCATTAAATTCTCAAACTGACTCGTATTTTTCCCGGTAAACCACTAGGAGTTCTCATAAACACATGAGACAACTACCTTAATGGCGACTTACTATGTTGTAAGTACTTTAAGGCCCGGGCTTTATAGTAAACCACTAGGAGTTCTCATAAACACATGAGACAACTACCTTAATGGCGACTTACTATGCTGTAAGTACTTTAAGACCCGGGCTTTATAGTAAACCACTAGGAGTACTCATAAACACATGAGACAACTACCTTAATGACGACTTACTATGCTGTAAGTACTTTAAGGTCCGGGCTTTATAGTAAACCACTAGGAGTTCTCATAAACACATGAGACAACTACCTTAATGACGACTTACTATGCTGTAAGTACTTTAAGGTCCGGGCTTTATAGTAAACCACTAGGATTTCTCATAAACACATGAGACAACTACCTTAATGGCGACTTACTATGCTGTAAGTACTTTAAGGCCCGGGCTTTATAGTAAACCACTAGGAGTTCTCATAAACACATGAGACAACTACCTTAATGACGACTTACTATGCTGTAAGTACTTTAAGGCCCGGGCTTTATAGTAAACCAATAGGAGTTCTCATAAACACATAAGACAACTACCTTAATGGAGACTTACTATGCTGTAAGTACTTTAAGGCCCGGACTTTATAGTAAACCACTAGGAGTTCTCATAAACACATGAGACAGCTACCTTAAAGGAGACTTACTATGCTGTAAGTACTTTAAGGCCCCGGCTTTATAGTAAACCACTATGAGTTCTCACAAACACATGAGACAGCTACCTTAAAGGAGACTTACTATGCTGTAAGTACTTTAAGGCCCGGGCTTTATAGTAAACCACTAGGAGTTCTCATACACACATGAGACAACTACCTTAATGGAGACTTACTATGCTGTAAGTACTTTAAGACCCGGGCTTTATAGTAAACCACTAGGAGTTCTCATAAACACATGAGACAACTACCTTAATGGCGACTTACTATGCTGTAAGTACTTTAAGACCCGGGCTTTATAGTAAACCACTAGGAGTTCTCATAAACACATGAGACAACTACCTTAATGACGACTTACTATGCTGTAAGTACTTTAAGGTCCGGACTTTATAGTAAACCACTAGGAGTTCTCATAAACACATGAGACAACTACCTTAATGACGACTTACTATGCTGTAAGTACTTTAAGACCCGGGCTTTATAGTAAACCACTAGGAGTTCTCATAAACACATGAGACAACTACCTTAATGACGACTTACTATGCTGTAAGTACTTTAAGGTCCGGACTTTATAGTAAACCACTAGGAGTTCTCATAAACACATGAGACAACTACCTTAATGACGACTTACTATGCTGTAAGTACTTTAAGGTCCGGACTTTATAGTAAACCACTAGGAGTTCTCATAAACACATGAGACAACTACCTTAAGGGCGACTTACTATGCTGTAAGTACTTTAAGGCCCGGGCTTTATAGTAAACCACTAGAACTTCTCGTAAACGCATGAGATAACTACCTTAATGACGACTTAGTATGCTGTAAGTACTTTAAGGTCCGGGCTTTATAGTAAACTACTAGGAGTTCTCATAAACACATGAGACAACTACCTTAAAGGAGACTTACTATGCTGTAAGTACTTTAAGGCCCCGGCTTTATAGTAAACCACTATGAGTTCTCACAAACACATGAGACAGCTACCTTAAAGGAGACTTACTATGCTGTAAGTACTTTAAGGCCCGGGCTTTATAGTAAACCACTAGGAGTTCTCATACACACATGAGACAACTACCTTAATGGAGACTTACTATGCTGTAAGTACTTTAAGACCCGGGCTTTATAGTAAACCACTAGGAGTTCTCATAAACACATGAGACAACTACCTTAATGGCGACTTACTATGCTGTAAGTACTTTAAGACCCGGGCTTTATAGTAAACCACTAGGAGTTCTCATAAACACATGAGACAACTACCTTAATGACGACTTACTATGCTGTAAGTACTTTAAGGTCCGGACTTTATAGTAAACCACTAGGAGTTCTCATAAACACATGAGACAACTACCTTAATGACGACTTACTATGCTGTAAGTACTTTAAGACCCGGGCTTTATAGTAAACCACTAGGAGTTCTCATAAACACATGAGACAACTACCTTAATGACGACTTACTATGCTGTAAGTACTTTAAGGTCCGGACTTTATAGTAAACCACTAGGAGTTCTCATAAACACATGAGACAACTACCTTAATGACGACTTACTATGCTGTAAGTACTTTAAGGTCCGGACTTTATAGTAAACCACTAGGAGTTCTCATAAACACATGAGACAACTACCTTAATGGCGACTTACTATGCTGTAAGTACTTTAAGGCCCGGGCTTTATAGTAAACCACTAGGAGTTCTCATAAACACATGAGACAACTACCTTAATGACGACTTACTATGCTGTAAGTACTTTAAGGCCCGGGCTTTATAGTAAACCACTAGAACTTCTCGTAAACGCATGAGATAACTACCTTAATGACGACTTAGTATGCTGTAAGTACTTTAAGGTCCGGGCTTTATAGTAAACTACTAGGAGTTCTCATAAACACATGAGACAACTACCTTAATGACGACTTACTATGCTGTAAGTACTTTAAGACCCGGGCTTTATAGTAAACCACTAGGAGTTCTCATAAACACATGAGACAACTACCTTAATGGTGACTTACTATGCTGTAAGTACTTTAAGGCCCGGGCTTTATAGTAAACCACTAGGAGTTCTCATAAACACATGAGACAACTACCTTAATGACGACTTACTATGCTGTAAGTACTTTAAGGTCCGGACTTTATAGTAAACCACTAGGAGTTCTCATAAACACATGAGACAACTACCTTAATGACGACTTACTATGCTGTAAGTACTTTAAGACCCGGGCTTTATAGTAAACCACTAGGAGTTCTCATAAACACATGAGACAACTACCTTAATGACGACTTACTATGCTGTAAGTACTTTAAGACCCGGGCTTTATAGTAAACCACTAGGAGTTCTCATAAACACATGAGACAACTACCTTAATGACGACTTACTATGCTGTAAGTACTTTAAGGTCCGGACTTTATAGTAAACCACTAGGAGTTCTCATAAACACATGAGACAACTACCTTAATGACGACTTACTATGCTGTAAGTACTTTAAGGTCCGGACTTTATAGTAAACCACTAGGAGTTCTCATAAACACATGAGACAACTACCTTAATGGCGACTTACTATGCTGTAAGTACTTTAAGGCCCGGGCTTTATAGTAAACCACTAGGAGTTCTCATAAACACATGAGACAACTACCTTAATGACGACTTACTATGCTGTAAGTACTTTAAGGCCCGGGCTTTATAGTAAACCACTAGAACTTCTCGTAAACGCATGAGATAACTACCTTAATGACGACTTAGTATGCTGTAAGTACTTTAAGGTCCGGGCTTTATAGTAAACTACTAGGAGTTCTCATAAACACATGAGACAACTACCTTAATGACGACTTACTATGCTGTAAGTACTTTAAGACCCGGGCTTTATAGTAAACCACTAGGAGTTCTCATAAACACATGAGACAACTACCTTAATGGTGACTTACTATGCTGTAAGTACTTTAAGACCCGGGCTTTATAGTAAACTACTAGGAGTTCTCATAAACACATGAGACAACTACCTTAATGACGACTTACTATGCTGTAAGTACTTTAAGACCCGGGCTTTATAGTAAACCACTAGGAGTTCTCATAAACACATGAGACAACTACCTTAATGGTGACTTACTATGCTGTAAGTACTTTAAGGTCCGGGCTTTATAGTAAACCACTAGGAGTTCTCATAAACACATGAGACAACTACCTTAATGACGACTTACTATGCTGTAAGTACTTTAAGGTCCGGGCTTTATAGTAAACCACTAGGAGTTCTCATAAACACATGAGACAACTACCTTAATGACGACTTACTATGCTGTAAGTACTTTAAGGTTCGGGCTTTATAGTAAACCATTAGGAGTTCTCATAAACACATGAGACAACTACCTTAATGACGACTTACTATGCTGTAAGTACTTTAAGGCCCGGGCTTTATAGTAAACCATTAGGAGTTCTCATAAACACATAAGACAACTACCTTAATGACGACTTATTATGCTGTAAGTACTTTAAGGCCCGGGCTTTATAGTAAACCATTAGGAGTTCTCATAAACACATAAGACAACTACCTTAATGACGACTTATTATGCTGTAAGTACTTTAAGGTCCGGGCTTTATAGTAAACCACTAGGAGTTCTCATAAACACATGAGACAACTACCTTAATGACGACTTACTATGCTGTAAGTACTTTAAGGTTCGGGCTTTATAGTAAACCATTAGGAGTTCTCATAAACACATGAGACAACTACCTTAATGACGACTTACTATGCTGTAAGTACTTTAAGGCCCGGGCTTTATAGTAAACCATTAGGAGTTCTCATAAACACATAAGACAACTACCTTAATGACGACTTATTATGCTGTAAGTACTTTAAGGCCCGGGCTTTATAGTAAACCATTAGGAGTTCTCATAAACACATGAGACAACTACCTTAATGACGACTTACTATGCTGTAAGTACTTTAAGGCCCGGGCTTTATAGTAAACCACTAGGAGTTCTCATAAACACATGAGACAACTACCTTAATGACGACTTACTATGCTGTAAGTACTTTAAGGTCCGGGCTTTATAGTAAACCACTAGGAGTTCTCATAAACACATGAGACAACTACCTTAATGACGACTTACTATGCTGTAAGTACTTTAAGGCCCGGGCTTTATAGTTAACCACAATTAGGTCAATTAATGGAAATTAATTGTTCTTTCACACTGGCCGTGTGTAGGCTAAAGTATGGAAAGATAGAGCCAGAATGAAACATTCAATGCCATAGCCGGGATTTGAACCACAGATCTTCTGGTCTCCGTCCAGCCGCTCTAACCAATTGAGTTACTATGACCAACATGACATTAAATTCTGCAACTGACTCTGACTGACTCAATTGGTTAAAGCGGCTGGACGGAGACCAGAAGATCCGTGGTTCATATCCCGGTTATGGCATTGAATTTTTCACTCTGACTTTACCTGTCCACCCTTCCTTTATGTCCAAATTATACTCTAAATTAGTTTTTGTAATTCTGCCCTATTGTCTGTCATGAGGGGGAAAGCTGTCAACCGGTAATTTTATTCTCCTTAAATTACTTCTTCTGGTATTCGAGAAAATCTGCGAATTATGTCATATACAAGGTCTAAGCTAACCTTAGATGCATTCCGCTTCCGGCTTGAGCCATTCATTGGACCCTCACAGGACTGGGGTGATGTGGGATCGTGGTTTGTCCTTTGTACTCCGATTGTTTGGTTATATTTAAAATCCCTCTGCAGCTTTCATCTCTACTATGCCCTACATTTCGGTGGATCAACATAAAAAGTAGCACAGGTGGATGAAGGAATAAGTAAAAACCACCAATTTATCCAGAAAACTTTATTGCGTATTTACAAAACGTCAAAGTTTATGAGGAAGGGGCTGCTGGTGCAGGGGTATTTACAGCTGGCAAAGCGGTTGTGGCACCTTTTGCTGAATCAGACTCCTTCTGCTGGACGCAGCTCAAGGTGTCCTTGATGACAGGTATGGTTGCTTGCTCAGCCTCCATGGTGACCTCTACAGTGCACTGTGCCAACTCTTGCATGATCTTAGGGAACTGGATATAGGCAGTAGCCACCATCGGAGGGACTTGGGTACCCATCTGGCCCATCACCAAGCCCGCGTGAGCCATCTCACCAGCGCAGCTCACCAGTGGTATGAACGATTTGGAAGCACAGGACGCTACCTTGTTCATTTCATCACCGGCTTTGGACCTCATGTCACTCACCGTACTGTTCAGATTGCTGATGTATGATTTGACATTGTCCATGACATTCTGGACGCATTGCTTCAGCTTCGTCTCTGTAAACAAACACAAGTTTGTATAAGAGACATGAAGCAAATACCTGCTTAT
Source organism: Mantis religiosa (assembly GCA_030765055.1). Taxonomy (NCBI): domain Eukaryota; kingdom Metazoa; phylum Arthropoda; class Insecta; order Mantodea; family Mantidae; genus Mantis; species Mantis religiosa. Next base: position 217,649,546 of record CM060951.1, on the reverse strand, counting down.
ACGAGAGTCAGATGTTTCTAAAAACAAATGATAAACGTTTACACTTCACAGCAAGGCTTTGCCAGATTGTCTCTAAAAGATGGTTAATTAACTTCAATTAAACAACAATTTGGTTCACTCAAAACTGTATTTGGCCAGAGAACATCTCCAGGCTGCAATTTGCATTGCGGTTTCAAACCGCCAGTAACAAAGCCATGTGAAAATGTGTTGTGTTTAACGCCCACTTTTACTACATACGGCACCGCAGGCGGTGACACTGATGGTACATGAGATGAAGATAGAGCACCGGTGGAATGACATGGCGGGGGAAACCGGAGGTCCCGGAGAAAACCCGCCCCAGCGCCGTGTTGTCCACCACCAATCTCCCTTTGTGGTCGCCTGGGATCGAACCCGGGCCACCTTGGTGAGAGCCAAGCGGTCTAACCACTGAGCCACGGCGTGGCCACAAGCAATGTGAAGATCAGCTTAGAACTACACTTAACAAAGGCGGAACAATTTATAATTGGCGAACTGAATTCCAAATAAGTGAGTTTTTTGTGATGAATTTCATAAAGTACAGCAGAGAACGTCATTGCAGATGAAAATATTAGTAGTCTTCGGGTAGATCTACGTATACCTTGTCGTTGCATATTGGTATTAAATATTCCAGCCCGCCTCGGTAGTGTAGATGGTAGAGTGTCTACCTCACGTTCAAGAGGTCCCGAGTTCGCATCCCAGTTAGGGCAAGTTACCTGGATAAGAGTTTTCCGGGTTTTTCACTTATCCTGAAATACAAATGTCGGGTAACTCTAAGCTCCGTGGACTCGGACTCATTTCACCCATTACATTCATCGTCGGATATGACTTAACTTTGGAGGATGTAAATTACAACAATAAAAAATACTCTGGCGGAAAAAATGCAACACCATTAAGGATTGTACACTTTAATGGGGAATTAAATGAAATGTAATACATCATGATAGTAAAGTGTGATAAAAATGAGCATAAATGAAGCAGACTTAACACAAGCAGGTATGTTCAAACGGTTGCATCAATATTTGGTGTACTCCCCTCGGGTAGCAATAGAGGTATGTATTCGTGCAGGCAAAGGTGGTACAGATGTATTATTTTATCTTGATAGGAATCCTGCGCGGTAGGGATGAGTAGCAACTGTTGTGGGGATAGCGCACCTATCGCCACAATGCGTCACACGCGTAAGATTACGAGAGGGGAGAGTGCTGCATAAGGTGTCTAAAAACAAATTTAATTCTAGAAGCCAGTTTTACAGCTCTTATAAACTAAGTTGTAATTCTTATTATGGTAGTAATCTCCACGCTTTTGTTGGCTCTTAAATAGTACATAGGAATTTGGAACAAAACCCTGTTCTCCTCCAGCAGGCACGATAAACAACTGTCGGCCTTTCAATATCGCTGCAACGAGTTTCACTCCAGGCATATGGTCCAGTGTGTGCTGAATTTATGTAAGTTTCATCCATATAAATTATATAAACTTCACTTCGATATATCCGGATATTTCTTAAATACTTAAGCCTTTTTGCACGTATGGTGCGATTTTCGATTAAAATTTGTCTGTCAGGCTTAGTGCTCTTTTTGTATGTTTTTTTTTTTTTTTTTTTTTTTTCAAATAATCCTAGCTTCAAAAGAACTCTTCTTAATGTTCAGACACTGCCTTGGAAGTCAGTAGAATTTTTGAGCTTCATAAGCACTTTCTTCAAAGTTGGTGTTTGTTTATCAGTGCTTTAAAAATTATTCATAGTTCGCCTGACTACTTCTGAATTAAAACATCCAAATTAGATTTTGTGCATGTTCTTAATCTTTGTTTACTGGGCATAGAGAAGGACGTTGTGGCACTAGCACCAATGGCTTTTCTTTCCTTAATAACTCTCCTAAACTGCTTTCAGACACAACTGTTGAATCAGATACCCTTCCCCAGATTTTTATAGCTGACCCAGACCATTGTTCCTTTTTTATAAATCTATGGATATTGGTTATTACTTCTCGTGTTTTTAAATGTAGCACTTTATTTCCTAATGTGTTGCTAGGAGGCGTCATTTATAAATGCTCTCTTGGAACCAGGAGACAAGCACATTTTGAAACAAGCTGTAGTGTTACCGAGTAGCTCTGCACGCGTTCACTTGCTCGCAACTGACCTGCCCTCCCCTCCAGTAGCAACCGTTCTGAAGTGGACTCTTCCAGATACCACTGCGCATCGCTCTGCAGTTTTCAAGATAAAAAATACATCTGTACAGGTGACGCATGGCATCCTGCGATACAGTGTCCCAAGCATCCTGCATCTGATGTCTCAGTTCGACAATGCTTGTAGAGAACTGTTCAGTAACTTTCCCATCATGTGTCATACATGTTCAGTGAGAGAGGTCACCGCACCGTCTTGTCCAGGATACTTGTACACCAAGAAAAGCATGTTGCATTTCAGCAAGTGTATGGACACGTGCGTTATCCCTTTTGAAAACAACTCATCGTCTTCCTGTTCAAGAAATGGTAGAAACACAGACCTGCGGAATGTAACTCGCCTGCTTTGACCTTCCTGAATGAACACCAAAGGCAGTGTGAGTTGTGAGTGATGGCTCCCCAGTCCATGATGCCTTTGTGTCGTAGGCGAATTCACCCTGCATGACTTCGCTCGCCAGTTCTACATTGTGCCCATACCGAGCATCACTAGCGTCCAGACAGAATGCACTCCCATCGCTGTAGCCAACAGAGCGACATACCATTGTCCAATTAACCCCTTCTCGACACCAGAGGAGACGTGCATGACAGTGTTGTGATGTAAGAGATACCATAGCCAGAGGTACACTTGATTTGAGACCTGTTGTAAGAAGGCGGTTTCTTGTGCCCAGATTCCATCCCTGGTTGCTGTTTTGGGCACGAATTAACCCTTTATCGACACCAGAGGAGACGTGCATGACAGTGTTGTGATGTAACAGATACCTTAGCCAGAGGTACACTTGATTTGAGACCTGTTGTAAGAAGACGGTTTCTTGTGCCCAGATTCCCTCCCTGGTTGCTGTTTTGGACCCGAATTAACCTTTTCTCGACACCAGAGGAGACGTGCATGACAGTGTTGTGATCTAAGAGATACCTTAGCTAGAGGTACACTTGATTTGAGACCTGTTGTAAGAAGACGGTTTCTTGTGCCCATATTCCCTCCCTGGTTGCTGTTTTGGGCCCGAGTTAACACTTTCTTGACACCAGAGGAGACGTGCATGACAGTGTTGTGATCTAAGAGATACCTTAGCCAGAGGTACACTTGATTTGAGACCTGTTGTAAGAAGACGGTTTCTTGTGCCCATATTCCCTCCCTGGTTGCTGTTTTGGACCCGAATTAACCCATTCTCGACACCAGAGGAGACGTGCATGGCAGTGTTGTGATCTAAGAGATACCTTAGCCAGAGGTACACTTGATTTGAGACCTGTTGTAAGAAGATGGTTTCCTGTCGGTTCTACTTGTACCGAGACTGCTTCCCTGATTGCTGTTTGGGCACCCAACGTCGATGCAGACGTTTGTACAACATGGCCTCTCATTACCTGCTCTACCGGAGTGAGAATGTTCCAAAGATCATTGCTGAAATCAGCGATACATTATGCCCAAGATGTCCAGCATTTTGTAGGTAGGTCCATCCAGCTTCATGTACGCCAACAATTCGACCGTGTGTTCAAATGGCTTTAGCTATGCACAAGAAGCACGTTCGCTTCGTTGTGGCATGTCTTCACTTTATATTGTGTTTTGAGATTGCTATTCAATTGTGATGGTACCAAAGTGACACGTTAATTGCAGAAGTTTTACTCAAATTAGTCCTGGACCCGTAGGTGCCAAGACTCTGACCTCCTTCAACCAGGGAATTACCGAGCTGTCCGAAAAGGGCGGCCGGCGCCTCCGTGGGTCTTTCCATAGGGCAAACCTAGAGACTAACAAGGCCCCCCCCCCCATCTGCTCCTTTCAACTCAAAACGGGATAGAAGTGGATACAAAACTTACGCGCGCCAACTCCAAAATGGGAAGGCTACCTATATGACCTCGGTTGGGCCGACTGGTGATCTAGCACACCTTCTACTAGCTATGCAGGCTAATACGCGGGGATATATGGCTTTCCTCAACCCCGTCTGGAGACGTACCCGATCTCCCACGGGTATCGGGAACCACTGCCCCCTCGAGTCCAACCCAATCCGAAAAACTCCCAATAAGGGAGAAGCTTGAATGTTCGGCCCGAGGTTCCTCTAGTAACGTCAGAGGTACCACAAGTGCTCGGGGTCCGCAGCGCCGGTACCAGAGTGACAGACTACAAAGTGGACACAGAGATCAGAGAAACACCTCTGAACAGTGCCATCTATTATCAGTGCGTCAGATAAGCCTACCGCTACAGCCTAAATCCCGTTTACCGACAATCTATCCGACAGAATCAGAAGATTCTCGCCAAATACAACATCAGGACCAATCACAAGCCACCTCCGAAGATTAAACATCTGTTGACGCCGGTGAAAGACAAACTGGACTTCCAAGTTCCGGGAGTGTACCGCATTCCCTGTGAATGTGGGACACCGTATATAGGACAAACCGGAAGGACCATCGCTACTAGAATAATCGAACGTGAACGGAGCATTCGTTTAACCTGAGAAGTCTGGACTGGCCAAGCAGTTTTTTGATAACGACCATAGAGCCAACCTTCGGGAAACGAACATATTGGCAAAATGCAACAGTTACTGGGAGCGGAGAATTAAGGAAGCTTTGGCCATTTCCTCATGGAGGTACACACTTAATCGTGATTCTGGATTTCAGTTCAGCTCCTCTTGGAACCTGGCTTTAAAATGGAAATCCGTCTACTTAAGAAGCACAGTTCAATACAACTTCATAATCAAGCTATGTAGTTACGTTTCTTTGACCCAATTAATTTCCTATACTCACGCCATCTCTTGACCTGGCATTTAATTAATGAAAACAGTATTTTGTTCAGTAATTCGAATTTTGATAGTGTTTTGTCTTTGTTTATATTTGTGTTATATCTAGTGTTTCATTTGTGGTTATAACATTTTATAAATATCCTGATGATGGGGGCGATGTACGCTCCCGAAACGTCAATTTCTAATCGTCTTTTCACCTAGCTTGCTTCCCGAGAACAACTTGAGCAGTGCCATCTATTGTCCACTAACAGCGACACCTCACTCACAAATTCTGTAACCCCTCATTTACTATGCACATAGTTCAATGGACACATTTCTGAAGGCTATTTCAATTTTTCTTTCCGTTACTTTATTTTGCATCGACCTTAGAGGTGAGCTAGTTTGTTGATGGATTTCGATGAATTGACGTCTGATTGAACAATGATGCACTGATTGGTACATAAAAACTTTGGAATGATCTCAAGTATTTAAAATTTGATTGAAAAATCTTCTTTTCTGAATATCAAGCTATTGAAAAAGTTCTGAAAGACATCCAAAATAAACCTAACTCATAACAATATATCGTCTTATACAGCAAAACTCAGTGATTAGATGTCCCAAAGGTCATCACCATGTATACGCCCTGATGTAGTAGTTTGTTATAGTGTTTTGTTTCTGAAAAGAGCAGTTCTTTATAGCTAATTCTTCTTTTGTTTATATTAGATGATATACTTATTGTGCATATTCCAAAATTTTACAAATTACAAATTTAGGCTAAATTTATTTGTCTTTACCTTGTTGCTACGTTGGCTTACATGACACCCTGTCTTCTGCTCTGTCAGGTAGCTCTTAACCTCCATGTCCCCTTGATTACATAATTACTCCCTTTCTTCCCCCTCAACTTCCTTTCTTATATTCTTTACATTTCTGGCCCAATTTTCTTTTACTTTCTGCAAGAACTCACTAATAATTCTTACCCTCTTTTCCTCTCTACCCGTTAAAATTTTATAGCTACTATCCTCTTCTCTACTTTCTCCCATTTTTCTTCCCAAACCTTTCTTCTCCACATTGCGACCTTCTCGCATTCTGTTACATAGTGTTCTATGCTTTCTTTTCCCCCACACAATTCACAAATTCCCTTTTCCCTATCTCTTATCCCTATAAGAAATATTGTTCCTGTTCTCATCCAAGCTAGCCCTTCTCTTTCTTGCCTATTGCAGTAATCTACATATGATTCTCGTCCCCAGTTTCTTTTTATTTGCCTGTAAAATTGTAATGTGTAAGTATGTATGTATTTATTGACTGCAATTGGGTACTACCTGGTGGCAGAGTTAAGAATACAGATCAAATTACAAATACTAGATTTACAACAATAACACAGTAAACAATACAAACATGGTATTATTTTACTTTAGTCACTTAAAATATATCTAATTACTTCTCTATTTACATATTATATACCATTATAATTCAAAAGTTAAACTATAAACCATCTAGATTTTTTTAAATTTCTTCAGCGACAGGGGACAGCCCTGAAAGACTGCTACAGGCAATTCATTCCATTCTTCAATGGTTCTATTAACAAAAGAAAATTTTCCTACGTCGGTTCTGTATCTTCTACTCTTAATTTTATACCTATGATCGTTTCGTCCATAATAATCCGGATTATCTAACCTTACACTAACGTCCACCCATGCCTTTACACCAGCATTAGCTTTGAATAATGCTACCAACCTATGTTTTTTACACCTAATTCTTAATTCCTCCCACTTAGTCTCATCTCCTTTTATAGGCCCAAAATACTTGCCTCTTGTTATGAATTTTATTGCCCTCTTCTGTATTTTTTCTAATGGATCGATTTGGTTAGCTCTATACAGGTCCCAGCATGCTACTCCATATTCCATAACCGGCCGCACTAAGGCCTTGTAGGCAATTTCCCTGGACCTAGCGCTCCCCTTTTTCAATATTCTCATTACGAAATGTAATGCCTTCCACGCATTCCTAGATGTGGAATTTAACTGTTCGTCCCATCCAGCATTACTTGCCAGGTACACTCCCAAGTATTTACAGCTGTCCACCTGTGGAATTTGCACCCCTCCCATGTGATAGTTAACAATAATTTTGCCCTTAGTTCTATTAAAAACAATGGACTTACTTTTCTTGGCATTAATTGACATTTTGTTAGCCGCAGCCCAATTACAGATTTCATTTAAATCATCCTGAAGAGCGGTTTCATGCACTGTATTCCGAATTTTATTATAAATGATACAATCATCTGCAAACAACCTTATCTGGCAGTTAATATTAACAGCAATGTCATTAACAAAAATGAGAAACAGTAAAGGCCCTAGTACTGAGCCTTGCGGCACACCCGAACTTACAGTTCCACTATCGGACAGCTCTTTACCTACTTTAACTTTTGATTTCATATTTTCTAGACTTCTCCATATTTCCTGTCTTTCTATATCTTCTATTCTATATTTTACTAATTCACCCACATCGCTTGTATTCCTTTCCTCTAATCTCCATATATTTCACATTCCTATCTCTGCCCACCAACTATTTGAGTTCTCATAATTTCATAATTTCCCCTTCTTCTTTAACCAAGCACCTATACCAAAATTGTATTACTCTTTCCATTATTATTCCACTTTTCTTGTCTTTCCTAATTATTCTACTAAAGCTGCTTCCTAGGTGCTGATCTTGGTAAGCCTAGTATCTCTTTACAAAACCTTCTGTAGTTACAACTTAAGGGTGGCCTTCATAAAGAATGGTTTTGGGTTGGAGGATATTATGTGTGTATTTATGTAATTACATTAAGTTAGGATTCAGAAGGCCTGGACACTTTCGGTAACTGTCTGATATATTTGACCTGTCCTGGACAGTAACTCTTCAGCGAGGTAACTGAAACAACTTACCACTCTCCTGGGCGATGGGTTCCATCTTATCTTTCGCCTCGCTCATGCACTCCGAGACGTCAGCACCAATCTTGTTGGCACTGTCGAACATGCCCTTCAACTTCTGAGTGATATCGTCCATGATATTCTTAGCCATACCTCCGGCGTTGCTCAGGGTGTCCTCCATCTTGTTGACAGCTCCACTTACCATGCCTTCGATCGTGTTCAGGCCGCCTCCTACCATTTGTTGAAACTTCTGGGTCAGGTCGGTCACGATTGAAGCTTCCATCGTCTAGAGAGTACAGAAACAGGCCATTTCATGTAAGTTGTTCAACACTTGCTCCCTCTACCGCCAGATCATGGCGTACGACTGATAGTTTTATAGAACGGATAGAAAAATACTATGAACGTGGCATCCTTACTATGGAATAGTTACTCACTCAAAAGCAATAAAATGGAAATTTAATCTAAAAATATCATGAACACGATGTTTTGTTAAAAACACGAAAACGCTTAAACGCCACTATGAATCCCGACAGTTCATTTGAATCGAAGTATATTCAACAAGTCTTATCGTGTGTAGAGACCTTTAAACTAGCTCCTTTAGCCCACACACAAATTGTATCTACGAGTAAATACTACAAATGGATGGAGATGAGAAGGTAACGTTTGAGAGAGAGAGGGAAACACCTCACAGTAAAGGAAAAAAGAACACCTTAAAATTTTACAAAATCAATTGATAAAATATCAAATATCTAAAATTTACCTCCTCCAACGTTAAGTCATATCGGACGATGAGTGAAATGATGTTCAAATTAGTACAGGGTACATAGAGCTTAGAGTTACCAGACATTCATCTTTCAGGATAAGAGAAAACCTCCAACGTTAAGTCATATAGGACAATGAGTGTAATGATGTTCAAATGAATACAGGGTACATAGACGTTAAAGTTACCAGATATTCATCTTTCAGGATAAGAGAAAACCTCCAACGTTAAGTCATATAGGACAATGAGTGAAATTATGTTCAAATGAGTACAGGGTACATAGAGCTTAGAGTTACTAGACATTCATCTTTCAGGATAAGAGAAAACCTCCAACGTTAAGTCATATCGGACGATGAGTGAAATGATGTTCAAATGAATACAGGGTACATAGACGTTAAAGTTACCAGATATTCATCTTTCAGGATAAGAGAAAACCTCCAACGTTAAGTCATATAGGACAATGAGTGAAATTATGTTCAAATGAGTACAGGGTACATAGAGCTTAGAGTTACCAGACATTCATCTTTCAGGATAAGGGAAAACCTCCAACGTTAAGTCATATCACACGATGAATGAAATGATGTTTAAATGAGTACAGAGTACATAGAGCTTAGAGTTACCAGACATTCCTCTTTCAGGATAAGAGAAAACCTCCAACGTTAAGTCATATCGGACGATGAATGAAATGATGTTTAAATGAGTACAGGGTACATAGAGCTTAGAGTTACCAGACATTCATCTTTCAGGATAAGGGAAAACCTCCAACGTTAAGTCATATCGGACGATGAATGAAATGATGTTCAAATGAGTACAGGGTACATAGAGCTTAGAGTTACCAGACATTCATCTTTCAGGATAAGGGAAAACCTCCAACGTTAAGTCATATCGGACGATGAATGAAATGATGCTCAAATGAGTACAGGGTACATAGAGCTTAGAGTTACCAGACATTCATCTTTCAGGATAAGAGAAAACCTCCAACGTTAAGTCATATCGGACGATGAATGAAATGATGTTTAAATGAGTACAGGGTACATAGAGCTTAGAGTTACCAGACATTCATCTTTCAGGATAGGAGAAAACCTCCAACGTTAAGTCATATCGGACGATGAATGAAATGATGTTCAAATGAGTACAGGGTACATAGAATATAGAGTTAACAGTAACCTTTCAAAATAATGGAAAATAATGGAAAAGGACTTATAACCCTAACCGTGGTGTGAATTTGAGATCTCTTAAACGTGAGGCAGACACGCTACCACCACTCCACAGAGGCGAGCATGTATGTTATTCTATATAGGCCACATTATTTGGTAAAGAAATTACTTAAGTGTCGAAGAAATTTCGTAATTATTTAAAAAGCAAGAGAGAAAAACATGCATCATATTATATATAAAAATATATAGGCTTCCTGGTAGCATATCAAAGGGTTACAATATTCTGGATATAAAATTTTGTAACCTTTGAATTATTAAACTAGGCATGCAAATTAATTTCATGTAATTGAAATTAGATTAATCGAACATGAAAAAAGTGTTAGGTTTCATATCTACGATGACGAAGTCCAAACCGGGACACGAAGGAGAGACTAGTGTACTCACCTGCATGGTGCAGAGCACCACGAGAAGAACTAGAACTGTCTTGGTGGCCATGTTGCTTTGTTTTGACGGTTACTGTATACAGGACATTGCCGAAAATGCCTTATATACTAATACCAACTTCACAGTTCAGTAAACAAAACACTTGTGATTAGGCAAATTTATGTAAGTTCAGATGTTTTTGCATATGAGTAAATACTGCTACTTTGTTTAGAGCTTCTTTGTTCGTCATAATTTTGGTAACAAAATATATGTTATCGCTTACTCTACCACTCACCTACAAGCATAGTCAAGTAAGTCTCAAAATTTCAGAAGAAATGCACGTTTTGGGGTCAGTTTATCACAAAAAGAAGACTGTTAGAAAAGTTCTTACCGGAAACTACACTTTTGTAGGAAGTATTTAAACATTACTATTTTGACAAAAATGTCATTTGCTTAAGCATTTTAGATTTTATATGAATTTAAAAAACTTTATCTGTTCTTGCAGTAACATTTTATTGACTTCATACTAAATGCTACCTTATTTATAATTTTCTTGCAGTTACAAAGGAATATTGCAATATAGTACACTTAAATTGATAGTCAAATGTTTTAAACAGCTGGTCGTTAGCGAATAGGAATACAGTAGACTTTAAGTGATAGTCAAATGTTTTAAACAGCTGGCTACTAGGGAATATGGGAAAACAGTAGACTTTAAGTGATAGTCAAATGTTTTAAACAGCTGGTTGCTAGGGAATATGGGAGTACAGTAGACTTTAAGTGATAGTCAAATGTTTTAAACAGCTGGTTGCTAGGGAATATGGGAATACAGTAGACTTTAAGTGATAGTCAAATGTTTTAAACAGCTGGCTGCTAGGGAATATGGGAATACAGTAGACTTTAAGTGGTAGTCAAATGTTTAAAACAGCTGGCTGCTAGGGAATATGGGAATACAGTAGACTTTAAGTGATAGTCAAATGTTTTAAACAGCTGGCTGCTAGGGAATATGGGAATACAGTAGACTTTAAGTGATAATCAAATGTTTTAAACAGCTGGTTGCTAGGGAATATAGGAATACAGTAGACTTTAAGTGATAGTCAAATGTTTTAAACAGCTGGTTGCTAGGGAATATGGGAATACAGTAGACTTTAAGTGATAGTCAAATGTTTTAAACAGCAGGTTGCTAGGGAATATGGAAATACAGTAGACTTTAAGTTATAGCCAAATGTTTTAAGCAGCTGGTTGCTAGGGAATATGGGAATACAGTAGACTTTAACTGATAGTCAAATATTCTAAACAGTTTCAAGGGAATTAAATTTAAAAAGGTATATCTCTGAGTAAGTGCGAACGCCTTGTTATTTCAGACACGAAGATGGAGCCCTGCAGCGAAAAGATGAAGGGTGAACTGGAGGACCTCAAGTCCCGCATGAGTGCCACGATGAAGCAAGCCCAGGACTTCGGCCACAAGGTCATCGACGACGTCAAGGATTGCATGCAGACGTCATCTGGCATCTCCAAGTTCAGCTGCATGTCCAAACTGTGGGGAATCACCGACGGTGGTGACATCTTGAAGCAGGTCCTGTCCGAGCTGAAGGATGGTGCTGTCCTCATGAAGGACTTGCCCATGGAGTACGCAAAGTGCACCAAGCCTTACCTAGAGGAGATGAAGAATGGCGCCAAGGAAATCGCTCAAGAGGCGGCCAGCTGCATCAAAAACACCGCCCCATCAGCATAAACTGACAGTTGTAGTAACTTGTTGTTAAAATAAACTATAGTTTATGTAGTAAATGAGTTTATTGTATCTCAGGATTATTTATCTTCCTTACTACGCACGGAAAAGAGGATTGTATTATATCCATGTTCCAGGAATCCTAAATCCTTTCCTCTGTCATTTTGTAATTTACTTCCTCCAACGTTATGTCATTTTGGACGATGAATGAAATAATGTTCAAATGAGTGCAGGATACATAGAGCTTAGAGTTACCAGACATTCATCTTTCAGGATAAGAGAAAACCTCCAACGTTAAGTCATATCGGACGATGAATGAAATGATGTTCAAATGAGTACAGGGTACATAGAGCTTAGAGTTACCAGACATTCATCTTTCAGGATAAGAGAAAACCTCCAACGTTAAGTCATATCGGACGATGAAAGGAATGATGTTCAAATGAATACAGGGTACCTAGACCTTAGAGTTACCAGAAATTCATCTTTCAGAAAATGGGAATCTATGTCCGAAATTATTAATCGGTATATCTTGAACGTGAGGTAGATGCAATTCCTGGTACGCTACTGAGGTGGGCTTTCGCCTAAACCTTCGGCATAACATAGATGAATGTCTGGTAACTCTAAGCTCTATGTACCCTGTACTCATTAGAACATCATTTCATTCATCGTCCGATATGACTTAACGTTGGAGGTTTTCTCTTATCCTGAAAGATGAATATCTGGTAACTCTAAGCTCTATGTACCCTGTACTCATTAGAACATCATTTCATTCATCGTCCGATATGACTTAAAGTTGGAGGTTTTCTCTTATCCTGAAAGATGAATGTCTGGTAACTCTAAGCTCTATGTATCCTATACTCATTTGAACATCATTTCATTCATCGTCCGATATGACTTAACGTTGGAGGTTTTCCCTTATCCTGAAAGATGAATGTCTGGTAACTCTAAGCTCTATGTACCATGTACTCATTAGAACATCATTTCATTCATCGTCCGATATGACTTAACATTGGAGGTTTTCCCTTATCCTGAAAGATGAATGTCTGGTAACTCTAAGCTCTATGTACCCTGTACTCATTAGAACATCATTTCATTCATCGTCCGATATGACTTAACATTGGAGGTTTTCCCTTATTCTGAAAGATGAATGTCTAGTAACTCCAAGCTCTATGTACCATGTACTCATTAGAACATCATTTCATTCATCGTCCGATATGACTTAACGTTGGAGGTTTTCTCTTATCCAGAGAGACCAATGTTTGATAACTGTAAGCTCTATGTACCCTGTACTCATTAGAACATCATTTCATTCATCGTCCGATATGAGTTAACGTTGGAGGTTTTCTCTTATACAGAAAGACCAATGTTTGATAACTCTAAACTCTATGTACCCTGGACTCGTTTGAACATCATTTCATTCATCGCCCGATATGAGTTAACGTTGGAGGTTTTCTCTTATCCAGAAAGACCAATGTTTGATAACTCTAAGCTCTATGTACCCTGTACTCATTAGAACACCATTTTATTCATCGCCCGATATGAGTTAACGTTGGAGGTTTTCCCTTATACTGAAGGATCAATGTCGGGCAACTCTAAACTCTATGTACCCTGGACTCGTTTGAACATCATTTCATTCATCGTCCGATAGACTTAACGTTGGAGGTTTTCCCTTATCCTGAAAGATGAATGTCGGGTAACTCTAAACTGTATGTAGCCTGTACTCATTAGAACATCATTTCATTCATCGTCCGATATGAGTTAACGTTGGAGGTTTTCTCTTATCCAGAAAGACCAATGTTTGATAACTCTAAGCTCTATGTACCCTGTACTCATTAGAACACCATTTCATTCATCGTCCGATATGAGTTAACGTTGGAGGTTTTCCCTTATACTGAAAGATCAATGTCGGGTAACTCTAAACTCTATGTAGCCTGGACTCCTTTGAACATCATTTCATTCATCGTATGATAGACTTAACGTTGGAGGTTTTCCCTTATCCTGAAAGATGAATGTCGGGTAACTCTAAACTCTATGTAGCATGTACTCATTAGAACATCATTTCATTCATCGTCCGATATGAGTTAAAGTTGGAGGTTTTCTCTGATCCAGAAAGACCAATGTTTGATAACTGTAAGCTCTATGTACCCTGTAATCATTTGAACATCATTTCATTCATCGTCCGATATGACTTAACGTTGGAGGTTTTCTCTTATCCAGAAAGACCAATGTTTGATAACTCTAAGCTCTATGTACCTGTACTCATTAGAACATCATTTCATTCATCGTCCGATATGAGTTAACGTTGGAGGTTTTCCCTTATACTGAAAGATCAATGTCGGGTAACTCTAAACTCAATGTACCCTGGACTCGTTTGAACATCATTTCATTCATCGTCCGATATGACAACGTTGGAGGTTTTCTCTTATCCAGAAAGACCAATGTTTGATAACTCTAAGCTCTATGTACCCTGTACTCATTAGAACATCATTTCATTCATCGTCCGATATGAGTTAACGTTGGAGGTTTTCCCCTATACTGAAAGATCAATGTCGGGTAACTCTATACTCTATGTACCCTGGACTCGTTTGAACATCATTTCATTCATCGTCCGATATGACTTAACGTTGGAGGCTTTCCCTTATCCTGAAAGATGAATGTCTGGTAACTCTAAGCTCTATGTAGCCTGTACTCGTTTGAACATCATTTCATTCATCTTCCTATATGACTTAACGTTGGAGGTTTTCTCTTATCCTGAAAGGTACATGTCTGGTAACTCTAAGCTCTATGTAGCCTGTACTCGTTTGAACATCATTTCATTCATCGTCCGATATGACTTAACGTTGGAGGTTTTCTTTTATCCAGAAAGACCAATGTTTGGTAACTCTAAGCTCTATGTACCCTGTACTCATTAGAACATCATTTCATTCATCGTCCGATATGAGTTAACGTTGGAGGTTTTCCCTTGTACTGAAAGATCAATTTCGGGTAACTCTAAACTCTATGTACCCTGGACTCGTTTGAACATCATTTCATTCATCGTCCGATATGACTTAACGTTGGAGGTTTTCTCTTATCCTGAAAGGTGAATGCCTGGTAACTCTAAGCTCTATGTAGCCTGTACTCATTTGAACATCATTTCATTCATTTTCCGATATGACTTAACGTTGGAGTTTTTCTCTTATCCTGAAAGGTGAATGTCTGGTAACTCTAAGCTCTATGTAGCCTGTACTCGTTTGAACATCATTTCATTCATCGTCCGATATGACTTAACGTTGGAGGTTTTCTCTTATCCAGAAAGACCAATGTTTGATAACTCTAAGCTCTATGTACCCTGTACTCATTTGAACATCATTTCATTCATCGTCTGATATGACTTAACGTTGGAAGTTTTCTCTTATCCTGAAAGGTGAATGTCTGGTAACTCTAAGCTCTATGTACCCTGTACTCATTTGAATATCATTTCATTCATCGTCCGATATGACTTAACGTTGGAGGTTTTCCCTTATCCTGAAAGATGAATGTCTGGTAACTCTAAGGTCTATGTACCATGTACTCATTAGAACATCATTTCATTCATCGTCCGATATGACTTAACGTTGGAGGTTTTCCCTTATCCTGAAAGATGAATGTCTGGTAACTCTAAGCTCTATGTACCCTGTACTCATTAGAACATCATTTCATTCATCGTCCGATATGACTTAACATTGGAGGTTTTCCCTTATCCTGAAAGATGAATGTCTGGTAACTCTAAGCTCTATGTACCATGTACTCATTAGAACATCATTTCATTCATCGTCCGATATGACTTAACGTTGGAGGTTTTCTATTATCCAGAAAGACCAATGTTTGATAACTCTAAGCTCTATGTACCCTGTACTCATTAGAACATCATTTCATTCATCGTCCATATGAGTTAACGTTGGAAGTTTTCCCTTATACTGAAAGATCAATGTCGGGTAACTCTAAACTCTATGTACCCTGGACTCGTTTGAACATCATTTTATTCATCGTCCGATAGACTTAACGTTGGAGGTTTTCCCTTATCCTGAAAGATGAATATCGGGTAACTCTAAACTCTATGTACCCTGGACTCGTTTGAACATCATTTCATTCATCGTCCGATATGAGTTAACGTTGGAGGTTTTCTCTTATCCAGAAAGAAAAATGTTTGATAACTCTAAGCTCTATGTACCCTGTACTCATTAGAAAACCATTTCATTCATGGTCCGATATGAGTTAACGTTGGAGGTTTTCCCTTATACTGAAAGATCAGTGTCGCGTAACTCTAAATTCTATGTACCCTGGACTCCTTTGAACATCATTTCATTCATCGTCCGATAGACTTAACGTTGGAGGTTTTCCCTTATCCTGAAAGATGAATGTCGGGTAACTCTAAACTCTATGTAGCATGTACTCATTAGAACATCATTTCATTCATCGTCCGATATGAGATAACGTTGGAGGTTTTCTCTGATCCAAAAAGACCAATGTTTGATAACTGTAAGCTCTATGTACCCTGTACTCATTTGAACATCATTTCATTCATCGTCCGATATGACTTAACGTTGGAGGTTTTCTCTTATCCAGAAAGACCAATGTTTGATAACTCTAAGCTCTATGTATCCTGTACTCATTAGAACATCATTCCATTCATCGTCCGATATGAGTTAACGTTGGAGGTTTTCCCTTATACTGAAAGATCAATGTCGGGTAACTCTAATCTCTATGTACCCTGGACTCGTTTGAACATCATTTCATTCATCGTCCGATATGACTTAACGTTGGAGGTTTTCTCATTTCCAGAAAGACCAATGTTTGATAACTCTAAGCCCTATGTACTCTGTACTCATTTGAACATCATTTCATTCATCGTCCGATATGACTTAACGTTGGAGGTTTTCCCTTATCCTGAAAGATGAATGTCTGGTAACTCTAAGCTCTATGTAGCCTGTACTCATTTGAACATCATTTCATTCATCGTCCGATATGACTTAACGTTGGAGGTTTTCTCTTATCCTGAAAGATGAATGTCTGATAACTCTAAGCTCAATGTACCCTGTACTCATTTGAACATCATTTCATTCATCGTCCGATATGACTTAACGTTGAAGGTTTTCTCTTATCCTGAAAGATGAATGTCTGGTAACTCTAAGCTCAATGTACCCTGTACTCATTTGAACATCATTTCATTCATCGTCCGATATGACTTAACGTTGGAGGTTTTCCCTTATCCTGAAAGGTGAATGTCTGGTAACTCTAAGCTCTATGTACCCTGTACTCATTTGAACATCATTTCATTCATCGTCCGATATGACTTAACGTTGGAGGTTTTCCCTTATCCTGAAAGATGAATGTCTGGTAACTCTAAGCTATATGTACCCTGTACTCATTTGAACATCATTTCATTCATCGTCCGATATGACTTAACGTTGGAGGTTTTCCCTTATCCTGAAAGATGAATGTCTGGTAACTCTAAGCTCTATGTACCCTGTACTCATTTGAACATCATTTCATTCATCGTCCGATATGACTTAAATTTGGAGGTTTTCTCTTATCCTGAAAGATGAATGTCTGGTAACTCTAAGCTCTATGTGCCCTGTACTCATTTGAACATCATTTCATTCATCGTCCGATATGACTTAACGTTGGAGGTTTTCCCTTATCCTGAAAGATGAATGTCTGGTAACTCTAAGCTCTATGTACCCTGTACTCATTTGAACATTATTTCATACACCGTCCGATATGACTTAGCATTGGAGGTTTTCCGTTATCCTGAAAGATGAATGTCTGATAACTCTAAGCTCTATGTACCCTGTACTCATTTGAACATTATTTCATACAACGTCCGATATGACTTAACGTTGGAGGTTTTCCCTTATCCTGAAAGATGAATGTCTGGTAACTCTAAGCTCTATGTACCCTGTACTCATTTGAACATTATTTCATACAACGTCCGATATGACTTAACGTTGGAGGTTTTCCCCTATCCTGAAAGATGAATGTCTGGTAACTCTAAGCTCTATGTACCTTGTACTCATTTGAACATCATTTCATTCATCGTCCGATATGACTTAAGGTTGGAGGTTTTCCCTTATCCTGAAAGATGAATGTCTGATAACTGTAAGCTCTATGTACCCTGTACTCATTAGAACATCATTTCATTCACCGTCCGATATGAGTTAACGTTGGAGGTTTTCCCTTATCCTGAAAGATGAATGTCTGATAACTGTAAGCTCTATGTACCCTGTACTCATTTGAACATAATTTCATTCATCGTCCGATATGACGTAACGTTGGAGGTTTTCTCTTATCCTGAAAGATGAATGTCTGATAACTGTAAGCTCTATGTACCCTGTACTCATTAGAACATCATTTCATTCACCGTCCGATATGAGTTAAAGTTGGAGGTTTTCCCTTATCCTCAAAGATGAATGTCTGATAACTGTAAACTCTATGTACCCTGTACTCATTTGAACATAATTTCATTCATCGTCCGATATGACTTAACGTTGGAGGTTTTCTCTTATCCTGAACGATGAATGTCTGGTAACTCTAAGTTCTATGTACCCTGTACTCATTTGAACATTATTTCATACAACGTCCGATATGACTTAACGTTGGAGGTTTTCCCTTATCCTGAAAGATGAATGTCTGGTAACTCTAAGCTCTATGTACCCTGTACTCATTTGAACATTATTTCATACAACGTCCGATATGACTTAACGTTGGAGGTTTTCCCTTATCCTGAAAGATGAATGTCTGGTAGCTCTAAGCTCTATGTACCCTGTACTCATTTGAACATTATTTCATACAACGTCCGATATGACTTAACGTTGGAGGTTTTCCCTTATCCTGAAAGATGAATGTCTGGTAACTCTAAGCTCTATGTACCCTGTACTCATTTGAACATTATTTCATACATCGTCCGATATGACTTAGCGTTGGAGGTTTTCCCTTATCCTGAAAGATGAATGTCTGGTAACTCTGAGCTCTATGTACCCTGTACTCATTTGAACATTATTTCATACAACGTCCGATATGACTTAACGTTGGAGGTTTTTCCTTATCCTGAAAGATGAATGTCTGGTAACTCTAAGCTCTATGTACCCTGTACTCATTTGAACATTATTTCATACAACGTCCGATATGACTTAACGTTGGAGGTTTTCCCTTATCCTGAAAGATGAATGTCTGGTAACTCTAAGCTCTATGTACCCTGTACTCATTTGAACATTATTTCATACATCGTCCGATATGACTTAACGTTGGAGGTTTTCCCTTATCCTGAAAGATGAATGTCTGGTAACTCTAAGCTCTATGTACCCTGTACTCATTTGAACATTATTTCATACAACGTCCGATATGACTTAACGTTGGAGGTTTTCCCTTATCCTGAAAGATGAATGTCTGGTAACTCTAAGCTCTATGTACCCTGTAATCATTTGAACATTATTTCATACATCGTCCGATATGACTTAGCGTTGGAGGTTTTCCCTTATCCTGAAAGATGAATGTCTGGTCACCCTAAGCTCTATGTACCCTGTACTCATTTGAACATTATTTCATACAACGTCCGATATGACTTAACGTTGGAGGTTTTCCCTTATCCTGAAAGATGAATGTCTGGTAACTCTAAGCTCTATGTACCCTGTACTCATTTGAACATTATTTCATACATCGTCCGATATGACTTAGCGTTGGAGGTTTTCCCTTATCCTGAAAGATAAATGTCTGGTAACTCTAAGCTCTATGTACCCTGTACTCATTTGAACATTATTTCATACAACGTCCGATATGACTTAACGTTGGAGGTTTTCCCTTATCCTGAAAGATGAATGTCTGGTAACTCTAGGGTCTATGAACCCTGTACTTATTTGAACATAATTTCATTCATCGTCCGATATGACTTAACGTTGGAGGTTTTCTCTTATCCTGAAAGGTGAATGTCTGATAACTCTAAGCTCTATTGACCCTGTACTTATTTGAACATCATTTCATTCATCGTCCGATATGACTTAACGTTGGATGTTTTCCCTTATCCTGAAAGATGAATGTCTGGTAACTCTAAGCTCTATGTACCCTGTACTCATTTGATCATCATTTCATTCATCGTCCGATATGACTTAACGTTGGAGGTTTTCTCTTATCCTGAAAGATGAATGTCTGATAACTCTAAGCTCTATGTACCCTGTACTCATTAGAATATCATTTCATAAACGTCCGATATGACTTAACGTTGGAGGTTTTCTCTTATCCTGAAAGATGAATGTCTGATAACTCTAAGCTCAATGTACCCTGTACTCATTTGAACATCATTTCATTCATCGTCCGATATGACTTAACGTTGAAGGTTTTCTCTTATCCTGAAAGATGAATGTCTGGTAACTCTAAGCTCAATGTACCCTGTACTCATTTGAACATCATTTCATTCATCGTCCGATATGACTTAACGTTGGAGGTTTTCCCTTATCCTGAAAGGTGAATGTCTGGTAACTCTAAGCTCTATGTACCCTGTACTCATTTGAACATCATTTCATTCATCGTCCGATATGACTTAACGTTGGAGGTTTTCCCTTATCCTGAAAGATGAATGTCTGGTAACTCTAAGCTATATGTACCCTGTACTCATTTGAACATCATTTCATTCATCGTCCGATATGACTTAACGTTGGAGGTTTTCCCTTATCCTGAAAGATGAATGTCTGGTAACTCTAAGCTCTATGTACCCTGTACTCATTTGAACATCATTTCATAAACGTCCGATATGACTTAACGTTGGAGGTTTTCTCTTATCCTGAAAGATGAATGTCTGATAACTCTAAGCTCAATGTACCCTGTACTCATTTGAACATCATTTCATTCATCGTCCGATATGACTTAACGTTGGAGGTTTTCCCTTATCCTGAAAGATGAATGTCTGGTAACTCTAAGCTCTATGTACCCTGTACTCATTTGAACATTATTTCATACACCGTCCGATATGACTTAGCATTGGAGGTTTTCCGTTATCCTGAAAGATGAATGTCTGATAACTCTAAGCTCTATGTACCCTGTACTCATTTGAACATTATTTCATACAACGTCCGATATGACTTAACGTTGGAGGTTTTCCCTTATCCTGAAAGATGAACGTCTGGTAACTCTAAGCTCTATGTACCCTGTACTCATTTGAACATTATTTCATACAACGTCCGATATGACTTAACGTTGGAGGTTTTCCCCTATCCTGAAAGATGAATGTCTGGTAACTCTAAGCTCTATGTACCTTGTACTCATTTGAACATCATTTCATTCATCGTCCGATATGACTTAAGGTTGGAGGTTTTCCCTTATCCTGAAAGATGAATGTCTGATAACTGTAAGCTCTATGTACCCTGTACTCATTAGAACATCATTTCATTCACCGTCCGATATGAGTTAACGTTGGAGGTTTTCCCTTATCCTGAAAGATGAATGTCTGATAACTGTAAGCTCTATGTACCCTGTACTCATTTGAACATAATTTCATTCATCGTCCGATATGACGTAACGTTGGAGGTTTTCTCTTATCCTGAAAGATGAATGTCTGATAACTGTAAGCTCTATGTACCCTGTACTCATTAGAACATCATTTCATTCACCGTCCGATATGAGTTAAAGTTGGAGATTTTCCCTTATCCTGAAAGATGAATGTCTGATAACTGTAAACTCTATGTACCCTGTACTCATTTAAACATAATTTCATTCATCGTCCGATATGACTTAACGTTGGAGGTTTTCTCTTATCCTGAACGATGAATGTCTGGTAACTCTAAGTTCTATGTACCCTGTACTCATTTGAACATTATTTCATACAACGTCCGATATGACTTAACGTTGGAGGTTTTCCCTTATCCTGAAAGATGAATGTCTGGTAACTCTAAGCTCTATGTACCCTGTACTCATTTGAACATTATTTCATACAACGTCCGATATGACTTAACGTTGGAGGTTTTCCCTTATCCTGAAAGATGAATGTCTGGTAACTCTAAGCTCTATGTACCCTGTACTCATTTGAACATTATTTCATACAACGTCCGATATGACTTAACGTTGGAGGTTTTCCCTTATCCTGAAAGATGAATGTCTGGTAACTCTAAGCTCTATGTACCCTGTACTCATTTGAACATTATTTCATACATCGTCCGATATGACTTAGCGTTGGAGGTTTTCCCTTATCCTGAAAGATGAATGTCTGGTAACTCTGAGCTCTATGTACCCTGTACTCATTTGAACATTATTTCATACAACGTCCGATATGACTTAACGTTGGAGGTTTTTCCTTATCCTGAAAGATGAATGTCTGGTAACTCTAAGCTCTATGTACCCTGTACTCATTTGAACATTATTTCATACAACGTCCGATATGACTTAACGTTGGAGGTTTTCCCTTATCCTGAAAGATGAATGTCTGGTAACTCTAAGCTCTATGTACCCTGTACTCATTTGAACATTATTTCATACATCGTCCGATATGACTTAACGTTGGAGGTTTTCCCTTATCCTGAAAGATGAATGTCTGGTAACTCTAAGCTCTATGTACCCTGTACTCATTTGAACATTATTTCATACAACGTCCGATATGACTTAACGTTGGAGGTTTTCCCTTATCCTGAAAGATGAATGTCTGGTAACTCTAAGCTCTATGTACCCTGTACTCATTTGAACATTATTTCATACATCGTCCGATATGACTTAGCGTTGGAGGTTTTCCCTTATCCTGAAAGATGAATGTCTGGTAACCCTAAGCTCTATGTACCCTGTACTCATTTGAACATTATTTCATACAACGTCCGATATGACTTAACGTTGGAGGTTTTCCCTTATCCTGAAAGATGAATGTCTGGTAACTCTAAGCTCCATTTTCCCTGTACTCATTTGAACATTATTTCATACAACGTCCGATATGACTTAACGTTGGAGGTTTTCCCTTATCCTGAAAGATGAATGTCTGGTAACTCTAAGCTCTATGTACCCTGTACTCAATTGAACATTATTTCATACATCGTCCGATATGACTTAGCGTTGGAGGTTTTCCCTTATCCTGAAAGATGAATGTCTGGTAACTCTAAGCTCTATGTACCCTGTACTCATTTGAACATTATTTCATACAACGTCCGATATGACTTAACGTTGGAGGTTTTCCCTTATCCTGAAAGATGAATGTCTGGTAACTCTAGGGTCTATGAACCCTGTACTTATTTGAACATCATTTCATTCATCGTCCGATATGACTTAACGTTGGAGGTTTTCTCTTATCCTGAAAGGTGAATGTCTGATAACTCTAAGCTCTATGTACCCTGTACTTATTTGAACATCATTTCATTCATCGTCCGATATGACTTAACGTTGGATGTTTTCCCTTATCCTGAAAGATGAATGTCTGGTAACTCTAAGCTCTATGTACCCTGTACTCATTTGATCATCATTTCATTCATCGTCCGATATGACTTAACGTTGGAGGTTTTCTCTTATCCTGAAAGATGAATGTCTGATAACTCTAAGCTCTATGTACCCTGTACTCATTAGAATATCATTTCATAAACGTCCGATATGACTTAACGTTGGAGGTTTTCTCTTATCCTGAAAGATGAATGTCTGGTAACTCTAAGCTCTTTGTACCCTGTACTCATTTGAACATAATTTCATTCATCGTCCGATATGATTTAACGTTGGAGGTTTTCTCTTATCCTGAAAGATGAATGTCTGATAACTGTAAGCTCTATGTACCCTGTACTCATTTGAACATAATTTCATTCATCGTCCGATATGATTTAACGTTGGAGGTTTTCTCTTATCCTGAAAGATGAATGTCTGATAACTGTAAGCTCTATGTACCCTGTACTCATTTGAACATAATTTCATTCATCGTCCGATATGACTTAACGTTGGAGGTTTTCTCTTATCCTGAAAGATGAATGTCTGATAATTGTAAGCTCTATGTACCCTGTACTCATTTGAACATAATTTCATTCATCGTCCGATATGATTTAACGTTGGAGGTTTTCTCTTATCCTGAAAGATGAATGTCTGATAACTGTAAGCTCTATGTACCCTGTACTCATTTGAACATAATTTCATTCATCGTCCGATATGATTTAACGTTGGAGGTTTTCTCTTATCCTGAATTATGAATGTCTGGTAACTCTAAGCTCTATGTACCCTGTACTCATTACAACATCATTTCATTCACCGTCCGATATGAGTTAACGTTGGAGGTTTTCCCTTATCCTGAAAGATGAATGTCTGATAACTGTAAACTCTATGTACCCTGTACTCATTTGAACATCATTTCATTCATCGTCCGATATGACTTAACGTTGGAGGTTTTCTCTTATCCTAAAAGATGAATGTCTGATAACTCTAAGCTCTTTGTACCCTGTACTCATTTGAACATCATTTCATTCATCGTCCGATATGACTTAACGTTGGAGGTTTTCTCTTATCCTAAAAGATGAATGTCTGATAACTCTAAGCTCTTTGTACCCTGTACTCATTTGAACAACATTTCATTCATCGTCCGATATGACTTAACGTTGGAGGTTTTCTCTTATCCTAAAAGATGAATGTCTGATAACTCTAAGCTCTATGTACCCTGTACTCATTTGAACATCATTTCATTCATCGTCCGATATGACTTAACGTTGGAGGTTTTCTCTTATCCTAAAAGATGAATGTCTGATAACTCTAAGCTCTTTGTACCCTGTACTCATTTGAACAACATTTCATTCATCGCCCGATATGACTTAACGTTGGAGGTTTTCTCTTATCCTAAAAGATGAATGTCTGATAACTCTAAGCTCTTTGTACCCTGTACTCATTTGAACATCATTTCATTCATCGTCCGATATGACTTAACGTTGGAGGTTTTCTCTTATCCTGAAAGATGAATGTCTGATAACTCTAAGCTCTTTGTACCCTGTACTCATTTGAACATCATTTCATTCATCGTCCGATATGACTTAACGTTGGAGGTTTTCTCTTATCCTAAAAGATGAATGTCTGATAACTCTAAGCTCTTTGTACCCTGTACTCATTTGAACATCATTTCATTCATCGCCCGATATGACTTAACGTTGGAGGTTTCCTCTTATCCTGAAAGATGAATGTCTGATAACTCTAAGCTCTTTGTACCCTGTACTCATTTGAACAACATTTCATTCATCGTCCGATATGACTTAACGTTGGAGGTTTTCCCTTATCCTGAAAGGTGAATGTCCGGTAACTCTAAGCTCTATGTACCCTGTACTTATTTGAACAACATTTCATTCATCGTCCGATATGACTTAACGTTGGAGGTTTTCTCTTATCCTGAAAGGTGAATGTCCGGTAACTCTAAGCTCTATGTACCCTGTACTCATTTGAACAACATTTCATTCATCGTCCGATATGACTTAACGTTGGAGGTTTTCTCTTATCCTGAAAGATGAATGTCTGGTAACTCTAAGCTCTATGTACCATGTACTCATTGGAACATCATTTCATTCATCGTCCGATATGACTTAACGTTGGAGGTTTTCTCTTATCCTAAAAGATGAATGTCTAGTATCTCTAAGCTCTATGCACCTTGTACTCATTGGAACATCATTTCATTCATCGTCCGATATGACTTAACGTTGGAGGTTTTCTCTTATCCTGAAAGATAAATGTCTGGTAACTCTAAGCTCTATGTACCATGTACTCATTGGAACATCATTTCATTCATCGTCCGATATGACTTAACGTTGGAGGACGTAAATTACAACAACAAAAAATCTAAATATATTAACATGGAATTACAAAAAGGAGTAATATTTTGTTACCATACTGTGTTGACTGGTTAGTTTGTAGCGTTGAATGCATTATCTGCGATTTGTATATTCTCCAAGCAACACACGTGGTCTGCTAACAATGAGGTTGTATATACGCCGACAACGCTTATGCAAAAGTGCATCAAGTTGCATACCGGACACTGCGTCACCTCCAAAACGGAAAGTACTTCATTGACTCTATGTCAAGGTTTCTCAGAGACTTTCAAGGACTGTGGGAACACTGGGTCGCATAGAGCTTCTTTAAAAAGTGCTCATGGCTCTTCACCCGGGCGGCAGGACGCACTGTGCAGCCTCAGGTACTGACCAACGCCCTCTCCCGTGACAATGGCGACCGCGTAACGTAGCCAAAGGCTGGAAGTACCTAAAAATGGGTCCAGAATACGTAGAATCATTCTACAGGAGTGTTTGTTACCCCCAACGGGCAGCTTTGTATATACACTGACTCCCATAAATAATCGGACAGACTTTGCATTTCACTACGGAGTGCTCTATAAAGCAGGATAGTTTATGTGTATCACTCTCAAGGTACTCCTTGTGTTAGATAAAAACATTTGCTATGAATATCCATTTTAGAGATGGAAAATGTGGCTAAACTAACTGCTTACCCATTCAAACGTGTTTACATCATGAGTTTACGACACAAAAAGAATCGGACAGCACAAATCAAATGCAATACAAACGAGTAGATGAAGTCTGTCAGTAGACAAAACAACATCGTAGAAGTACGTCAACTGTACACCAAGAAAAAGGCGAGAACATAGTATGGGGCCCAAGAGTACCTTTGAACAGAGGCTGTTAGTGATCTATCACTATAAAAAGAACAAAACATACCGAGAAATAGCAGAGATTGTGAATCTTAACAAAAGTACAGTTAGTGACATAATTCACCGGTATAAGTATGAAGACAGAATTGGATCTCGAGCAAAGCCAGGGCGATCAAAACTTCTTACCGATAGGCAGGAGTCTTTTATTATGCGGAAGGTAAAACGGAATCCGCGTATAAATGCTCTGGTGATTTGCGGTGAGATTCACGAAGAACTGGGACTGACAGCCCTGAAAGGGTCAGGAGGGTCATGCGAGAACAAGATTTCAATGGTCACGCAGCCAGAAAGAAGCCATACATTTACAGCAAGATTACAAATTGCCAAAGACTTTGTTAACAAGACAACCGATTGGTGGGACCAAGTTATTTTTGTGACGAAAGCAAATACAACCTTGCTGGTTGCCATGGTAGGGTGGTTGTTTGGAGGAAAAAAAACACAGAGCTGGAAGGGCGCAATTTACAAGTTGCATACGGGACACTGTCACCTCCAAAACGGAAAGTACTTCATTAACTCTATGTCAAGGTTTCTCAGAGACTTTGTAGTGAGGGAACACAGAGTCGAGTTGAACTTCTGAATAAGTGCTCATGGCTCTTCACCCCGGCGCCGGGAGACACTGCAGCCTCCGGTACTGACCAACGCTCTCTCAGGTGATAAGGGCGACCACGTAACCTAGCCAAGCGCTGGAAGTACCTAAAAATGAGTATAGAATACGTAGAACCGTTCTAGGGGAGTGGCTGTTTACCCCCAACAGACAGCGGTGTATATACGTAAAGTCTACAGTATTCCCATATTCCTTAGCAACCAGCTGTTTAAAACATTTGACTATCACTTGAAGTCTACTGTATTCCCATATTCCCTAACAACCAGCTGTTTAAAACATTTGACTATCACTTAAAGTCTACTGTATTCCCATATTCCCTAGCAACCAGCTGTTTCAAACATTGACTATCACTTAAAGTCTACTGTATTCCCATATTCCCTAACAACCAACTGTTTAAAACATTGACTATCACTTAAAGTCTACCGTATTCCCATATTCCCTAGCAACCAGCTGTTTAAAACATTTGACTATCACTTAAAGTCTACTGTATTCCAATATTCCCTAACAACCAGCTGTTTAAAACATTTGAATAGCAATTAAAGTCTACTGTATTCCCATATTCCCTAGCAACCAGCTGTTTAAAACATTTGACTATCACTTAAAGTCTACTGTATTCCCATATTCCCTAACAACCAGCTGTTTAAAACATTTGAATATCACTTAAAGTCTACTGTATTCCCATATTCCCTAGCAACCAGTTGTTTAAAGCATTTGACAATCACTTAAAGTCTACTGTATCCCCATATTCTCCGTCAACCAGCTGTTTAAAACATTTGACTATCACTTAAAGTCTACTGTATTCCCAAATTCCCTAGCGACCAGCTGTTTAAAACATTTGACTATCACTTAAAGTCTACTGTATTCCCATATTCCCTAACAACCAGCTGTTTAAAACATTTGACTATCACTTAAAGTCTACTGTATTCCCATATTCCCTAGCAACCAACTGTTTAAAACATTTGACTATCACTTAAAGTCTACTGTATTCCCATATTCACTAGCAACCAGCTGTTTAATACATTTGACGTCACTTAAAGTCTACTGTATTCCCATATTCCCTAGCAACCAGCTGTTTAAAACATTCTACTACCACTTAAAGTCTACTGTATTCCCATATTCCCTAGCAACCAGCTGTTTAAAACATTTGACTATCACTTAAAGTCTACTGTATTCCCATATTCCCTAGCAACCAGCTGTTTAAAACATTTGAATATCACTTAGAGTCTACTGTATTCCCATATTCCCTAGCAACCAGCTGTTTAAAACATTTGACTATCACTTAAAGTCTACTGTATCCCCATATTCCCTAACAACCAGCTGTTTAAAACATTTGACTATCACTTAAAGTCTACTGTATTCCCATATTCCCTAACAACCAGCTGTTTAAAACATTTGACTATCACTTAAAGTCTACTGTATTCCCATATTCCCTAGCAACCAACTGTTTAAAACATTTGACTATCACTTAAAGTCTACTGTATTCCCATATTCACTAGCAACCAGCTGTTTAATACATTTGACGTCACTTAAAGTCTACTGTATTCCCACATTCCCTAACAACCAACTGTTTAAAACATTGACTATCACTTAAAGTCTACCGTATTCCCATATTCCCTAGCAACCAGCTGTTTAAAACATTTGACTATCACTTAAAGTCTACTGTATTCCAATATTCCCTAACAACCAGCTGTTTAAAACATTTGAATAGCAATTAAAGTCTACTGTATTCCCATATTCCCTAGCAACCAGCTGTTTAAAACATTTGACTATCACTTAAAGTCTACTGTATTCCCATATTCCCTAACAACCAGCTGTTTAAAACATTTGAATATCACTTAAAGTCTACTGTATTCCCATATTCCCTAGCAACCAGTTGTTTAAAGCATTTGACAATCACTTAAAGTCTACTGTATCCCCATATTCTCCGTCAACCAGCTGTTTAAAACATTTGACTATCACTTAAAGTCTACTGTATTCCCAAATTCCCTAGCGACCAGCTGTTTAAAACATTTGACTATCACTTAAAGTCTACTGTATTCCCATATTCCCTAACAACCAGCTGTTTAAAACATTTGACTATCACTTAAAGTCTACTGTATTCCCATATTCCCTAGCAACCAACTGTTTAAAACATTTGACTATCACTTAAAGTCTACTGTATTCCCATATTCACTAGCAACCAGCTGTTTAATACATTTGACGTCACTTAAAGTCTACTGTATTCCCATATTCCCTAGCAACCAGCTGTTTAAAACATTCTACTACCACTTAAAGTCTACTGTATTCCCATATTCCCTAGCAACCAGCTGTTTAAAACATTTGACTATCACTTAAAGTCTACTGTATTCCCATATTCCCTAGCAACCAGCTGTTTAAAACATTTGAATATCACTTAGAGTCTACTGTATTCCCATATTCCCTAGCAACCAGCTGTTTAAAACATTTGACTATCACTTAAAGTCTACTGTATCCCCATATTCCCTAACAACCAGCTGTTTAAAACATTTGACTATCACTTAAAGTCTACTGTATTCCCATATTCCCTAACAACCAGCTGTTTAAAACATTTGACTATCACTTAAAGTCTACTGTATTCCCATATTCCCTAGCAACCAACTGTTTAAAACATTTGACTATCACTTAAAGTCTACTGTATTCCCATATTCACTAGCAACCAGCTGTTTAATACATTTGACGTCACTTAAAGTCTACTGTATTCCCACATTCCCTAGCAACCAGCTGTTTAAAACATTTGACTATCACTTAAAGTCTATTGTATTCCCACATTCCCTAGCAACCTGCTGTTTAGAACATTTGACTATCACTTGAAGTCTACTGTATTCCCACATTCCCTAGCAACCAGCTGTTTAAAACATTTGACTATCACTTGAAGTCTATTGTATTCCCACATTCCCTAGCAACCAGCTGTTTAAAACATTTGACTATCACTTGAAGTCTACTGTATTCCCACATTCCCTAGCAACCAGCTGTTTAAAACAATTGACTATCACTTAAAGTCTACTGTATTCCCACATTCCCTAGCAACCTGCTGTTTAGAACATTTGACTATCACTTAAAGTCTTCTGTATTCCCACATTCCCTAGCAACCAGCTGTTTAAAACATTTGACTATCACTTGAAGTCTACTGTATTCCCACATTCCCTAGCAACCAGCTGTTTAAAACATTTGACTATCACTTAAAGTCTACTGTATTGCAATATTCCCTAACAACCAGCTGTTTAAAACATTTGAATAGCAATTAAAGTCTACTGTATTCCCATATTCCCTAGCAACCAGCTGTTTAAAACATTTGACTATCACTTAAAGTCTACTGTATTCCCATATTCCCTAGCAACCAACTGTTTAAAACATTTGACTATCACTTAAATCTACTGTATTCCCATATTCACTAGCAACCAGCTGTTTAATACATTTGACGTCACTTAAAGTCTACTGTATTCCCACATTCCCTAGCAACCAGCTGTTTAAAACATTTGACTATCACTTGAAGTCTATTGTATTCCCACATTCCCTAGCAACCAGCTGTTTAAAACATTTGACTATCACTTGAAGTCTACTGTATTCCCACATTCCCTAGCAACCAGCTGTTTAAAACAATTGACTATCACTTAAAGTCTACTGTATTCCCACATTCCCTAGCAACCGGCTGTTTAAAACAATTGACCATCACTTAAAGTCTACTGTATTCCCACATTCCCTAGCAACCAGCTGTTTAAAACATTTGACTATCACTTGAAGTCTACTGTATTCCCACATTCCCTAGCAACCAGCTGTTTAAAACAATTGACTATCACTTAAAGTCTATTGTATTCCCACATTCCCTAGCAACCAGCTGTTTAAAACATTTGACTATCACTTGAAGTCTATTGTATTCCCACATTCCCTAGCAACCAGCTGTTTAAAACATTTGACTATCACTTGAAGTCTACTGTATTCCCACATTCCCTAGCAACCATCTGTTTAAAACAATTGACTATCACTTAAAGTCTACTGTATTCCCACATTCCCTAGCAACCGGCTGTTTAAAACAATTGACTATCACTTAAAGTCTACTGTATTCCCACATTCCCTAGCAACCTGCTGTTTAGAACATTTGACTATCACTTGAAGTCTACTGTATTCCCACATTCCCTAGCAACCTGCTGTTTAGAACAATTGACTCTCACTTAAAGTCTACTGTATTCCCACATTCCCTAGCAACCAGCTGTTTAAAACATTTGACTATCACTTGAAGTCTACTGTATTCCCACATTCCCTAGCAACCAGCTGTTTAAAACAATTGACTATCACTTAAAGTCTACTGTATTCCCACATTCCCTAGCAACCTGCTGTTTAGAACATTTGACTATCACTTAAAGTGCCCTGTATTTTCTTGTACCTACAATAAGATAATATTTATCTTGATGTAGATACAGCAGTAAATGTTTGTGAGTAGAAGAAGCCATGAGAGTGAATTTTTTCTACTACATTAAACGCAGCCTTTATGTTCACGGAAGTATTATTAAATCAGAGTAATAGTCCGTTGTTGCACGTAATTAGACAAGTACGTACGCAGTACACTTGTGTGTACACAGCTTGTGCTCAGCTCGAGGTGGTATATAACCGTGGAAGGCCACTGTACCGGCAGCCTGATTCACAAGATGCAGCCTGCCAAGATAGCAATCCTCCTCGTCGTTGGCCTTTGTGCCACCCAGGTACGTACAACTATCCACCTGTCCGCTAAATTAAAAAAGAAGCGAGTTTTGTCCTCTTCTTCTCTACTTCAAGAGTTAGACTCAAATGTATGTTCCGGCTTCCCGCATGTCTTTGTCCCTTCGGGCTGAAATGAAGGGTTTCTCTTGGGATACTCTCTGGTGATATTCCATCAACCTGTTGTTCCATTCATTTTTATATTTCTATAATTTATAACTTTTTTCTTCCATAAAAGCTGTTTCCAAATCTTCTCTCATTTCATCGTTAAGATTTTATATAAAAGGTTGCCTTCTCTATCTGATCTTAGAGCGAACAAAAAACAATTAGCAGCAGGGTTCGAGAAAGCGAATCGGTAAGTGTGTTTCACTGTACAACGTCGCACTTAACTCACTGGCTAATCAGCGATAGGCCAGCCACGTCTAGCCCCGCCTTATGTGTATTCCTCTTTTGTAGTTACTCTAGACAAATGCTAGATAGAATCAATCACTCTATGTCTACGCTCGCGTCATCCCAACTTCTTTGAACGCCAGATTGAAGTCCCCAACCGTCCAATCATACCAAACCAGGTCTAAACAGTGTCAGTCTGGGTTATTGTCTCCATTGTTTGTTTCAGAGCATCAATTCCAATCCAATTTCAGACTTGGAAAATGCCCTCAAGGACATCATGAACAAGGCAGAGGACGCCGCCAACGATTTCGAGAAGAAGGCTTGGGGTATCATTGGAGGCTTGAAGGACAAACTCACTAACATTCCCAAATGCATGCAGAGCGAGAAGCCAAAACTGACCGAACTGCTCAACCAAGCAGGTATGTGCTGCTGCAAAAGTTAGGTTAAAACAACTACAATGTTCCATTGCTAACGTCATAGATAGGCCTATTTGGTAATTTTGTTACTTTCTGCCCTTTGGTCCTTGTTTAACCATCTTCTTGCATTTACATTGAGAAAGACTTATGATGTAACTATCAAATGTTTCAAAGTGCTGTCACTCGTTATTCATCTGTTTCTCGCGCTATCAAGGAAATAGATGACATTTTGGGGACAACATATAACATGTGACTGTCAATTCAGTTCCAATGAAATGTGTAAATTTTTATCTCGATAATTAACTTGAAGTACACTGATATATATATAAGTTTCGGTTTAAAAAGAAAAGTATTTCGAAAGTCCAAATAAGGGATATCTTTGAAATGGGTTTTTCTGCAACAATAGTGCAAATAATAAGATAAAGGTTATGTGTAATAACAATAGCTACGTTTGTTGTGTTTATGGTTGATTTTGTCTACGTCTTACGAAAATAAATTGCGCACTAAGAATTATAAATTACTTATCAGGTGGAGAGTGTATATCGGGAATACAAGGCCCCCAAACCTGATAAGTAGCTTACAGTTCGTGGTTAGCCATTTACGTTTTGCTATACTTGAACAAACCAAAAAAAAAAGCAATAATAAATCAAAATTGCTTCTATTCTGTTGTGTATTATGCCATTTACTATTGCCACTGTAAGTATTATGGCGTTGTGTGTTTCGTCACTTCCTACTGGTACCTTAAGCCAGTCATACAAGCAGACATATTCCTGCTTCCCCTCTCCACTCAGACGATGATGATGATTGTGTTTTAGGGTGCTCAACATCTGGGTCACCAGTGCCCTTAAAAACAATTGGGCTAAAAGCTAAATCAAAGTCTAAAACACTAGAAATCTACACAATCAAATAAAACCAATGTAAAAACACCGCCATAACGAAGAGGCCTTGTTTAAAATAGAAGTTAAAATCGTAAAATCAGGATAGGGATAAAATGGCCAAAAAAAAAAAAACAAGATACTTGAGGTTAAATTCTAAAATCCACAGCTGAAACAAACGCTAAAACTTTGCCCACCGCCGTTTCGTCATTCGCGAGGATCTCCACCAAGCTGGCCGGCAGCTGGAGAGACCTGCGGAGACGTGCCAAGCTAAAACAATCTAAAAGCAAGTGACGGACAGTCAGGTCAGCACTGCACAGTGGGCAAACGGGAACCGGGGTCCTATTCAATAAAAAGCTGTGGCTAAAATAACAATGCCCAATGCGCAACCGAACCAAAATCACCTCCTCGCGACGAGATGACCGACAGGAGGTAACCCAGGGAATCGGAAGTTCCTTGATTGATCTAAGTTTATTATTGCGGAGAGCGGACCACTCTTCCTGTCTCTCCACTCAGACGTTCCAACTTTTCCAACACTGCGTGAACTGTCACCACTAAATACCAGTCTATGTAAAATACTGTTGCTAATGCTATTAAAATATACTTACAGTCGTATTTAAAAGTGCCACATAAAACAAAAACAAAAAATAAAATTTTCTTCACACACTATAGAGACTTGACGTGACAAAATCTATCAGTGCTTCCCAGCTAACGAAGAGCCGCCTCCGGGGTTCTACGAAGCTTGGTATTCAAGGTGACGAATGCGTAAATATAGAAATATTCTGTGTTGAATGAGCTCGTGGATCTGGTCACTCGAATCTATGCATTATACGCTTCACCACTGGTTATACATGGAAGTGGAGGTAATGTGTTGGTTTGTTGCAGAGCAAGGAGCGATGGAGTGCATCACCCAGGCGATGTCGGATGCCCAGCCTGCCTCTGAGAAGTTAGGCAACATCGTCAAGGACCTGATCCCTCTGGCCAAGACCCTGGTTCCTGGACTGATGAAGTGCGAGGCCGAGAACCAGAACCCCATCACCCTCACCATATGCGTGGTGCGCGTGGTCGGCCCAGCAGCCGGTCAGATCAAGAACGTCATAGACGAGGTCAAGGATGAGATCCCTGAACTGAAGAAGTTGGTCGAGGACCAGATGATCCCTCTGTTCAACCAGTGCTCCACCAAGGTCGAGGATCAGGTCGGCCAAGTCAAGGCTATCATCGCTGACCTGGAGAAGTGCGTCTCCCAATCTTAACTTGTTTGTGTACAAATGACTTAAACAACATTAAACTCTTGTAAACTAAGTACCAGATTGTGTTCCTTAAACAGACCCATTCCTCCTGAACTTCTTCCCAATGACGTATCTAGCAAAGGTACAATGCAACTCAGAGTTTTGTACCTTTAACTGTTCAAACAAAGTAATTTAATAGATAGATAGAGCCAACATGAAAAATTCAATGCCATGGCCGGGATTTGAACCACGGATCTCCTGGTTTCCGTCCAGTTGCTCTTAACCTTTGAGCTACCATGGCCAATGTGCCGTCCTTAGCCTATATACGGTTAGTGTGGAGAAATAATTAATTTCCATCAATTAACTAATATAATAAAAGTAATTTATCTTACAGAAATTGTTCAAAGTATCGTCCATTGTTGTCTAGGCTTTTAACTAATCGTTTAAACACTCATTCAGGCTCTGATGTCACGTAAACATCGCTCTGGGCTAATACTTTTAACCGACGCATCCCTTCTCTATTAATTTTTCCCAAACAGTACAACATTTAACAAACCGAAACCTATACAATATAACTTCTTAACTTAAAAGTTATTCAGCTAGACACTAAGGATTGTTTTAATGCCAGGCTGTTTCTCTCTTTCCATAGAGACAAAGAAATAAAAACAACAAATATGATAGCGTTTAATAAAAGCTAATTAAAATAAATTAAGCGTACATATCTAATAGCTCAGTTTCTGGAATCTGTATATGGCCCTATTACGCAAACTTTACTTCTACCCTCATTGAACTCACAAATCAAATGACAAAATCTTTTACAAATTTTGCAGATATAATTTACTTGCCACCTTAACTCTTTAACTACGCCTCCGTTTACTGGATAGGAGTTTGGAAATGTGAAGGCGCCAGCGGAACCGGCTGCGTAGATACTCCACTGGATAGGTTATGTTAGGGGGTGTCACGGGGCTAACTTGAGTTAATACGGGGTTTACACCAATGATTTTAATTTCATATGGTGTAATATTTTAAAGCGTCATCTTTGAGGCTCTGTTTGCTGAAATTATGCAAGCAAGGAAACATAATGGTACGATATATAGATTGCGTTTCTTTTGTTTACATTGTCATTGAGTATATTCATATACCCATATCTATTTTTACATTATACTTATGTGAATACAAAACTTACCCTCTTAGTTTAAAAATGGCTATAATAATTTTATAAAATGTTCATATTCTTATTATTAAATGTTTTATCTACATGGGAGAGGGGGAATTTGAGCTGTTGAATTTTGGAGAGAGAAAAAAAAAAATACTATTTTCTGTAGTGTTTAATGTGTAGTGTTTAACGCCCGCTTTTACTACATACGGCACCGCAGGCGGTGACACTGATGATGCATGAGATGAAGATGGAGCACCGGTGGAATGAGATGGCGGGGGAAACCGGAGGTCCCGGAGAAAACCCGCCCCAACGGCGTGTTGTCCACCACAAATCTCACTTTGCGGTCGCCTGGGATCGAACCCGGGCCGCCTTGGTGAGAGCCAAGCGGTCTAACCACTGAGCCACGGCGTGGCCTGAGTATTTTGTGGCATGGTAGTCAATACCTACAAGTTATTTCGTCTTAGACTTACTCTCCCTATCTTTCTCTTTAATTTACGACCTCAAACATAAGCCAATTCGGACGATGAATGTAATGATGTTCAAATGAGTACAGGGTACATAGAGCTTAGAGTTACCAGACATTGATCTTTCAGGATAAGAGAAAACCTCCAACGTTAAATCATATCGGATGATGAATGTAATGATGTTCAAATGAGTACAGGGTACATAGAGCTTAGAGTTACCAGACAATCTTTCAGGATAAGAGAAAAACTCCAACGTTAAGTCATATCGCACGATGAATGAAATCATGCTCAAATGAATACAAGGTACATAGAGCTTAGAGTTACCAGACATTCATCTTTCAGGATAAGGGAAAACCTCCAACGTTAAGTCATATCGGACGATGAATAAAATGATGTTCAAATAAGTACAGGGTACATAGAACTTACAGTTACCAGACATTCATCTTTCAGGATAAGGGAAAACCTCCAACGTTAAGTCATATCGGACGATAAATGAAATGATGTTCAAATGAGTACAGGGTACATAGAGCTTAGAGTTATCAGACATTCATCTTTCAGGATAAGAGAAAATCTCCAACGTTAAGTCATATCGGACGATGAATGAAATGATGTTCAAATGAGTACAGGGTACATAGAGCTTAGAGTTACCAGACATTCATCTTTCAGGATAATAGAAAACCTCCAAGGTTAAGTCATATCGGACGATGAATGAAATGATGTTCAAATGAGAACAGGGTACATAGAGCTTATAGTTACCAGACATTCATCTTTCAGGATAAGGGAAAACCTCCAAAGTTAAGTCACATGGTACGATGAATGAAATAATGTTCAAATGAGTACAGGGCACATAGAGCTTAGAGTTACCAGACATTCATCTTTCAGGATAAGGGAAAACCGCCAACGTTAAGTCATATCGGACGATGAATGAAATGATGTCCAAATGAGTACAGGGTACATAGAGCTTAGATTTACCAGACATTCGTCTTTCAGGATAAGGGAAAACCTCCA
Source organism: Mantis religiosa (assembly GCA_030765055.1). Classification (NCBI taxonomy): domain Eukaryota; kingdom Metazoa; phylum Arthropoda; class Insecta; order Mantodea; family Mantidae; genus Mantis; species Mantis religiosa. Next base: position 217,612,178 of record CM060951.1, on the reverse strand, counting down.
ACGTTAAGTCATATCGGACGATGAATGAAATGATGTTCAAATGAGTACAGGGAACATAGAGCTTAGAGTTACCAGACATTCGTCTTTCAGGATAAGGGAAAACCTCCAACTTTAAGTCATATCGGACGATGAATGAAATGATGTTCAAATGAGTACAGGGAACATAGAGCTTAGAGTTACCAGACATTCATCTCTCAGGATAAGGGAAAACCTCCAATGTTAAGTCATATCGCACGATTAATGAACTGATGTTCAAATGAGTACAGGGTACATAGAGCTTAGAGTTACCAGACATTCATCTTTCAGGATAAGGGAAAACCTCCAACGTTAAGTCATATCGGACGATGACTGAAATAATGTTCCAATGAGTACAGGGTACATAGAGCTTAGAGTTACCAGACATTCATCTTTTAAGATAAGGGAAAACCTCCAACGTTAAGTCATATCGGACGATGAATGAAATAATGTTCAAATGTGTACAGGGTACATAGAGCTTAGAGTTACCAGACATTCATATTTCAGTATAAGGGAAACCTCCACCGTTAAGTCAAATCGGACTATGAATGAAATGATGTTCAAATGAGTACAGGGTACATAGAGCTTAGAGTTACCAGACATCCATCTTTCAGGATAAGGGAAAACCTCCAACGTTAAGTCATATCGGACGATGAATGAAATGATTTTCAAATGAGTACAGGTTACATAGAGCTTAGAGTTACCAGACATTCATGTTTCAGGATAAGGGAAAACCTTCAACGTTAAGTCATATCGGACGATGAATGAAATGATTTTCAAATGAGTACAGGTTACATAGAGCTTAGAGTTACCAGACATTAATCTTTCAGGATAAGAGAAAACCTCCAACGTTAAGTTATATCGGACGATGAATGAAATGATGTTCAAATGAGGACAGGGTACACAGAACTTAGAGTTACCAGACATTCATCTTTGAGGATAAGGGAAAACCTCCAACGTTAAGTCATATCGGACGATGAATGAAATGATGTTCAAATGAGTACAGGGTACATAGAGCTTAGAGTTACAAGACATTCATCTTTCAGGATAAGGGAAAACCTCCAACGTTAAGTTATATCGGACGATGAATGAAATGATGTTCAAGTGAGTACAGGGTACACAGAGCTTAGAGTTACCAGACATTCATATTTCAGTATAAGGGAAACTTCCAACGTTAAGTCATATCGGACGATGACTAAAATAATCTTCAAATGAGTACAGGGTACATAGAGCTTAGAGCTACCAGACGTTCACCTTTCAGAATAAGGGAAAACCTCCAACGTTAAGTTATATCGGACGATGAATGAAATGACGTTCAAATGAGTACCGGGTACACAGAGCTTAGAGTTACCAGACATTCATATTTCGGTATAAGGGAAACCTCCAACGTTAAGTCATATCGGACGATGAATGAAACAATGATGAAATGAGTACAGGGTACATAGAGCTTAGAGCTACTAGACATTGATCTTTCAGGATAAGGGAAAACCTCCAACGTTAAGTCATATCGGACGATGAATGAAATAATGTTCAAATAAGTGTAGGGTACATAGAGCTTAGAGTTACCAGACATTCATCTTTCAGGATAAGGGAAAACCTCCAACGTTAAGTCATATCGGACGATGAATGAAATGATGTTCAAATGAGTACAGGGTACATAGAGCTTGGAGCTACCAGACATTCTTCTTTCAGGATAAGAGAAAACCTCCAACGTTAAGTCATATCGGACGATGAATGAAATGATGTTCAAATGAGTACAGGGTACATAGAGCTTAGAGCTACCACACATTCATCTTTCAGGATAAGAGAAAACCACCAACGTTAAGTCATATCGGACGATGAATGAAATAATGTTCAAATGAGTACAGGGTACATAGAGCTTAGAGATACCAGACATTCATCTTTTAGGATAAGGGAAAACCTCCAACGTTAAGTCATATCGGACGATGAATGAAATGATGTTCAAATGAGTACAGGGGTTATAGAGCTTAGAGTTACCAGACATTCATCTTTCAGGATAAGAGAAAACCTCCAACGTTAAGTCATATCGGACGATGAATGAAATGATGTTCAAATGAGTACAGGGTACATAGAGCTTAGAGCTACCAGACATTCATCTTTCAGGATAAGAGAAAACCTCCAACGTTAAGTCATATCGGACGAAGAATGAAATGATGTTCAAATGAGTACAGGGTACATAGAGCTTAGAGCTACCAGACATTCATCTTTCAGGATAAGAGAAAACCTCCAACGTTAAGTCATATCGGACGATGAATGAAATGATGTTCAAATGAGTACAGGGTACATAGAGCTTAGAGTTACCAGACACTCATCTTTCAGGATAAGGGAAAACCTCCAACGTTAAGTCATATCGGACGATGAATGAAATGATGTTCAAATGAGTACAGGGTACATAGAGCTTAGAGCTACCAGACATTCATCTTTCAGGATAAGGGAAAACCTCCAACGTTAAGTCATATCGGACGATGACTAAAATAATGTTCAAATGAGTACAGGGTACATAGAGCTTAGAGTTACCAGACATTCATCTTTCAGGATAAGGGAAAACCTCCAAACGTTAAGTCATATCGGACGATGAATGAAATAATGTTCAAATGTGTACAGGGTACGGTACATAGAGCTTAGAGTTACCAGAGATTCACATTTCAATATAAGGGAATACCCCCAACGCTATGTCATATCGGACGAGGAATGAAATGATGTTCAAATGAGTACAGGGGTTATAGAGCTTAGAGTTACCAGACATTCATCTTTCAGGATAAAGGTAAACCTCCAACGTTATGTCATATCGGACGAAGAATGAAATGATGTTCAAATGAGTACAGGGCACATAGAACTTAGAGTTACCAGACATTCATCTTTCAGTATAAGGGAGAACCTCCAACGTTAAGTCATATCGGACGATGAATGAAATGATGTTCAAATTAGTACAGGGTACATAGAGCTTAGAGTATCAGACATTCATCTTTCAGGATAAGGGTAAACCTCCAACGATAAGTCATATCAGACGATGAATGAAATGATGTTCAAATGTGTACAGGGTACACAGAGCTTAGAGTTACCAGACATTCATATTTCAATATAAGGGTAAACCCCCAACGCTATGTCATATCGGACGAGGAATGAAATGATGTTCAAATCAGTACAGGGGTTATAGAGCTTAGAGTTACCAGACATTCATCTTTCAGGATAAGAGAAAACCTCCAACGTTATGTCATATCGGACGATGAATGAAATGATGTTCAAATGAGTACAGGGCACATAGAACTTAGAGTTACCAGACATTTATCTTTCAGGATAAGGGAAAACCTCCAACGTTAAGTCATATCGGACGATGAATGAAATGATGTTCAAATGAGTACAGGGTACATAGAGCTTAGAGTTACCAGACATTCATCTTTCAGGATAAGGGAAAACCTCCAACGTTATGTCATATCGGACGATGAATGAAATGATGTTCAAATGAGTACAGGGCACATAGAACTTAGAGTTACCAGACATTCATCTTTCAGGATAAGGGAAAACCTCCAACGTTAAGTCATATCAGACGATGAATGAAATGATGTTCAAATGAGTACAGGGTACATAGAGCTTAGTGTTACCAGACATTCATCCTTCAGGATTAGGGAAAACCTCCAACGTTAAGTCATATCGGACGATGAATGAAATGATGTTCAAATGAGTACAGGGTACATAGAGCTTAGAGTTACCAGACATTCATCTTTCAGGATAAGGGAGAACCTCCAACGTTAAGTCATATCGGACGATGAATGAAATGATGTTCAAATTAGTACAGGGTACATAGAACTTAGAGTTACCAGACATTCATCTTTCAGGATAAGGGAAAACCTCCAACGTTAAGTCATATCGGACGATGAATGAAATGATGTTCAAATGAGTACAGGGTACATAGAACTTAGAGTTACCAGACATTCATCTTTCAGCATAAGGGAAAACCTCCAACGTTAAGTCATATCGGACGATGAATGAAATGATGTTCAAATTAGTACAGGGCACATAGAACTTAGAGTTACCAGACATTCATCTTTCAGGATAAGGGAAAACCTCCAACGTTATGTCATATCGGACGATGAATGAAATGATGTTCAAATGAGTACAGGGTACATAGAGCTTAGAGTTACCAGACATTCATCTTTCAGGATAAGGGAGATCCTCCAACGTTAAGTCATATCAGTTGATGAATGAAATGATGTTCAAATTAGTACAGGGGTTATAGAGCTTAGAGTTACCAGACATTCATCTTTCAGGATAAGGGAAAACCTCCAACGTTATGTCATATCGGACGATGAATGAAATGATGTTCAAATGAGTACAGGGTACATAGAACTTAGAGTTACCAGACATTCATCTTTCAGGATAAAGGTAAACCTCCAACATTATGTCATATCGGACGAAGAATGAAATGATGTTCAAATGAGTACAGGGCGCATAGAACTTAGAGTTACCAGACATTCATCTTTCAGTATAAGGGAGAACCTCCAACGTTAAGTCATATCGGACGATGAATGAAATGATGTTCAAATTAGTACAGGGTACATAGAGCTTAGAGTATCAGACATTCATCTTTCAGGATAAGGGTAAACCTCCAACGATAAGTCATATCAGACGATGAATGAAATGATGTTCAAATGTGTACAGGGTACACAGAGCTTAGAGTTACCAGACATTCATCTTTCAGGATAAGGGTAAACCCCCAACGCTATGTCATATCGGACGAGGAATGAAATGATGTTCAAATGAGTACAGGGCACATAGAACTTAGAGTTACCAGACATTTATCTTTCAGGATAAGGGAAAACCTCCAACGTTAAGTCATATCGGACGATGAATGAAATGATGTTCAAATGAGTACAGGGTACATAGAGCTTAGAGTTACCAGACATTCATCTTTCAGGATAAGGGAAAACCTCCAACGTTATGTCATATCGGACGATGAATGAAATGATGTTCAAATGAGTACAGGGCACATAGAACTTAGAGTTACCAGACATTTATCTTTCAGGATAAGGGAAAACCTCCAACGTTATGTCATATCGGACGATGAATGAAATGATGTTCAAATGAGTACAGGGCACATAGAACTTAGAGTTACCAGACATTTATCTTTCAGGATAAGGGAAAACCTCCAACGTTAAGTCATATCGGACGATGAATGAAATGATGTTCAAATGAGTACAGGGTACATAGAGCTTAGAGTTACCAGACATTCATCTTTCAGGATAAGGGAAAACCTCCAACGTTATGTCATATCGGACGATGAATGAAATGATGTTCAAATGAGTACAGGGCACATAGAACTTAGAGTTACCAGACATTCATCTTTCAGGATAAGGGAAAACCTCCAACGTTAAGTCATATCAGACGATGAATGAAATGATGTTCAAATGAGTACAGGGTACATAGAGCTTAGTGTTACCAGACATTCATCTTTCAGGATAAGGGAAAACCTCCAACGTTAAGTCATATCGGACGATGAATGAAATGATGTTCAAATGAGTACAGGGTACATAGAGCTTAGAGTTACCAGACATTCATCTTTCAGGATAAGGGAGAACCTCCAACGTTAAGTCATATCGGACGATGAATGAAATGATGTTCAAATTAGTACAGGGTACATAGAACTTAGAGTTACCAGACATTCATCTTTCAGGATAAGGGAAAACCTCCAACGTTAAGTGATATCGGACGATGAATGAAATGATGTTCAAATGAGTACAGGGTACATAGAACTTAGAGTTACCAGACATTCATCTTTCAGGATAAGGGAAAACCTCCAACGTTAAGTCATATCGGACGATGAATGAAATGATGTTCAAATTAGTACAGGGCACATAGAACTTAGAGTTACCAGACATTCATCTTTCAGGATAAGGGAAAACCTCCAACGTTATGTCATATCGGACGATGAATGAAATGATGTTCAAATGAGTACAGGGTACATAGAACTTAGAGTTACCAGACATTCATCTTTCAGGATAAGGGAGATCCTCCAACGTTAAGTCATATCAGACGATGAATGAAATGATGTTCAAATTAGTACAGGGTACGTAGAGCTTAGAGTTACCAGACATTCATCTTTCAGGATAAAGGAAAACCTCCAACGTTAAGTCATATCGGACGATGAATGAAATGATGTTCAAATGAGTACAGGGTACATAGAACTTAGAGTTACCAGACATTCATCTTTCAGGATAAGGGAGAACCCCCAACGCTATGTCATATCGGACGAGGAATGAAATGATGTTCAAATGAGTACAGGGGTAATAGAGCTTAGAGTTACCAGACATTCATCTTTCAGGATAAGGGTAAACCTCCAACGTTAAGTCATATCAGACGATGAATGAAATGATGTTCAAATTAGTACAGGGTACATAGAGCTTAGAGTATCAGACATTCATCTTTCAGGATAAGGGTAAACCTCCAACGATAAGTCATATCAGACGATGAATGAAATGATGTTCAAATTAGTACAGGGTACATAGAGCTTAGAGTTACCAGACATTCATCTTTCAGGATAAGGGAAAACCTCCAACGGTAAGTCATATCAGACGATGAATGAAATGATGTTCAAATGAGTACAGGGTACATAGAGCTTAGAGTTACCAGACATTCATCTTTCAGGATAAGGGAGAACCTCCAACGTTAAGTCATATCAGACGATGAATGAAATGATGTTCAAATGAGTACAGGGTACATAGAGCTTAGAGTTACCAGACATTCATCTTTCAGGATAAGGGAAAACCTCCAACGTTAAGTCATATCGGACGACGAATGAAATAATGTTCAAATGAGTACTGTGTACATAGAGCTTAGAGTTAGCAGACATTCATCTTTCAGGATAAGGGAAAACCTCCAACGTTAAGTCATATCAGACGATGAATGAAATGATGTTCAAATGAGTACAGGGTACATAGAGCTTAGAGTTACCAGACATTCATCTTTCAGGATAAGGGAAAACCTCCAACGTTAAGTCATATCAGACGATGAATGAAATAATGTTCAAATGAGTACTGTGTACATAGAGCTTAGAGTTAGCAGACATTCATCTTTCAGGATAAGGGAAAATCTCCAACGTTAAGTCATATCGGACGACGAATGAAATGATGTTCAAATGAGTACAGGGTACATAGAGCTTAGAGTTACCAGACATTCATCTTTCAGGATAAGGGAAAACCTCCAACGATAAGTCATATCAGACGATGAATGAAATGATGTTCAAATGAGTACAGGGTACATAGAGCTTAGAGTTACCAGACATTCATCTTTCAGGATAAGGGAAAACCTCCAACGTTAAGTCATATCAGACGATGAATGAAATAATGTTCAAATGAGTACTGTGTACATAGAGCTTAGAGTTAGCAGACATTCATCTTTCAGGATAAGGGAAAACCACCAACGTTAAGTCATATCGGACGATGAATGAAATGATGTTCAAATGAGTACAGGGTACATAGAGCTTAGAGTTACCAGACATTCATCTTTCAGGATAATAGAAAACCTCCAAGGTTAAGTCATATCGGACGATGAATGAAATGATGTTCAAATGAGAACAGGGTACATAGAGCTTATAGTTACCAGACATTCATCTTTCAGGATAAGGGAAAACCTCCAAAGTTAAGTCACATGGTACGATGAATGAAATAATGTTCAAATGAGTACAGGGCACATAGAGCTTAGAGTTACCAGACATTCATCTTTCAGGATAAGGGAAAACCGCCAACGTTAAGTCATATCGGACGATGAATGAAATGATGTCCAAATGAGTACAGGGTACATAGAGCTTAGATTTACCAGACATTCGTCTTTCAGGATAAGGGAAAACCTCCAACGTTAAGTCATATCGGACGATGAATGAAATGATGTTCAAATGAGTACAGGGAACATAGAGCTTAGAGTTACCAGACATTCGTCTTTCAGGATAAGGGAAAACCTCCAACTTTAAGTCATATCGGACGATGAATGAAATGATGTTCAAATGAGTACAGGGAACATAGAGCTTAGAGTTACCAGACATTCATCTCTCAGGATAAGGGAAAACCTCCAATGTTAAGTCATATCGCACGATTAATGAACTGATGTTCAAATGAGTACAGGGTACATAGAGCTTAGAGTTACCAGACATTCATCTTTCAGGATAAGGGAAAACCTCCAACGTTAAGTCATATCGGACGATGACTGAAATAATGTTCCAATGAGTACAGGGTACATAGAGCTTAGAGTTACCAGACATTCATCTTTTAAGATAAGGGAAAACCTCCAACGTTAAGTCATATCGGACGATGAATGAAATAATGTTCAAATGTGTACAGGGTACATAGAGCTTAGAGTTACCAGACATTCATATTTCAGTATAAGGGAAACCTCCACCGTTAAGTCAAATCGGTTTATGAATGAAATGATGTTCAAATGAGTACAGGGTACATAGAGCTTAGAGTTACCAGACATCCATCTTTCAGGATAAGGGAAAACCTCCAACGTTAAGTCATATCGGACGATGAATGAAATGATTTTCAAATGAGTACAGGTTACATAGAGCTTAGAGTTACCAGACATTCATGTTTCAGGATAAGGGAAAACCTTCAACGTTAAGTCATATCGGACGATGAATGAAATGATTTTCAAATGAGTACAGGTTACATAGATCTTAGAGTTACCAGACATTAATCTTTCAGGATAAGAGAAAACCTCCAACGTTAAGTTATATCGGACGATGAATGAAATGATGTTCAAATGAGGACAGGGTACACAGAACTTAGAGTTACCAGACATTCATCTTTGAGGATAAGGGAAAACCTCCAACGTTAAGTCATATCGGACGATGAATGAAATGATGTTCAAATGAGTACAGGGTACATAGAGCTTAGAGTTACAAGACATTCATCTTTCAGGATAAGGGAAAACCTCCAACGTTAAGTTATATCGGACGATGAATGAAATGATGTTCAAGTGAGTACAGGGTACACAGAGCTTAGAGTTACCAGACATTCATATTTCAGTATAAGGGAAACTTCCAACGTTAAGTCATATCGGACGATGACTAAAATAATCTTCAAATGAGTACAGGGTACATAGAGCTTAGAGCTACCAGACGTTCACCTTTCAGAATAAGGGAAAACCTCCAACGTTAAGTTATATCGGACGATGAATGAAATGACGTTCAAATGAGTACCGGGTACACAGAGCTTAGAGTTACCAGACATTCATATTTCGGTATAAGGGAAACCTCCAACGTTAAGTCATATCGGACGATGAATGAAACAATGATGAAATGAGTACAGGGTACATAGAGCTTAGAGCTACTAGACATTGATCTTTCAGGATAAGGGAAAACCTCCAACGTTAAGTCATATCGGACGATGAATGAAATAATGTTCAAATAAGTGTAGGGTACATAGAGCTTAGAGTTACCAGACATTCATCTTTCAGGATAAGGGAAAACCTCCAACGTTAAGTCATATCGGACGATGAATGAAATGATGTTCTAATGAGTACAGGGTACATAGAGCTTGGAGCTACCAGACATTCTTCTTTCAGGATAAGAGAAAACCTCCAACGTTAAGTCATATCGGACGATGAATGAAATGATGTTCAAATGAGTACAGGGTACATAGAGCTTAGAGCTACCACACATTCATCTTTCAGGATAAGAGAAAACCACCAACGTTAAGTCATATCGGACGATGAATGAAATAATGTTCAAATGAGTACAGGGTACATAGAGCTTAGAGATACCAGACATTCATCTTTTAGGATAAGGGAAAACCTCCAACGTTATGTCATATCGGACGATGAATGAAATGATGTTCAAATGAGTACAGGGTACATAGAGCTTAGAGTTACCAGACATTCATCTTTCAGGATAAGAGAAAACCTCCAACGTTAAGTCATATCGGACGATGAATGAAATGATGTTCAAATGAGTACAGGGTACATAGAGCTTAGAGCTACCAGACATTCATCTTTCAGGATAAGGGAAAACCTCCAACGTTAAGTCATATCGGACGATGACTAAAATAATGTTCAAATGAGTACAGGGTACATAGAGCTTAGAGTTACCAGACATTCATCTTTCAGGATAAGGGAAAACCTCCAAACGTTAAGTCATATCGGACGATGAATGAAATAATGTTCAAATGTGTACAGGGTACGGTACATAGAGCTTAGAGTTACCAGAGATTCACATTTCAATATAAGGGAATACCCCCAACGCTATGTCATATCGGACGAGGAATGAAATGATGTTCAAATGAGTACAGGGGTTATAGAGCTTAGAGTTACCAGACATTCATCTTTCAGGATAAAGGTAAACCTCCAACGTTATGTCATATCGGACGAAGAATGAAATGATGTTCAAATGAGTACAGGGCACATAGAACTTAGAGTTACCAGACATTCATCTTTCAGTATAAGGGAGAACCTCCAACGTTAAGTCATATCGGACGATGAATGAAATGATGTTCAAATTAGTACAGGGTACATAGAGCTTAGAGTATCAGACATTCATCTTTCAGGATAAGGGTAAACCTCCAACGATAAGTCATATCAGACGATGAATGAAATGATGTTCAAATGTGTACAGGGTACACAGAGCTTAGAGTTACCAGACATTCATATTTCAATATAAGGGTAAACCCCCAACGCTATGTCATATCGGACGAGGAATGAAATGATGTTCAAATGAGTACAGGGGTTATAGAGCTTAGAGTTACCAGACATTCATCTTTCAGGATAAGAGAAAACCTCCAACGTTATGTCATATCGGACGATGAATGAAATGATGTTCAAATGAGTACAGGGCACATAGAACTTAGAGTTACCAGACATTTATCTTTCAGGATAAGGGAAAACCTCCAACGTTAAGTCATATCGGACGATGAATGAAATGATGTTCAAATGAGTACAGGGTACATAGAGCTTAGAGTTACCAGACATTCATCTTTCAGGATAAGGGAAAACCTCCAACGTTATGTCATATCGGACGATGAATGAAATGATGTTCAAATGAGTACAGGGCACATAGAACTTAGAGTTACCAGACATTCATCTTTCAGGATAAGGGAAAACCTCCAACGTTAAGTCATATCAGACGATGAATGAAATGATGTTCAAATGAGTACAGGGTACATAGAGCTTAGTGTTACCAGACATTCATCCTTCAGCATTAGGGAAAACCTCCAACGTTAAGTCATATCGGACGATGAATGAAATGATGTTCAAATGAGTACAGGGTACATAGAGCTTAGAGTTACCAGACATTCATCTTTCAGGATAAGGGAGAACCTCCAACGTTAAGTCATATGGGACGATGAATGAAATGATGTTCAAATTAGTACAGGGTACATAGAGCTTAGAGTTACCAGACATTCATCTTTCAGGATAAGGGAAAACCTCCAACGTTAAGTCATATCGGACGATGAATGAAATGATGTTCAAATGAGTACAGGGTACATAGAACTTAGAGTTACCAGACATTCATCTTTCAGCATAAGGGAAAACCTCCAACGTTAAGTCATATCGGACGATGAATGAAATGATGTTCAAATTAGTACAGGGCACATAGAACTTAGAGTTACCAGACATTCATCTTTCAGGATAAGGGAAAACCTCCAACGTTATGTCATATCGGACGATGAATGAAATGATGTTCAAATGAGTACAGGGTACATAGAGCTTAGAGTTACCAGACATTCATCTTTCAGGATAAGGGAGATCCTCCAACGTTAAGTCATATCAGTTGATGAATGAAATGATGTTCAAATTAGTACAGGGGTTATAGAGCTTAGAGTTACCAGACATTCATCTTTCAGGATAAGGGAAAACCTCCAACGTTATGTCATATCGGACGATGAATGAAATGATGTTCAAATGAGTACAGGGTACATAGAACTTAGAGTTACCAGACATTCATCTTTCAGGATAAAGGTAAACCTCCAACATTATGTCATATCGGACGAAGAATGAAATGATGTTCAAATGAGTACAGGGCACATAGAACTTAGAGTTACCAGACATTCATCTTTCAGTATAAGGGAGAACCTCCAACGTTAAGTCATATCGGACGATGAATGAAATGATGTTCAAATTAGTACAGGGTACATAGAGCTTAGAGTATCAGACATTCATCTTTCAGGATAAGGGTAAACCTCCAACGATAAGTCATATCAGACGATGAATGAAATGATGTTCAAATGTGTACAGGGTACACAGAGCTTAGAGTTACCAGACATTCATATTTCAATATAGGGGTAAACCCCCAACGCTATGTCATATCGGACGAGGAATGAAATGATGTTCAAATGAGTACAGGGGTTATAGAGCTTAGAGTTACCAGACATTCATCTTTCAGGATAAGAGAAAACCTCCAACGTTATGTCATATCGGACGATGAATGAAATGATGTTCAAATGAGTACAGGGCACATAGAACTTAGAGTTACCAGACATTTATCTTTCAGGATAAGGGAAAACCTCCAACGTTAAGTCATATCGGACGATGAATGAAATGATGTTCAAATGAGTACAGGGTACATAGAGCTTAGAGTTACCAGACATTCATCTTTCAGGATAAGGGAAAACCTCCAACGTTATGTCATATCGGACGATGAATGAAATGATGTTCAAATGAGTACAGGGCACATAGAACTTAGAGTTACCAGACATTCATCTTTCAGGATAAGGGAAAACCTCCAACGTTAAGTCATATCAGACGATGAATGAAATGATGTTCAAATGAGTACAGGGTACATAGAGCTTAGTGTTACCAGACATTCATCTTTCAGGATAAGGGAAAACCTCCAACGTTAAGACATATCGGACGATGAATGAAATGATGTTCAAATGAGTACAGGGTACATAGAGCTTAGAGTTACCAGACATTCATCTTTCAGGATAAGGGAGAACCTCCAACGTTAAGTCATATCGGACGATGAATGAAATGATGTTCAAATTAGTACAGGGTACATAGAACTTAGAGTTACCAGACATTCATCTTTCAGGATAAGGGAAAACCTCCAACGTTAAGTGATATCGGACGATGAATGAAATGATGTTCAAATGAGTACAGGGTACATAGAACTTAGAGTTACCAGACATTCATCTTTCAGGATAAGGGAAAACCTCCAACGTTAAGTCATATCGGACGACGAATGAAATAATGTTCAAATGAGTACTGTGTACATAGAGCTTAGAGTTAGCAGACATTCATCTTTCAGGATAAGGGAAAACCTCCAACGTTAAGTCATATCAGACGATGAATGAAATGATGTTCAAATGAGTACAGGGTACATAGAGCTTAGAGTTACCAGACATTCATCTTTCAGGATAAGGGAAAACCTCCAACGTTAAGTCATATCAGACGATGAATGAAATAATGTTCAAATGAGTACTGTGTACATAGAGCTTAGAGTTAGCAGACATTCATCTTTCAGGATAAGGGAAAATCTCCAACGTTAAGTCATATCGGACGACGAATGAAATGATGTTCAAATGAGTACAGGGTACATAGAGCTTAGAGTTACCAGACATTCATCTTTCAGGATAAGGGAAAACCTCCAACGATAAGTCATATCAGACGATGAATGAAATGATGTTCAAATGAGTACAGGGTACATAGAGCTTAGAGTTACCAGACATTCATCTTTCAGGATAAGGGAAAACCTCCAACGTTAAGTCATATCAGACGATGAATGAAATAATGTTCAAATGAGTACTGTGTACATAGAGCTTAGAGTTAGCAGACATTCATCTTTCAGGATAAGGGAAAACCACCAACGTTAAGTCATATCGGACGATGAATGAAATGATGTTCAAATGAGTACAGGGTACATAGAGCTTAGAGTTACCAGACATTCATCTTTCAGGATAATAGAAAACCTCCAAGGTTAAGTCATATCGGACGATGAATGAAATGATGTTCAAATGAGAACAGGGTACATAGAGCTTATAGTTACCAGACATTCATCTTTCAGGATAAGGGAAAACCTCCAAAGTTAAGTCACATGGTACGATGAATGAAATAATGTTCAAATGAGTACAGGGCACATAGAGCTTAGAGTTACCAGACATTCATCTTTCAGGATAAGGGAAAACCGCCAACGTTAAGTCATATCGGACGATGAATGAAATGATGTCCAAATGAGTACAGGGTACATAGAGCTTAGATTTACCAGACATTCGTCTTTCAGGATAAGGGAAAACCTCCAACGTTAAGTCATATCGGACGATGAATGAAATGATGTTCAAATGAGTACAGGGAACATAGAGCTTAGAGTTACCAGACATTCGTCTTTCAGGATAAGGGAAAACCTCCAACTTTAAGTCATATCGGACGATGAATGAAATGATGTTCAAATGAGTACAGGGAACATAGAGCTTAGAGTTACCAGACATTCATCTCTCAGGATAAGGGAAAACCTCCAATGTTAAGTCATATCGCACGATTAATGAACTGATGTTCAAATGAGTACAGGGTACATAGAGCTTAGAGTTACCAGACATTCATCTTTCAGGATAAGGGAAAACCTCCAACGTTAAGTCATATCGGACGATGACTGAAATAATGTTCCAATGAGTACAGGGTACATAGAGCTTAGAGTTACCAGACATTCATCTTTTAAGATAAGGGAAAACCTCCAACGTTAAGTCATATCGGACGATGAATGAAATAATGTTCAAATGTGTACAGGGTACATAGAGCTTAGAGTTACCAGACATTCATATTTCAGTATAAGGGAAACCTCCACCGTTAAGTCAAATCGGTTTATGAATGAAATGATGTTCAAATGAGTACAGGGTACATAGAGCTTAGAGTTACCAGACATCCATCTTTCAGGATAAGGGAAAACCTCCAACGTTAAGTCATATCGGACGATGAATGAAATGATTTTCAAATGAGTACAGGTTACATAGAGCTTAGAGTTACCAGACATTCATGTTTCAGGATAAGGGAAAACCTTCAACGTTAAGTCATATCGGACGATGAATGAAATGATTTTCAAATGAGTACAGGTTACATAGATCTTAGAGTTACCAGACATTAATCTTTCAGGATAAGAGAAAACCTCCAACGTTAAGTTATATCGGACGATGAATGAAATGATGTTCAAATGAGGACAGGGTACACAGAACTTAGAGTTACCAGACATTCATCTTTGAGGATAAGGGAAAACCTCCAACGTTAAGTCATATCGGACGATGAATGAAATGATGTTCAAATGAGTACAGGGTACATAGAGCTTAGAGTTACAAGACATTCATCTTTCAGGATAAGGGAAAACCTCCAACGTTAAGTTATATCGGACGATGAATGAAATGATGTTCAAGTGAGTACAGGGTACACAGAGCTTAGAGTTACCAGACATTCATATTTCAGTATAAGGGAAACTTCCAACGTTAAGTCATATCGGACGATGACTAAAATAATCTTCAAATGAGTACAGGGTACATAGAGCTTAGAGCTACCAGACGTTCACCTTTCAGAATAAGGGAAAACCTCCAACGTTAAGTTATATCGGACGATGAATGAAATGACGTTCAAATGAGTACCGGGTACACAGAGCTTAGAGTTACCAGACATTCATATTTCGGTATAAGGGAAACCTCCAACGTTAAGTCATATCGGACGATGAATGAAACAATGATGAAATGAGTACAGGGTACATAGAGCTTAGAGCTACTAGACATTGATCTTTCAGGATAAGGGAAAACCTCCAACGTTAAGTCATATCGGACGATGAATGAAATAATGTTCAAATAAGTGTAGGGTACATAGAGCTTAGAGTTACCAGACATTCATCTTTCAGGATAAGGGAAAACCTCCAACGTTAAGTCATATCGGACGATGAATGAAATGATGTTCTAATGAGTACAGGGTACATAGAGCTTGGAGCTACCAGACATTCTTCTTTCAGGATAAGAGAAAACCTCCAACGTTAAGTCATATCGGACGATGAATGAAATGATGTTCAAATGAGTACAGGGTACATAGAGCTTAGAGCTACCACACATTCATCTTTCAGGATAAGAGAAAACCACCAACGTTAAGTCATATCGGACGATGAATGAAATAATGTTCAAATGAGTACAGGGTACATAGAGCTTAGAGATACCAGACATTCATCTTTTAGGATAAGGGAAAACCTCCAACGTTATGTCATATCGGACGATGAATGAAATGATGTTCAAATGAGTACAGGGTACATAGAGCTTAGAGTTACCAGACATTCATCTTTCAGGATAAGAGAAAACCTCCAACGTTAAGTCATATCGGACGATGAATGAAATGATGTTCAAATGAGTACAGGGTACATAGAGCTTAGAGCTACCAGACATTCATCTTTCAGGATAAGGGAAAACCTCCAACGTTAAGTCATATCGGACGATGACTAAAATAATGTTCAAATGAGTACAGGGTACATAGAGCTTAGAGTTACCAGACATTCATCTTTCAGGATAAGGGAAAACCTCCAAACGTTAAGTCATATCGGACGATGAATGAAATAATGTTCAAATGTGTACAGGGTACGGTACATAGAGCTTAGAGTTACCAGAGATTCACATTTCAATATAAGGGAATACCCCCAACGCTATGTCATATCGGACGAGGAATGAAATGATGTTCAAATGAGTACAGGGGTTATAGAGCTTAGAGTTACCAGACATTCATCTTTCAGGATAAAGGTAAACCTCCAACGTTATGTCATATCGGACGAAGAATGAAATGATGTTCAAATGAGTACAGGGCACATAGAACTTAGAGTTACCAGACATTCATCTTTCAGTATAAGGGAGAACCTCCAACGTTAAGTCATATCGGACGATGAATGAAATGATGTTCAAATTAGTACAGGGTACATAGAGCTTAGAGTATCAGACATTCATCTTTCAGGATAAGGGTAAACCTCCAACGATAAGTCATATCAGACGATGAATGAAATGATGTTCAAATGTGTACAGGGTACACAGAGCTTAGAGTTACCAGACATTCATATTTCAATATAAGGGTAAACCCCCAACGCTATGTCATATCGGACGAGGAATGAAATGATGTTCAAATGAGTACAGGGGTTATAGAGCTTAGAGTTACCAGACATTCATCTTTCAGGATAAGAGAAAACCTCCAACGTTATGTCATATCGGACGATGAATGAAATGATGTTCAAATGAGTACAGGGCACATAGAACTTAGAGTTACCAGACATTTATCTTTCAGGATAAGGGAAAACCTCCAACGTTAAGTCATATCGGACGATGAATGAAATGATGTTCAAATGAGTACAGGGTACATAGAGCTTAGAGTTACCAGACATTCATCTTTCAGGATAAGGGAAAACCTCCAACGTTATGTCATATCGGACGATGAATGAAATGATGTTCAAATGAGTACAGGGCACATAGAACTTAGAGTTACCAGACATTCATCTTTCAGGATAAGGGAAAACCTCCAACGTTAAGTCATATCAGACGATGAATGAAATGATGTTCAAATGAGTACAGGGTACATAGAGCTTAGTGTTACCAGACATTCATCCTTCAGCATTAGGGAAAACCTCCAACGTTAAGTCATATCGGACGATGAATGAAATGATGTTCAAATGAGTACAGGGTACATAGAGCTTAGAGTTACCAGACATTCATCTTTCAGGATAAGGGAGAACCTCCAACGTTAAGTCATATCGGACGATGAATGAAATGATGTTCAAATTAGTACAGGGTACATAGAGCTTAGAGTTACCAGACATTCATCTTTCAGGATAAGGGAAAACCTCCAACGTTAAGTCATATCGGACGATGAATGAAATGATGTTCAAATGAGTACAGGGTACATAGAACTTAGAGTTACCAGACATTCATCTTTCAGCATAAGGGAAAACCTCCAACGTTAAGTCATATCGGACGATGAATGAAATGATGTTCAAATTAGTACAGGGCACATAGAACTTAGAGTTACCAGACATTCATCTTTCAGGATAAGGGAAAACCTCCAACGTTATGTCATATCGGACGATGAATGAAATGATGTTCAAATGAGTACAGGGTACATAGAGCTTAGAGTTACCAGACATTCATCTTTCAGGATAAGGGAGATCCTCCAACGTTAAGTCATATCAGTTGATGAATGAAATGATGTTCAAATTAGTACAGGGGTTATAGAGCTTAGAGTTACCAGACATTCATCTTTCAGGATAAGGGAAAACCTCCAACGTTATGTCATATCGGACGATGAATGAAATGATGTTCAAATGAGTACAGGGTACATAGAACTTAGAGTTACCAGACATTCATCTTTCAGGATAAAGGTAAACCTCCAACATTATGTCATATCGGACGAAGAATGAAATGATGTTCAAATGAGTACAGGGCACATAGAACTTAGAGTTACCAGACATTCATCTTTCAGTATAAGGGAGAACCTCCAACGTTAAGTCATATCGGACGATGAATGAAATGATGTTCAAATTAGTACAGGGTACATAGAGCTTAGAGTATCAGACATTCATCTTTCAGGATAAGGGTAAACCTCCAACGATAAGTCATATCAGACGATGAATGAAATGATGTTCAAATGTGTACAGGGTACACAGAGCTTAGAGTTACCAGACATTCATATTTCAATATAGGGGTAAACCCCCAACGCTATGTCATATCGGACGAGGAATGAAATGATGTTCAAATGAGTACAGGGGTTATAGAGCTTAGAGTTACCAGACATTCATCTTTCAGGATAAGAGAAAACCTCCAACGTTATGTCATATCGGACGATGAATGAAATGATGTTCAAATGAGTACAGGGCACATAGAACTTAGAGTTACCAGACATTTATCTTTCAGGATAAGGGAAAACCTCCAACGTTAAGTCATATCGGACGATGAATGAAATGATGTTCAAATGAGTACAGGGTACATAGAGCTTAGAGTTACCAGACATTCATCTTTCAGGATAAGGGAAAACCTCCAACGTTATGTCATATCGGACGATGAATGAAATGATGTTCAAATGAGTACAGGGCACATAGAACTTAGAGTTACCAGACATTCATCTTTCAGGATAAGGGAAAACCTCCAACGTTAAGTCATATCAGACGATGAATGAAATGATGTTCAAATGAGTACAGGGTACATAGAGCTTAGTGTTACCAGACATTCATCTTTCAGGATAAGGGAAAACCTCCAACGTTAAGACATATCGGACGATGAATGAAATGATGTTCAAATGAGTACAGGGTACATAGAGCTTAGAGTTACCAGACATTCATCTTTCAGGATAAGGGAGAACCTCCAACGTTAAGTCATATCGGACGATGAATGAAATGATGTTCAAATTAGTACAGGGTACATAGAACTTAGAGTTACCAGACATTCATCTTTCAGGATAAGGGAAAACCTCCAACGTTAAGTGATATCGGACGATGAATGAAATGATGTTCAAATGAGTACAGGGTACATAGAACTTAGAGTTACCAGACATTCATCTTTCAGGATAAGGGAAAACCTCCAACGTTAAGTCATATCGGACGATGAATGAAATGATGTTCAAATTAGTACAGGGCACATAGAACTTAGAGTTACCAGACATTCATCTTTCAGGATAAGGGAAAACCTCCAACGTTATGTCATATCGGACGATGAATGAAATGATGTTCAAATGAGTACAGGGTACATAGAACTTAGAGTTACCAGACATTCATCTTTCAGGATAAGGGAGATCCTCCAACGTTAAGTCATATCAGACGATGAATGAAATGATGTTCAAATTAGTACAGGGTACGTAGAGCTTAGAGTTACCAGACATTCATCTTTCAGGATAAAGGAAAACCTCCAACGTTAAGTCATATCGGACGATGAATGAAATGATGTTCAAATGAGTACAGGGTACATAGAACTTAGAGTTACCAGACATTCATCTTTCAGGATAAGGGAGAACCCCCAACGCTATGTCATATCGGACGAGGAATGAAATGATGTTCAAATGAGTACAGGGGTAATAGAGCTTAGAGTTACCAGACATTCATCTTTCAGGATAAGGGTAAACCTCCAACGTTAAGTCATACAGACGATGAATGAAATGATGTTCAAATTAGTACAGGGTACATAGAGCTTAGAGTATCAGACATTCATCTTTCAGGATAAGGGTAAACCTCCAACGATAAGTCATATCAGACGATGAATGAAATGATGTTCAAATTAGTACAGGGTACATAGAGCTTAGAGTTACCAGACATTCATCTTTCAGGATAAGGGAAAACCTCCAACGTTAAGTCATATCAGACGATGAATGAAATGATGTTCAAATGAGTACAGGGTACATAGAGCTTAGAGTTACCAGACATTCATCTTTCAGGATAAGGGAGAACCTCCAACGTTAAGTCATATCAGACGATGAATGAAATGATGTTCAAATGAGTACAGGGTACATAGAGCTTAGAGTTACCAGACATTCATCTTTCAGGATAAGGGAAAACCTCCAACGTTAAGTCATATCGGACGACGAATGAAATAATGTTCAAATGAGTACTGTGTACATAGAGCTTAGAGTTAGCAGACATTCATCTTTCAGGATAAGGGAAAACCTCCAACGTTAAGTCATATCAGACGATGAATGAAATGATGTTCAAATGAGTACAGGGTACATAGAGCTTAGAGTTACCAGACATTCATCTTTCAGGATAAGGGAAAACCTCCAACGTTAAGTCATATCAGACGATGAATGAAATAATGTTCAAATGAGTACTGTGTACATAGAGCTTAGAGTTAGCAGACATTCATCTTTCAGGATAAGGGAAAACCTCCAACGTTAAGTCATATCGGACGACGAATGAAATGATGTTCAAATGAGTACAGGGTACATAGAGCTTAGAGTTACCAGACATTCATCTTTCAGGATAAGGGAAAACCTCCAACGATAAGTCATATCAGACGATGAATGAAATGATGTTCAAATGAGTACAGGGTACATAGAGCTTAGAGTTACCAGACATTCATCTTTCAGGATAAGGGAAAACCTCCAACGTTAAGTCATATCAGACGATGAATGAAATAATGTTCAAATGAGTACTGTGTACATAGAGCTTAGAGTTAGCAGACATTCATCTTTCAGGATAAGGGAAAACCACCAACGTTAAGTCATATCGGACGATGAATGAAATGATGTTCAAATGAGTACAGGGTACATAGAGCTTAGAGTTACCAGACATTCATCTTTCAGGATAAGGGAAAACCTCCAACGTTAAGTCATATCAGACGATGAATGAAATGATGTTCAAATGAGTACAGGGTACATAGAGCTTAGAGTTACCAGACATTCATCTTTCAGGATAAGGGAAAACCTCCAACGTTAAGTCATATCAGACGATGAATGAAATAATGTTCAAATGAGTACAGGGCACATAGAGCTTAGAGTTACCAGACATTCGTCATTCAGGATAAGGGAAAACCTCCAACGTTAAGTCATATCGGACGACGAATGAAATGATGTTCAAATGAGTACAGGGTACATAGAGCTTAGAGTTAGCAGACATTCATCTTTCAGGATAAGGGAAAACCTCCAACTTTAAGTCATATCGGACGACGAATGAAATGATGTTCAAATGAGTACAGGGTACATAGAGCTTAGAGTTACCAGACATTCATCTTTCAGGATAAGGGAAAACCTCCAACCTTAAGTCATATCAGACGATGAATGAAATAATGTACAAATGAGTACTGTGTACATAGAGCTTAGAGTTAGCAGACATTCATCTTTCAGGATAAGGGAAAACCTCCAACGTTAAGTCATATCGGACGATGAATGAAATGATGTTCAAATGAGTACAGGGTACATAGAGCTTAGAGTTACCAGACATTCATCTTTCAGGATAAGGGAAAACCTCCAACGTTAAGTCATATCAGACGATGAATGAAATAATGTTCAAATGAGTACTGTGTACATAGAGCTTAGAGTTAGCAGACATTCATCTTTCAGGATAAGGGAAAACCTCCAACGTTAAGTCATATCGGACGATGAATGAAATGATGTTCAAATGAGTACAGGGTACATAGAGCTTAGAGTTACCAGACATTCATCTTTCAGGATAAGGGAAAACCTCCAACGTTAAGTCATATCAGACGATGAATGAAATGATGTTCAAATGAGTACTGTGTACATAGAGCTTAGAGTTAGCAGACATTCATCTTTCAGGATAAGGGAAAACCTCCAACGTTAAGTCATATCGGACGATGAATGAAATGATGTTCAAATGAGTACAGGGTACATAGAGCTTAGAGTTACCAGACATTCATCTTTCAGGATAAGGGAAAACCTCCAACGTTAAGTCATATCAGACGATGAATGAAATAATGTTCAAATGAGTACTGTGTACATAGAGCTTAGAGTTAGCAGACATTCATCTTTCAGGATAAGGGAAAACCTCCAACGTTAAGTCATATCGGACGATGAATGAAATGATGTTCAAATGAGTACAGGGTACATAGAGCTTAGAGTTACCAGACATTCATCTTTCAGGATAAGGGAAAACCTCCAACGTTAAGTCATATCAGACGATGAATGAAATAATGTTCAAATGAGTACTGTGTACATAGAGCTTAGAGTTACCAGACATTCATCTTTCAGGATAAGGGAAAACCACCAACGTTAAGTCATATCGGACGATGAATGAAATGATGTTCAAATGAGTACAGGATACACAGAGCTTAGAGTTATCAGACATTCATCTTTCAGGATAAGGGAAAACCTCCAACGTTAAGTCATATCAGACGATGAATGAAATGATGTTCAAATGAGTACAGGATACACAGAGCTTAGAGTTATCAGACATTCATCTTTCAGGATAAGGGAAAACCACCAACGTTAAGTCATATCGGACGATGAATGAAATGATGTTCAAATGAGTACTGTGTACATAGAGCTTAGAGTTAGCAGACATTCATCTTTCAGGATAAGGGAAAACCTCCAACGTTAAGTCATATCGGACGATGAATGAAATGATGTTCAAATGAGTACTGTGTACATAGAGCTTAGAGTTAGCAGACATTCATCTTTCAGGATATGGGAAAACCTCCAACGTTAAGTCATATCAGACGATGAATGAAATAATGTTCAAATGAGTACAGGGTACATAGAGCTTAGAGTTACCAGACATTCATCTTTCAGGATAAGGGAAAACCTCCAACGTTAAGTCATATCAGACGATGAATGAAATGATGTTCAAATGAGTACAGGATACACAGAGCTTAGAGTTATCAGACATTCATCTTTCAGGATAAGGGAAAACCACCAACGTTAAGTCATATCGGACGATGAATGAAATGATGTTCAAATGAGTACAGGATACACAGAGCTTAGAGTTATCAGACATTCATCTTTCAGGATAAGGGAAAACCACCAACGTTAAGTCATATCGGACGATGAATGAAATGATGTTCAAATGAGTACTGTGTACATAGAGCTTAGAGTTAGCAGACATTCATCTTTCAGGATATGGGAAAACCTCCAACGTTAAGTCATATCAGACGATGAATGAAATAATGTTCAAATGAGTACAGGGTACATAGAGCTTAGAGTTACCAGACATTCATCTTTCAGGATAAGGGAAAACCTCCAACGTTAAGTCATATCGGACGATGAATGAAATGATGTTCAAATGAGTACAGGGTACATAGAGCTTAGAGTTATCAGACACTCATCTTTCAGGATAAGAGAAAACCTCCAACGTTAAGTCATATCAGACGATGAATGAAATGATGTTCAAATGAGTACAGGATACACAGAGCTTAGAGTTATCAGACATTCATCTTTCAGGATAAGGGAAAACCACCAACGTTAAGTCATATCGGACGATGAATGAAATGATGTTCAAATGAGTACAGGATACACAGAGCTTAGAGTTATCAGACATTCATCTTTCAGGATAAGGGAAAACCTCCAACGTTAAGTCATATCAGACGATGAATGAAATGATGTTCAAATGAGTACAGGATACACAGAGCTTAGAGTTATCAGACATTCATCTTTCAGAATAAGGGAAAACCATGAGATAAACATTATCCAGATAACTCACCCTGAGCGAAATCCGAACTCGGGCCTTCTTAAACGTGAGGCGGACGTGCAATCATCTACGCTATATTGGCGGGCTTCGATTAGTTCGTTTAGATATATGGATAGATACTCACTGTAATATATATTTCGGTAATCTGTACAGATGTGGGTACAGTATCACTACGACATAGGATGAAGCGAAATCTTTGCTGTGATACAGAGTAGTACTAGCGAACTTCCTGGCTCTTCTTAACCGTATACGTAGTCACAGCTCTCTCTCCAGCGATACCTAGTTTTTCTGAAGATCGTTCTCCTAGGGTACTGAGCACATTGGTTCCGGTTTGTGTATACACCGGGATTGGAGGAGGCCAGTTGGTCCAGCTAATGGTTAGCAAATTGCTGTTATGGTTATATACTATTTTACAGTTTTCTCCCGTAGCTAAGAGAGTGGTCGTAGCGGTTTGCAGTTATGTATATTGCATGTGCTGTTACTGGAAAATATCATTGTTTCCTTTATGTGTAGTTTTAGGAAAATTTAATACATAAAGCTACATGTCTTCTGTATTAATATATTTATTATCGATAGTTTCATTTTGCTTTGCGTATATAGTTTGCCGCTGACTAGGGTGTGTGTCTGTTAATTGTTGTTTTATATTATGTGTTTACGTATCAATTAAATAATAATTTATTAACTAAAATTCACATGTAGACGGCCTTTTTTGTTTTTTCTCTATGGTTTTTGGTAAGGATACATTCTAGAAATGTTGAGGCCCTTATACCTGTCCCTGGACATACGAGACAATTTACTGGCGATAATTGCTTCTCAATTATAAATGGTCCATGATATCTACGCAGCAATTTGGTGTACTTACCTTTCTTCTGATATGTGTCAAAAGTATAATACATTTGGTTTGTAATTAGCATCATGTTGCTTACGATCGGAATTACTTTATACTTAGTTTGTGCTTGCTCTGTCTTAGCTGTTGCTACTGCACGTGCGTTTTGGTTGTTGTGATTTTTGAACAATTGTACCTCTCCCTGTAGTGTGTAATGCATCGCCTTTAATAAATCTTGGGGTGGGAGTTTAAGGGCCCCTTCCTGGACTGACAACTAGGGCAACCTTTGACACAGGCTTCCACCTCTCTCTTCATACCGAACCAAATATAGCGAGAGTTAATTCTGTGAAAGGTTGTCGTAAATCTTATGTGTCCTGTAAGGAGTGATCATGACAAGTGAATAAAATGTCATGTTTTAAATCTTCGGGAATTGCCAGTAGGTGCAGTGGTAATGTTGCAACTGCATTCTTCTTGTACATTACTCCTGATTTTAACATGCAAGATATACGTTTCAAAATTATGTTTCAAGTAAAAATTGTCACTATTTAATAAAAATATATAAACGTAATTTGAATTAGCTTTTCATTATTTAACTCTCTGGTGCGTTTTTCTCGGTCGCAATATATTAGACGTTTTTCAGTATTAGAAATACTACTTGTGGTGCAGTTATTGTCATAGAATAACTTCGGAAATATTTTTACGCTGTCTAAAACTTGTCGTTTACCTTCCATCTCTATTAAATAACTCATATTTGTCTTTTTAAAAGCATAACTCAGGAACGACATATATATCCACAAAGCATTCCAACAAAGAGAGGCAGAGAGAGAGAGAGAGAGAGAGAGAGAGAGAGAGAGAAGCAGGGAGTGAAAGAGACAGATAGCGTCCAATCCACGACCACGGAGCGGAAGAGTGCTTGTTACTTGCCGAGAGAGGAAGAGCCAGAGAGATGTCTGGACAGTTCCCTCTCCTCGCTGCATCGAGAAAAGCCGTGAAGCCTCGGCTTTTCCAGAAACAATGTCTCGGGTATAAATAAGGGACAAGGGACGAGTCAGTAAGTGGTGCAGTGGAACTGTTAGTGAGTGAATGAAGTTGTCGATGGACATTTGAGCTGTACCGAGTTGCAAGTTGAGAACTGATAATAGTGTAGTGTTTTGAAGGAGAATTATTTTGTTTGTTTACGTGTGGTGAAGCAACGAAAGGCTGTGTTTGTGTATGTTACGTAATTCTGCTGCTGCAAAGGGCTGTACAAAACATCTCCTTTACTTGAAACAAAGAGAAGTTTGAATTTCTGCAATCTACACCATAAATTCTACGAACCTACAAAGTCACAATACAGTCTTCAGATGTAAAAATTTTAAAAAAATTAAAAACTCAGTACAATATTAGGGATTTTCGGAAACCCACAAATCGGCATCCCATTAAATACAGCATTCTTGTATCAAGTTCTGAGAAATAGTTCCATTACTATTTCATTGTGGGTACAAGAGGATACAGGAGACTGAAGTTGAAGTTAAATTTTCTATCAGGCCCTTCTCTGTAGCATGTCTGCCTCCCGCTCATATGGTTCTGAGTTTGAAACTAGGTGAGGTACTTGTATAAATTTCCTTTATCCGGGATTTTTCATTTTCCTAAAAATGTGATTGTCGTTCTCGGAAGTTCGGGCGCCTAATTGGAACATTATTTCATTCCTTATCCTACAATATTATCTACCAATTTAAAGGTCCTCAAACTTTTTAAAAAAAATTCAATTGGATAACTGTGTGATGGCTTTGAAATCTTGTAGTGTTTTCATAGGATTATAGAAACAGAATGGTGACTTCAGTTTGAAGAAAGTGCTTAGAAAGTAAATTTTTCCTATATATTATCCCCATGTCCATGACTCAGATTGTGAGACTTTAATCAGAGTCGTTGAAGACATTTATGAAAAAATAATAAATTACTTATGTACATTTTCTATGCAAATGATCATCATGTTCCATCTTTAGAACATAATGCAATAGAATTCTAGGAATAGGATTGAGATTACTAGGGAAGGGATTCGGCACCGAAACTTGTGATTTATTGTACCCAAGCCCCAAGTGGGGCATCCTCGGGAAGAAGAGTACAGCCGCCATCCTACCCATCGTGGTCCTGAAACGGCCCTCCAGGTCCGTCTGGAGAGCGGAAACTGTCCTGCCGTAGGAGGATATTTGATATTTATTTGTACAGTTTCACTACAATGACTTTAACATCTAACATACACTATTATACGTTCTGTACAAATACATGAAATTGCTGACCCTAAGATTTACTCGCTGACTCAGGTCTCCTGGCCATAAGCCTTTGGTTTTCCCGAGCAGCTTGGTGACATTCGCTTCTTTTACCCTAGTCCACTTTTCTCTTAACCTATATAAGAATTCTCCTGTACATCTATTTTTCTTTTCACCCATCCCCGTTAACATACCTAACGCCACTATCTCTTTGCTTATACTGTCCCATTTCTTATCCCATATTTTTCTCCTGTAATTTGTTAGCTCCTTACATTCTATCAGGTAATGAACAGTGCTCTCTTCATCTCCACAAAATTCACATATCCCTACCTCATTATTTCTCAACCCTTTCAGATATAATATTCCTACTCTCATCCATGCTATGCCTTCTCTTCCAGTTTTGTCACGTTGATCTATATATTTTTCCCTTCCCCATTCTATCTTTAATTGCTTATAGAGTTTCAAAGATTTCTTTTCTTCTATACTTTCCCTTATCTCTTGCCTATCTATGTCTTGTACTCTAGTTTTCACTTCCTTCCAAAAACCGCTATGATTTAACTCCTCTGCTCTCCATAAATCTCCCATGTCTATCCTCGACACCATTCTTTCCAGTTCTGACCATCAACTGTTTGTGTTCTTAATACTTTTCTGTTGTTTCATGCACAGATTCAATAATTCCCCTTTCTGCCCTTTAATACACTTATACCAGAATTTCAGTATTCTCTCTATTATTCCCCTCCTTTTTGTATTACCCAACTCTAGTAATGCCACTTCTCTTGGTGCCGATTTTGGCAGCCAAAACCATCCATACATCTGGTCTAATTCTGTTCCTATCTCTGATGTACCCCATACCTCCACTGTACCGCAGGAGGGAGTTTCGCCAGAAGCGTATCATCCTGCAGTACAGCGCCGAGACTCCCGCCGACACTTCTACCCTGAAAGAGACTACCAGATGAGAGATGATGTGAAATGATAATGGAGATGAAATAGAGGGACAGGAAATTTGGGGGATGTAACTAACCCACCTAGCATTCGCCTGGCGATCTGGGAAAACCTGAGAATCAAACCTGGCCTCCCGAATGCGGCCACAAACTACCTGAGCCAGTCTGCCCAGTTAATAAAATGCTAAGTTTATTGATTTCCTTTGAACTTGTGCTGTTCACAGTCTTTTGATATATTTTAGAATGAAAATACAAAACTTTCTAAATATTTGTTTATTACTAGATATCAACTTGATTACAGAAAAAATTAAAAATAGTTGTTTCTTGGTCTCCGTCTCACTTTGATAAACTAAGACGTTGCCTATTTCATCTTCGAGGTGAGGATGCCTTCAAGTTGAGCCTGAAACACAAACAAGGCAGTTTTAAAGTCTGTTGCGTGTATAAGGTGCGGTGGTATATGGTGGCGCTCTCACACGTCGTCATACCTTGAGTTGTTGGTTAGTCTTCTTCAGGAAACTGACTTCCTCTTGGTGTTTCTGTTCCTCGGCGTCTCTCAGTTCCTTATGTTGCTTCTCTATGAGGTCTGCTCTGTTCCTCTGTTCGACTACTTGTCTCTCCAGTTCCAACTTCTGCGCTTTCAGCTCCGTGACGGCCGCCTCCAACTCGGCCTTGCCTTGCTCTCCCTACAAAATATCGATCATGATATTTACAATATTGTGACAAAGACCACAGAAGGTTCACGATAAAACTTCTTAAAACGGTTACCTCAGTGTTAATGTACGAGGGCTGTTCAATAAAGAATGATCATAATCTTTTACGGTCATAATTTTTCGCACTAAAATTCAATCTTATTATATTCTGTTAGCTTAATGTGAAACAAACACGCCGTAGTAGTTTCATTGTTGGTACTCCTGTTTCCCGCCTGTGAGAACCAGGCAAGTTCAGATATGTTCAGTATCGCCTAACGCTGTAATGAAGGTAACATACAGTTAAAGTTGATGTTAGAGGAAGATCCGGAGTTTCTTTCAAACGTAATCACTGCTGATGAAACTTGGCTATATCATTTTGATCCTGAGGGCAAACAGCAAAGCTCAGTGTGGAAATCTCCTTCATCACCAACCTCCAAAAAAGCAAAATTGGTTGCTTCTGCTGGGAAAGTTATGGTCATCTCATTCTTTGATATTCATGGAATGGTTTATCAGCATGTTGTACCTGCACACACATCAGTAACTGGGCAATACAACAGGGATGTCCTGAAAACATTGCAAGTCCATATCAGGAGCAAAAGACCACATTTCCGTGAAGCAGGCTGGATGTGTGGCCGCATATTGCCAACGTTGTTGCTGAATATCTTGCAAAACTCAACGTGAAGTGCATCCCTCACCCTCCCTATAGTCCGGATTTAGCCCCATGTGACTTTTTTCTATTCCCCAACTTGAAGAAACGCCTTCGTGGGAGACATTATCCATCATCAAAAGCAGTGGTGAAGGCTGCGGAGGCGATTTTGAAGGATCTCTCAAAAATGGTTTCCAGCATGTCTATGAAGACTGGCAGAAATGCTGGGACAAGTGCATCGCATTCAGGGGAGACTATTTTGAGAAGAACTATCAAAATTATGAGGATGAGTAAAGGTACGTTGTCAACAAAAAAATTGTGATCATTCTTTATTGAACAGCCGTCGTACAATCAGCCTTTCTTTTACACAAATACAGAACATCTCTACACCGTACCTTTAAGTCTCTGTAACCCGCACACATTGTGCACACACTGAGCTACACAACTCCGATATTCACATTTAACTGCTTCGCTGCCTGTTCCACACTCTGCCGATTCCTCACCACACTTTCTAATCGTGAACTGATTTCTGCCTACTGCTCACCACGGAGCTTCCAACCTACCACACTTCTTTGCACTGCCCGGTCCACTCTCACTCTTCACTACTGTCTTACTGCTCTTGCTCCAGACCTCACATTGGCTTTATATGATTGCAAGGAGTGGTAGATTGTTCCAGAAACCGAATGTTCTCGTCATACACTCTAGAACGGTATTTGTGCAGTAACAACACAGTTCCACCCGGACCTCGTTACATCAACCACCCGTAGTCCTTGAAAACGTGTCACTCCCGTCCCGCCAGCCAATTCACAACAAGGTGAGGCAGTTGCCCTACTCTCGCTTCTTCGCGATGGCGCCTAACTTGCCCGATTCGACTCTTCCCCTCCAAAACATCCTTACGTTTGCTAATGTGACAGCGTTTTGTTAAACAACATCATTTATTTTTATTTTCAAATGTATTTTTGCTGGACATATTTGTAAATCCTTGATTGCTTTCTCAGTTTTGCTATTGTATTGCATTTACTGGAAATAAATCAACTTTATTGATGGAATCAGTTCTTTTGAGCTGAGAGAAAGGATCAACAATCTGCTAATGATAAATTTACTTCCTTTGAAGTAACTGATTTATTTACAAGCATTACTGGAGAACAAGGCATTCTGGAGAGAAAAATGGATAAGATATATAGAATTAAATGTGGGATTTATATATTGTTGTTACTCCTTACAAATGCATAAATGCATCAATTCTGTGGAAAGTTCATCAATTTTGTTAAAAGAAAAGTAAGGTTTGTGAAAAATAATTATATTCTGCTCTAGTATTTGTTATTTCACTATTGTTAGCTTCTGTTTTCAGGTATTAACCATATTAGATGTTTAATACTATGAAATCCCAGCCAAACTCTAAAGAATAATACAAATGAAAATAGATGATAAATAGCGAATCCTAAACCAATGAAAACAGGTAGACTGGACTGTACCGTAATGTCGCGTACAGTTGCCCAGCACTAAGGTCTCTGTAGACACGTAACAAAACAAGATGATGTGGTACAGGGATGAGAGTCACGATGTATCTTTTAACGCATCCGTCGCGATATAATCACATGTAACGTCGATAAAAAGCAATAAATAAGGAAAACAAAGGACTGTAGGGGGTGCGGTTCAAGGGACCTGGCGTATGGAATGTCTGATCTTTCTGGTAAGCAAGAGGTTGAAACACACCAGCAGCGCTTTACGTATGCCGAAGGCTATGCTACTCTCGTACAGACTCTGGTAGGCGGCGATGGTCATGCGCAGTTCGTCCCGTAGACGCAGCATTAGCAGACCTCGTTCCGTGCAGTTGATGGTCACTTGGCGGATGAGCTCGTCAAAACACTGGTTATAGAGTTCTCGTCTCACAGGGCAGATCCCGGTCTCCCGAGCCTGTCTCTGCTGTAGCCTCATGTCCAGCTGTTCTTGGAGGTTCACCACGTCCAGTCGCGTCGCGGGCGTCGTCGACACCTGCACATCACAACTTAAATATAAAACACAGCAACAAACACGTCTATGTCGTCGCTGACAGACGTAATGGAGAGTCTACTCACGAATTGTCTCCAGAGATTTCCATCCTCTTCCCACTCCCGAGGCGGTAGGATGGTCCTCAGCACTTCCTCGGTCTCCTTGCGGACTTCTGCTGTCAAAGGTGGTTCACATTTACCTGGAGGTGCCGCTTCGGGCTCCCCTGCCCCCTGTTCAACACACATTTCGATGAATTACAAATAGCGTAACCTTTACGCTACCTAAATCTACAATAAATAAACAACGTTTTTAATGTATTGGCTATATCATTGCTGTGGTTCTTAGTTTTACATTCTATATTGCACGTGGAAGATTACTTAATTTTGCTGATAGGCCCCTTTTATAGACTGGAGGTTCTTTTACATGCCATAAATCTATGACACGCACCACCAACTTTACTTTCCTTCCGATGGAAGCTATACCAATAATTTTTACGACGGAAAAAATCCACTGCCTACTAGCGACTTTGGGAACAAGAGGCTAATCTTCTGCCTCCAGAGCACGGAAGACAATGTATTTCACCTAAACACTTAAATTACACTACTGAAGACCAAATTGTATTTCTGTCTCATTTCGTTGCGGAGAAATGACAGTTCAAAGAGTGTATACATCAATTTGGGACACACTGTATAATTTTGTCATTTAAAATAGATTTTTGGCAGCGCTGACTTGAAATATCTAGGGGAGAGCAAATTAGAAATAAGACAATAAGCCAGTAAATTTGCATTAAAAATATATATACGATATTTCAAGAAATTATCATGGGATGGAAGTTAGATTTACCTGTGGAAGCCATAAAACAGAGACAATAAGAGAGGGGCAGTAGGTGAGTGAATGAGTGTGTGGTGTTTTAGAGTCCATCGACAACAAGATCATTTGGGTCCGATCCAAGGTGAATAGCAGAGAATTATTTTGGTATAATGAAAGGATGTCTGATTTAATTTGTAGTTAGCTTTCAGAAGACGTAAACATGTAAAAAGTGAGTATTAATAATAGCAATAAATGAAATGGTTTTCCAGTATTTCTACAGTTTGGTTATATTCTCGTATCGTACGCATTCTTCTGTTGTGTAACCAAGAAAATCACTCATAATGAATAGTAACTCTTTCGAGCCCAACGGGTGCAAATGGACCCACAAACTTTATTTAACATTTAGACAGTATTCATGTAATCCTAGTGGTTCCACATGGCACCACTGCGTTTCTGAGTGTTTTCCTTGCAGACAGATGGCAGCATCCATCAAAGCATGCGAGTTTAAAGCTTCATATCCACTTGGCATTGTAATGCATAGGTGTCAACTGTTTTGCTCTTGAGATTTGCAATAATTTTGAGGAAAAAAATATACTGTTATAGTAGGTGTACCAGGGATAATAAGTAACTATCTTGCAATAATAAAATGATATGCATTATTGTGTTATGAGCCAGAAAAGTGATGGATCCATCTGGCCCCAGTGAGAGGAACTGATGGTAGTTCGTAAGTCTACCAAATGAGGTTATGTGCAAACATCTACATGTTAATTACTTAGTTTCTTTGCTTTCAGATGTCTAAATGATCAGAACAGGAGAGGCTGGAGTACCTGTTATATAAAGAACTGTCTGACGACAAGGTATTTTGGGAATTTTCAGATAAAGAAATTGAAAATAACATTGAAAGATATCAGGATATGCAAGATAATGAACATTTGACTGCTTGTTGCACTGTACAGAATAAATCTGAGGGCAAAAATATATTATCTCCGAATTATCTTTCATTTTACTGACTTATGTGTCGTCATTCCTTTATAAACGACATTGCCAACAGCAGGAAGAAAATGCAATGCCTCTGCTCCCTTTTCGACTGGAAATAGCCAATTTATTACTTCAGAGTGGGAAGGTTGTGAAGAGAAAACGTGGTCGAACATTCAATGAGTCAGCGAATGTTGTACATCCTCCAAAGAAATTTACTGTTTATCCAGTTAGTGATGTTACATTTGATCAAATTGGTCACTGGCCACTGCTCAACAAAAACAAGCAGAGGTACAAGATATGTGTGAATGCCAAGTCCCAAATTCGGTGCCTCAAAATGTGAAGTAGCATTATGTCTCCATGAAAAAAAAAATCTCTTTTCTATTGTACTATAGTAACTGTCATGATGTACAGTTGGAAGCAAGTGATTTGCTCTGTACTGTAATAGTGAACAAAGTACTTCAATATACATATATGCATTATAACATTGTGACAACAGATTTACTATCTGATAATATGGCATAAGAATCTGAAAACAATACTCATCTGTTTCTAAAACTAGTGTAAGCTCCTTTGATTACGTCACTGCTCTTTTTCGTGGTAATGGTGTGAATTACATGTCAAATACCTTTTATATTTGATCAGTCAAGAGAATTTGGGCTGGAAAGTGTTAATTACACTGGGCAACAATGAAAATGTTTCGGGCTTAAAATAGTGAATTTACATGTATTTCCATCTGCTGAATTAAAAAATCGCCATAAAAATGATACACTAGCTCTTGTTTTGAAGATAAAGTGACATTTCATTTTTTAGAGTGAATATTTAAAATTTGGGGAAATTTTTTTGGGAGTTGGTACACTTGTCAAATAACAAAACACAATCAGGGAGAAACTTTGGAAATTGAGTGATGCAAAAGTTAAGGAATGCATTTTTGAACTTGTAAAGGATCCTACATTTGACCAAATTTTGGAGGGGAAAGAAAAGGAAGCTTGGGAAACCTTCAAGGGTGTTGTTCATGGATGTTTAGGCAACAAAAGAGATGACAACTACAAGCATTTGGTGACAGTGCTCCAGCAACATGTCCCTTAAGATCCATTTTCTCCACTCCCACCTAGACTTTTTCCCTCCTAGTTGTGGAGCTGTTAGTGATGAACATGGGGAGAGATTCCATCAGGACATTTCTGTTATGGAACAAAGATATGAGGGCCGTTGGAATGAAGTAATGCTTGCGGATTACTGTTGGTCTTTGTATAGGGATTCTGCGGAACTCCATCACAAGAGGCAAGCAAAAAGACGACGAAGTCATGATTCTCTTCAGACACGACTATCTGCGAAGTATTTTGCCAGCAATTTAGAACTCTTAGCATGTAATTACCAGTTAAAAAAATCAAATGCACTTTCATTGTTGTTAGCATGCATGTAATTAAAATGTATCCTTTTCTCTCTCAATCCGTTAATATGTAATACTTCCACCTTGTGTATATCATAGAAACTAGATCTAATAAAATGTTTAATTGTCATATTAGTTGCACAGTGTGATAACCAAAACACGGCCATGTTGCGTTTTTTAGTATTTGTAATAAGCTTAGGTTTCTGATACATTGGAAGTTAGGTTAGGTTTGGCTTTTTATTATAATTAGCTTATATGCATCACTGAGTACATCAAACTACACGAGCGGAGCAAGCACGCAAGTTTATTTATATAAGCTTATGTTTTTGATTCATGGGAGGTTAGATTAGGTTATTTTTAGATTTTTTTAATATAGGTTTGTCTTGTGGTATAACAAAGCACGCTCGTAAGTCTTCAAATTGGGACGGGAACTAATCTAGCGGTTTTTAACTTTCCTTTAGGTTGGCAACAGCTCTGTAAAGTCTGTTTAGTTAACGCATGTGCAGTTCGGAGTCAAAGGAACCTGAGTCTCCCGCCCACTAATGACCGTCATAAATCTATCTCCACACTTCAGAAATGGAACACTGTCGTTGAGGACCAATAGCAACCCTGATTTTCTCGAAGTGACAGTCGCATGTCTACTCCACGTGGAGTCTCAGTTACCAAAGTTCCAACTTCCAGTTGATCTGTTTCATTACGTTCAGAAATTCGTTGTGTGTCACGATGTGGAGACCGTAGGAGGGAAATGCAGTGGTAAATACAAATGAAGCAGTAGATAACTTTCAGTCAAGTGAAAATAATCAAAGTGAAGACAATAGTGTGAATAACTGGGCCGAGTTATGTTACTGGAAAAGCCTCAAAAAACAAAGTTATAACGGGAACTGTTTCTAAGCAAATTCAAGCGCTTGTTTTGAGCACATATAAATATGTGGTGAAAAATTATCTTTTTAAGGGGCCATGCAATGAACCTTGGTGATAAATTCTGGGTATTCACAGAAATACAGTAAGAAAT
Source organism: Mantis religiosa (assembly GCA_030765055.1). Classification (NCBI taxonomy): domain Eukaryota; kingdom Metazoa; phylum Arthropoda; class Insecta; order Mantodea; family Mantidae; genus Mantis; species Mantis religiosa. The sequence continues at coordinate 217,576,551 of CM060951.1, read as the reverse complement.
ATGGTGACGAAAGGAATACCAAAGACGCCGACCAAGTGTGAACACAAAAGGAAACGTTTCTCTAAAGTAGATAATTTCACATGCGATTTGATTCGTCGAGCAATTTATAGATTCTATGCAAACGGGAGAGCGCCCACCTTAGACGAATTGGTTGCACATTTGCAAGAAATTTGTGATTTTCCTTATGGGCACTGCACTTTGCGCGGCCTCCTAAAGGAGCTGGGTGTCAAATACCGCACTTTGAATAAGATAAGGGTTATTATGGAATCCAGTAGAATTGTAGCTGGGCGATATATACATTTGTCAAAACTAAGGAGGTTTCGCAGTAATGGATATAAGATAATTTATTTAGAGGAAACCTCGTACGATACCCATGACGTATTGAGAAAGGTGGCAACCTAGCAGAAAGGTCTGGGAGATGGAGGGCCGGGGTTGTAAAACGATTATAAGGGTTCGTCAAAGGCAGCGGCTGACGTGCACACCAGTTAACTAAACAGACTTTAACAGCTAAAATGGCCATGATTGTCGTCGTTATCTGACAATTCTCCTATACTGCGATCCATATAAACCTCAATAGGCCATAACTTCTGAATCAAAAATAGGACACACGTGCAACTTTGGGAGAATATAATACACAATTGGAAGATTACATTACACTATTTACATCTCAGAGAAAATGTTAGAAGTGTCCTCCACCAGCATCTATACATGTTTGTACTCGTCTCATCATATTCTCTCAAGTTTTACGGAGAGTATCCTCGCCAATGTTACTTATTTCGGTTCGAATGGATTCCTGAGAACATCAATTTTCCGTGGCCTATTCTTGTACACTCTATTTTTAGAAACCCCCACAAGAAAAAATACTTTGAGGTTAGGTCAGGGGATCTGGGGGTCAAAGACCTTTTGAGATTATTCGATTATCAAAGAAACTGGTTACAAGTTCCATTGTGTCATTAGATGTATGCAGGCACGTATTTAGAATTCAGTTTCCGGGGGGATTCCAATAAATCTACGTTGAATTATTTACTTTTAATAAAAAATTAATCAGGGATGTGCTTTTATCGTGTTATTAAAAATAAAAACACATGTAATATATTATATTCACATGACTTTCTCCACCCAAGCTTCTACAAATTGTTCTTAGAAAAGTTTGTTTTTGTCTTGTTTGTTTGGATAGTCTGTAGAAAGGCCTTGCACGTTGCACATTTTTTGTTCTTAAACCTGGGATAAAGTGATATAGATATTTAGATATTTAAAAAGCGAACCACTGATTGATGCATTTGAAGTATTAGTTCTCCTTGAATGAAAAAGGGAATAGGAACTTAGAAGTTAAAAATTACATACTTTTAAGTATCTGGGAATTCTAATCAACAAATTATAATATGTCGGAATTGGTTAACTTTGCAATACATTATTGTAATTGACATTATTTGTGTATTTTGACGAGTTGTACAGATGCTGTGCAGTAACTTTTCGTTTATCTCTTAAATAACTTTATGTCTGCCTGACAGTAAATAGAGACGTTAAGATGAGAAGCAAGACTGTGTTTTACCACACTGGAATACATGCCCTAGTTAATAGGTGAACCAAAACTGTGCAAAAGGACGGAGATTATATTGAATAGTGACAAATTAATCGTCAATGTTGTAGTTTTGAAGCAATGTAAATTGGATTCAATTTTCTTGGCAATTAAAAGAGAAAAAATAGGAGTCATTACTTTTTGACACACCCTCGTACCTACCAAGTATAACGGATTTGCCAAAATGCGTCATATTTCGTCCAAACACTATGGAGCAAGTTAGGTTATTGGAAATTTGCTTTTAAATACTGAAAACATTATAAAAGCTGGCTATTAATAATTTTAAAAAAAACAGACAGTTTTCTAGTACTTCCATAGTTATTTTAACTAATTAGTATTAATATATTATGTTGTTCTTTTAGATAAGATTGAAATCCGTCGTGTTTATCAATGAACCGAATGTAATGGTATTGTACTTGAGGCTAAACAAAAGTAACGTTACCTTTTTCTCAGGATGTTTTATCACTAATTCTGCATTATCGTATTTCAGAAGGGTATCTGCAGTAGAAACCATACGCTGTGCCATATTTAATGTCGTAATACAAACGTATAAAAGTGAAAATAAATCGAGTATTCGTTACTAACAACACACGATCCTCATGCGATTATCATTTGTTAACAGTTGCCTGCTAATTACAGGAGTGCCACAACACGTAATTTTGATGCAGATTGCATCGTATGCAAATGTTAACTCTGACCAACTTTTGAACATGACAAGGTAAAAGGCGTGCTATTTTCGTAAACGCGGATGATGAATAAATATGAACTGTTGGTACACATGAATACATTTAGAGGTTAATATGGCATTGTTAATATTTTAATCGTTTGGAACACGTTATGTGTATAAAACAATCAGTAAATGTACACGGTGAACCTCGTGTCATGGCCTGGAGACAAATAAAACAACAAACACGCAATAGCAAGGTCATGCAGAATTTGTTCAGTTGTTCTTAATGACTGTTGTGTTATTTTTGGCAAGAATAATAATTCTTACGTGATCGCAGGACGTTGTTGTACATACGCAAGGGATTCCAGTTAAACACTTTCATTGATGTTTGCTGAAACTTATTGGAACAAAATGAAGCATTTAGTAATACAAACTCCACAGTTTAAACAAAGTTCCCTTTCACTTCCTTTACTATCTAGCTCTATCTAGAGGGAAGAATAATAACTATATTCCATCACAAACATTAATATTGTTATTACATTGAAAATATGTATATATTTTGGCAAAATTGGTCCCAAAAGGGATCTGCTATAAGGATCAAGTATGTGCCTATGAACAGCATAGCTAATCATGAAAATTTAAGAAAATTTAGTACGTTTTATTTTGGTAAGAATGGCAGTGATAATTTTCAAGAACGTAATGTATATTTAAAGCATTTACATGAAAATATGTATATTTTGAACATTCTAAAATCTTCTCCACTGTACTTTTACACATGAAAGCACGCATACAAGACAAATCTTGTCAAAGGCAATGAAATATTTATACAGAATCGCTAACTTGGAAGATGACAATATAATTAATGTTTTCATATTCAAAGGAGAAGTAACTGAGGAGGGTCTTGGAAAGAAGTTAAGTTAAGATTAGAGGATATTGACAGACAAGACATTTTTGCCAGTACAGGTGAAAAAAGCTCTTCGAGGTTATATAGAGAAATAAAAACAATCTGGGGGAGGGAAGGATATATAGACATATGTAATAAGTTAGGGCGAGAACAGGAATGAGAAATTTGAAAGGTATAGCTCAAGAGAGGGGCCTAGATAAATGTCCATTGTGTGGAGAAGAGAATGCAGACTTACATTGTATATTATATTGTAGTCAAACAAAGATATGGAGAGAGCAGGTCTGGCTACGTAAATGAGACAGGGGGGGGGGTGAAGTAGTAAACAGAAAAATTTTGTCAGTAAAAGGAGAAAATAACAAGAGAAATATAGGTTATTATTTAGTGAAAGTTAAAGAGAGATAGGTAAGAATAAGTAAGAGAAAAATATAGAGTACGATAGGTGAAATGGCAAAATGTGTAAAAAGGAGTAGAGGACCTCCAATACACAAAAACTTAGGGTTAGGTGTATGGGGTCCGAATTATTATTCAATGGCAAGCAACTTGGTAGGATTTCCAGGATTTAGGAATATATGGCGTTTTCCAGTATGGATTTTATAATTGTAATCTTAAATTTGTATTTCCATTTGATGATGTAAAAGGAAAGATGAGAAATAAATTAGAAATTACAAATAATAACACAAAATAATGTAACTTTTATTAATGCACACAACTTAAGTAAAATGATCTTTTGGAGGGGGGAATTAACCATTTCTGAGATATTCCTTGCTATTGTATTGAATTTTAAATACTTTTCTCAAATGGGAAGTCATTATTCTCCCTCTCTCTCTCTCTCTCTCTCTCTCTCTCTCTCTCTCTCTCTCTCTCTCTCTCTCTCTCATGATCATTCAAAGAGAACGCAAATTCAAAGCCATCATATAGCTACGAAACATTTGACAATCGCTTAAAGCCTACTATTGTTTCCGATTCTACAAATGTCGATTAACTTGAAGTACCTATAGACAGAAAAATTAGGTTTTATAAAAAAAATGGTTTGGTGAAGAAGGGTAGAGAAAGCAGTGTGCGTGTAACAAATAAAATGTAATTTCATTTGCGATTTCAGCAGAAGTAGAGCTCACACAAAATAAGCATTGACATGTTATCTCTCCACTCACAAACAACTATGACTTTTTATAAAGGTACAGTCAAACCTCGTTAACTGGGACCTCTTTAACCCGGAGCAGTTTTGAAAAAAAAAATTGTGTTTAGCATAGTAAGTGGAGATTTGTTTTAGAGATGATAAATTGCTAGTGTCATTAGGTACAATACTAAAATTCTCTTGTCAGTGGGCAAATTTATTGTAATTACCCCACCTACTTGGGACCAGGTGTTGGAAGAGAAACTTTGATAAAGTCATGGAAAAAACTGTGGTCTGGTGTGTGTGACTTGAAGGAGAAGAAAAAAGGAGTGTGGAAGAACATTTTGTATACTTTTTAAAAATATCAATGGCTGTTCCGATGTTGATGAAGAAGACATTGACAATGATCGAGGTTATAAACCGATTACAGAGGAAGACATGATTGCATCATACAGTGTTACTAAAAATGAAAATGAAGAGTATTCAGACAGTGTTGATGAACCAGCTGTAGTTATGAAATAAGCACAAGCAATAACAAACATAGAGAAATTGATGCTTTATTTCGAGAATCAGGCCAAAACATTGCCACATGAACTTCTAATGTTAAGGCCAATCTGAATTCACGTTGCTCGTAAATGATACACTAAACTGAGACAGCCTTTTTTACTACCGACTAGTTTGTAGTACAGTACAAATACATAGGCTACTACAGTGCAAACTGTGTGGAGTTTATAATACTGTGCCGATAGTAATTTCTAAACTCCATTATAAATATTACGGTGATGTACATGTTTTTATCATATTTCCGTCATTCTCTGGATAACCAGATTTTCGTTAACTCGAATTGATGTAGGTCAGGGGATCTGGGGGCCACAGACTTTTTGAGATTATTCAATTATCAAAGAAACTGGTTACAAGTTCCATGATGTCATTAGATGTATGGCACGCTGCTCCATCTTGCTGGAAATAACCATCTCTCTCAGTTCGATATCTTAGTTATAGTAAATTTGGAAAGCACCGTATTTCACCCAATAATTCCATAAATGTGCATGTTCTGAAACCTTCAATAATTTTGTTAGGAAAAAACCAATATTACATTAGGTAGATTTCAAATTTTGTACGAGCAAAAGCATAGGACAGGAAAGCCGTTAAGAAATACTTAAGTTTTCCTTTAGTCCAGTAAAGGAAACTACTTCTACAAAGTTTATCTCGATTAAACATGAAAAAAACATCAAAAAATAAAAATTTAAATAAATGTCAAGCAATATTTGAGTGACTTCCAAGCCTTCGAAATGAAAATTTTAAGGAAAATCTCCCCCACAGCAAACTTGAATATATTTGCGTAGTTATTTATCAAAAGTAAGTCTAATGATGCCTTGAATTTTCTATGAATAGTCATGAAGTACTTTTGCGTATGATAAGGAACACATGAAAACTGAGCTTCTTAAAATTAGCAATTCGTGTTAAATAATTTTTGATACCTATGTTATAAGTTTTAAAGAATTCCTAAGGTTCCTAATGCAGTAGAAAGTCGTTTGAAAAGAGCTTTTTACCACGAACAAACATTTGAATGTCGTTTCCGCGTGTTACCAATACAAAAATAAAAGACAGTCGATATTTTCTGAGAAGTGCTAGATAAATCTCCCTGTTTGTGTATCTCAGTACAGACGTCATTGTTTGGTGCGCAGGTTTCCTTTGTTTATTCAGCTGCAACTATGGTACAGATCTGCAGATATAAAACAGTGGCTGTATCGATATTCCTTCATTTAGTTCACAATAATATGGCAACCAAGGCCGTGTTCGTGTGCGTTGTCATCTTCTGCTCCCTCCAGGTACCCTGGTCACATTGGTATACCTAGTGTCAGCAATAAGGTTACTTTTTGGTTATGGAGTGAAGCAATGGGGGAATTTTAATACTGTTAGCTTCTTTTACCGTTTCTAGGATACCTTTGGTTATGTTTCGTGAAACACTTTCTGTGATAAGGATTAAAAAGGAAGGCTTCAAAGTGCTTATTTCAGTTTTTGCGAAAAACAACTCAAAATGTGATTTTATGTTCTTTGTCACTTAACTATGCATTTCACCTAAAAATCTGAAACCGTGATTTTACTGTAAGTACAGTTGAATAAAAAATGCTTTAATCTATACAAAAAAAAAACTTTTAGCTATTTTGATAAATATACGTGGTTTTTAGTTTTGTACTATAAATGTAATGTTTATATATTAAATTGTCTGTAGTAGTTAGTAGACCTAAGACATTGTCAATATATTAGTAAAAAAAAAAAAAAAAAAAAAAAAAAAAAAACTAAATGGTTAATATAACGTACTTTAGCGTGTTTTAACCATTTCCGAATCCTCAAACCTTGTTATTGGTGTGTACTGTCAAACATATATACTATATACTTTGTTAAAGTGGCAAGTCGTTATTCGTTTTTTTTCTTTCTTTCTTTCAATTCGTGGAATTTCAAACCCAGCGGCACACCCTTTAAAAATGTGAGCACCGCTTTATGTGACTATCACTTTTATACCTACAACGTAATATGTAAAGCTAAATCCAAACTCTACCTCTTAAAAAATTGGTATGTATAGTTTGTAGAGGAATGATAGTCATGTGAATGTTGCAGGTTCTGGAGGGTAGCGTCCTGATGAAGACGAAGAGGGAGGCCGAGCAAGTAAATCTCGCTGCCTTTGACCCCATCTCGTCCATCAAGAACATCATCAAGGACATCGAGCAGAAGGCGAAGGACGCCATCGAGAAGGGCGAGGAAGGCATCAAGATCGTGAAGGAACTGTTCAACGACACCATCCACGGGAACGAGGAGAAGGTGAAGCAGTTGCTGGAGGAGGTGCTGGCCAACATCACCAAGGGTCTTCCTCCCGGCATCAAGTTCGGTGTCGAGGTTACCGAATGTACCGCCAATGCCACCCTCAGCGCCCTCCGGGTCGCCGCTAACACCAGTAAGTACCATCGAGGGTGGGGAAAATCAAAGTGTGTTTAAATAATAATAATAATAATAATAATAATAATAATAATAATAATAATAATAATAATAATAATAATAATAATAATAATAATAATAATAATAATAATAATAATAATAATAATAATAATAATAATAATAATAATAATAATAATAATAATAATAATAATAATAATAATAATAATAATAATAATAATAATAATAATAATAATAATAATAATAATAATAATAATAATAATAATAATAATAATAATAATAATAATAATAATAATAATAATAATAATAATAATAATAATAATAATAATTAATAATAATAATAATTAATAATAATAATAATAATTAATAATAATAATAATAATAATAATAATAATAATAATAATAATAATAATAATAATAATAATAATAATAATAATAATAATAATAATAATAATAATAATAATAATAATAATAATAATAATAATAATAATAATAATAATAATAATAATAATAATAATAATAATAATAATAATAATAATAATAATAATAATAATAATAATAATAATAATAATAATAATAATAATAATAATAATAATAATAATAATAATAATAATAATAATAATAATAATAATAATAATAATAATAATAATAATAATAATAATAATAATAATAATAATAATAATAATAATAATAATAATAATAATAATAATAATAATAATAATAATAATAATAATAATAATAATAATAATAATAATAATAATAATAATAATAATAATAATAAAGCCTCAATTACCGAGCGGGATGATTCAGGTCAGGGGAAGACAGGTAGTGGTGGTGTGACGTCAGCTTTAACCGACAAATATGCCCCCGAACGAAATGCAGGTTAGCGTGTGACGTCACCGCGCTAATTTCCGCTGCCCAAGAGGAAGGAAACAGTTTGATGTGTTGGGGTTCCGACAGCGTAGGAAAGACAGGAAACGTATCGGGTATTAATAATATGTACAACTTACATCTTGGGTGTTGTAATATTAATGCTGACTGCTTTAATTACACAATTGGTCACAGTTTGGCTCTGTGCTATGAGAAAATATATAAAACTTCAACTCGTAGTTTATCTGAAGGTCAGGCATATTATAAAGTAAATAAAATAAAACAAGTAATTTTCTCTTCAAATTAGAGGAGACCTATTCAGAACAAAATTACGTGGGCATTTTCCGACACTTTTTGTTTCATTTCTCTTTAACTAGTTTATCAATGTCAGGACATGATGTCTGGGAAATTTGTAATCGAAGGCTGCATGTTAGATTGTGATCCGACAAGGTACTTCGGGGTTTGGACTTACCTAATTTCATAACATATGTCGAGTCAAACATACACAATGTCCGTGCGACAAGTGAATACAACCTCGGAAATCTGGTTTGGGGGACATTCTTGTAAAAATCAGCCAAGTCTTTCTTGTGTGTATATTTGTCCTTCAATAAATCGTCACATTGTAAATTGAACAGTTCCATTTGGTACGTGACAGCTACATTGTTGTCATCGCGTGTGCTACACCTGACTGAACCCTCAGATTCTGTACTCACAGCGCCATTTATATAGGCAACTTGGTACTACACGGCTCTTGCCTGACGTCACACGCACTGCAGGCCTCGCTCCCGGCTCAAATATGTCACAACTCTCGTAGCTGTCTTCCTCTGGTTCAGGGGTTACGTCTATGGCCGCATTCGGGAGGCCCAGGTTCGATTCCCGTGGCCGATATACTTGACCTATGGGTTTTTTCGGGGGTTTCCGGTTTCCAAGTGAATTCTGGGTAGATTACTTGCATCTCCCGAATTTTCTGTTCCTCAAATTCATCTCCATTATTATTTCACATCATCTTTCATCTAGTGGTCGCTTTCAGGGTAGAAGTGTCGGTGAGTGTCGCGGTGCTGCATGGCAGGATGATATTCTCTTGATAAAACTTCCTCTACTGTCTCCGAACACGGCCTAATGGGGCTGTTTTTGGACCACAGTAGAGTGGGATGCCGGTCGTACTGGCCTTCCGGGGAATTTCCTAAAGGAACCCTGCCCTCTCCACTGTCGTGTCTCCTTGGAACAGCCACTCTCTGTCTTCTCCCCTCATCCTCCCTCCCGGAGATGCCCTACTTGGGGCATAGGTACAATAGACCAAGTTTGGACCTCCGTAGCGAAGTCCAGTTCAGTCCAAGTCTCAACTTGTACAATTTTATAACTTTTGGGGGTACAGAAAAAGAAATGAGGCAGTTTTTAAAATGGTGACCATGAGAGCGTTTGTTATTTTGACTCATAAATTTGATTTTAACGAAGTTTTCAAAGGATGTTTTAAAATTCTCAATTAGAACTTTAGCGCATTTAGATTTTAACAAACTGGCACACTTGTTTAGGTTATTGTAAACGTGGACTGAGTATGAAGGAGGAAAATCAGTAATACAGTAGATATTTCTACTTCAATGATGCTAATATTTGAAACTAATTTACTAAGGGTGTTTCTACCCACATATGCTCTGCTATATGGATAAATTGCTTATATATCAAAATTATGTTTAACCTAAAGCCAGGACAATTATGTAAGGAACGCTTCATCCATAATAAATTACATAGATACCTTTTAAAAAGCGTTTATACTGTAACTTTGTGGGTATGTAGAATTAAAATCGTATAAACTCAAAATGTTCTTTATTTACGTAGAAATATACTTTGGTCAACCCTTACAGTAGCAGAATTACGTCACATACACAATTACAATCCTTAAGTTCGTCTGCCACACCCACAAACAAAGAGTTCACTTTCAAAACACAGCTCCACGATTATAATTACCACTTCGACTCTGACTCCAGACGGTTGTGGAATGTTCTTCATCAATCAAGATGTCACTAGAAGTTTCTAGTTATCTATCTTTATCTATTTCGGCAAGCCTTTTATCTCCGCGCTCCCTTCATCTGTTTCGGTAAACTCTTTGTCTCCATGCTGCACTATCTCTTTGTGTCGGCCGCCAGTCACAACAATACGAACTCTAAAAGCTGGAAGTCATTTTGTAAACAAGTAGGGTTAGCTTTGGGGAAAATTCAGGAAATAAAATTTTAAAAATATCAATTAGGTATGCTCCTTATCGGGGGAAGGGCTATTGAGGTGTTTTTACTCCTTGTACTACTATCATAGATGGCTGTCTTGTTTCGTTTAATTATTTTTAGTTTATTAAACCTTATTTGATACAAAGTTAATATATCTAGGGTATGTTGCCCAAAGATAAATGCTTACATATGAATATTGACTAGAATAATACCTTTACTAGTAAAATACGAGCCAAAAATAGACGTATTTACTATTGTTTCATAACTTTTGTAAGAGAGAGTTTTACTAAGTTAAATCTCGACTAAATGTATTGCCTTGGCAACGCCAAATAAAGTGAGTTCAAGTGTTACCAATAGTACCGTAATGTTCTTGCAGTGAGGTCCACTCTGGCATGCTCAGTGGACGATATAAACGACGTCCTTAAGCCACTGATCGACGTCTATAACGCCAGCGCCGCTCTGATCAAGGCTGGAGGAATCCTTGCCAACGGCGCCGCTGAATGTTTCAAAGACGTGAGTGCCTGGACTGTGACGGGAGACCTGATCTGCTTCATCAACAAGCTCAACTCCGTCAAGAACGACTTGCTGGCGAGTGTGAAGGCGCTCATGGACGACCTCAAGAAGTCTGGCTCGGCCATCGCCCATCTCAGGGACAACATTCGCAACTGCCCCAAGCTGAGGATAGCGGACGCCGTTGTACAGTTTGGAAAGATCGTCGAGGATCACGCACAATGTATAGAGAATTACCTGAACAAAGGCACAACAGCAGCATCTGCATGAGGACGTTTCTTCATTCAGACTCCCCTAACTTGAACACTTCCCATAAAACCCTGTACCTGCCAGAACGACCAATCAGCTGAAATCCTGTGTCTGTTCACAGCACGGGCAGTCATCAGATGCACGACGGACGAGATCAGTGCCATCCTCGGTCCCCTCTTCGACCTGGTGAGCGGAGGTTCTCAGCTTCTCCAAATAATAGGCAAAGCGTTTGAAGCGATGACCTGCTTCAAGGACTTCGGCGTGACGACCATATTCAAGGACATCGAGTGCTTCAACAAGGAGGTGAAGTCGATCATGGACCAGTCCGGCGGTTACATCTCTAAACTGGTTGCTGACACCAAAAAAGCCATTGACGCCATCACGCATGTTAAGGATGCTGTAGTGAAATGTCCTCCCCTGAGGTTGGCCGACGCCGTCATCGCCAACGGCAAAGTCATCGAGCAGTTCGGTGACTGCGTCCAGCATCTAGTGCCCAAACCATCGTCGTAAATCAACTGTTACTGTTCTGGCAGATAAATGCAGTTTATATTTCAATGCCACATCAATAAAATCATCAAATACCTATGTTTCTGTTTTATGAAATAAATACAAATCAGACTCCAGCTGTAGCATCAATATTATTAATGACCTTCAATTTCTGACCCTTACAAGATCCAGCATATCCCTAACCTGTTAGTACATATACATCAGGAGGTCAAAGTAGACTTAAATTAACCCATGCACGTTTTAACCAGCACTCCTCCACAGTTTGCATGACGCCTTTGACCTCTAAATAGCCCCTCTAGAAAGTACAACTACCAGGGTTTAAAGCTCACTTCAATTTTTTTCTAAAGCACAAAATATTCAGCACTAAGCATAGCTATATTATAAAATTATGCACTATTGTGTTTTCCAATGGGAAAACGTGTTGGTGTGCAGCGAATGAGATGCGTTTGGGTGCTCTGTTTGCCACCCCACAACAGATGCGCCTGTAAAGATCTTTTTAGAAGATTGAAGATATTAACGCTTCCTTGCATGTATATATTCTCGATCCTAAAATTCTTTGTATGCAATCGTGCCTTATTTGCAACAAATAATGTAATTCACAGAATAAACACTAGACAAAAGTATAATATCCATTATCCCGGTGCTAAACTTTCTTGCTTCCAGAAAGGTGTGTATTATGAAACTATGAAAATATTTGGCGTACTTCCTAATGTTCTTAAAGAAAAAGTTGATAATTTCGGTGCTTTTAAAAAAGCTGTTAGAGAATACCTTTGCTCAAAATCGTTTTATTTTGTACAAGATTATCTGAATGACAAATTATCCTGATAATGCTTCTGTAGCTCTGTAAGTAGTATCTAACTGTTCCAATGACAAATCATTAAACATAAATCTTTAATGCAAGTTGAAAGTTCATTTTTAATGTATATGTATTTAATAAATAACAATGAACGGTATCCATTGCAAAAATGTTGAGACGTACTGGCATAAGCCAAGTGAAAGCTGATTTAAAAAGTGTTTGATTTTGTATAATATATAATTATCCCTGCTTTGTTTTCCATAATGTTGTTCATATTGCCTGTATACAATACAGTACAATACAATACAATGTTTATTAGCCACAGGAATTCATACAGAATTATAGGCGTTGTCAATATAGTAACAGTACTTAACAATATTTACAGTTCATCTATGAGGTATTTACAATCTAAAGTTTTCAAATAATTTACACAATTACACTTAATTTTAATGCTTTGGCCGGCTAAAATTCTTCATTGGTGAGTCTTCCAATCTCGGACACACGAAACAAGAGTAGAAATAGAATACATTAGTATAATTATGCACAACATACTGATTAATTTGTGCTGTACCTGATTTGTATTCTAGCTATTCATTAACTGAGTAAAACTGATTTTTTTAAAGAAATTGTGTAGCTCTGTCTTAAACTTTTTTATAGAGCGTATGTTTTTTAATTGATATGGCAAGTGGTTGTATATCTTTAAACCCATGTATTTGACAGAAGTCTCAAATAGTTTTGTTTTATGAATATAGGTGTGTAATTTGTCTTTATTACGTGTGTTATGGGTGTATATTTTAGCATTCTTCACATAGTTCGCAGTATTAGTCTTCATGTAAATCAGTAACTGTTTCATATATAAACTTGGTAGGGTCAAGATATTCAAATCTCTGAAATGATTTCTGCAGCTTTCCATTTTTGGAATACCAACCATAATTCGTAATGCTTTCTTTTGTAGCTTAAATATCAACTTACTATTTTTAGTATTTCCCCACAATGGTAGTCCATATGATATTAGTGAATGAAAGTAAGCAAAGTAACAGGTTCTGAGTGCAGTAAATTTTACTCGAGGCTTCAGCTGATGTAAAACAAAACAAATACGGCTCAGCTTCTCTGCTAACTTTTCTATATGTTTGTCCCAACTTAAATTTTTGTCTACCCATAGTCCTAAGAATTTAGTTTGCTGTTCAAAATTTATCAATCTGGAGCCAATTCTGATGCAAGGGTTTTCCATTTTCCTACAAGCCTTATGCTGAAAATTTAGTGCTATTGTTTTTTCTTCATTTACAAGCAACTTATTGACTTTAAACCAATTTAAAACATTTACTATAGCTGGTGTTATATTTTACTAAAGGCTATCATCATCCTTTCCTGCAATGAAGATAATATGTCTCTTATGTTAACTTTTCAAGTACATATATATGCTATTAAACTTTATACCTCTGGAGATGTTCAATGTTCACAGCCTTTTCTGGTTACAAGTGAACCTACTGAACGCAAGTCAATCTAATCTAACCTCGTTACCATCACTCTTTCCATATTTCCCTCTCTCTTGCACACTATCATAGAGCATGCAAGTCTCCTTGGCGCTAGACATAGGGACCTGAATTTTCCAAACTTCTATAACAGTGCAGTTGTTAAATTGCAGTTGTATCAATAGTTTACATTTCAGTTCTGAGTAATTACAAATATATGTACACAAAAACATATCAAACATTGACTGTGATTGCAGTACTTGTGTTTCATTACGCCGTTATAATATATTGGTATGTTAATTATTTATTTGTATTGCGAGAACTATTTGAGCTAAAAATATTAATTGTTACGTTTTGTTAGAAACATTATATACCTACCTTCCTCGTGGACCACTCTTTGCAAAATTTGAATATTTGTTTTAGCGGAAATTATATTTTAGAGATGGACTCTCATGGCGCTCCTTACACCCCACTTAAGGGGAATACTATATGAAAACACCGCATCCTCCAATTAGTTGCATTCAAGAAAAAAAATTATAAAATTTGAAAGATATAAGCATTTGCAGCCAGCCTAAATAATACGGCCTGGGAGCTGGGAGAGGGTCAACAAGCAGAAAAACAAAACACTACGTCAATATGGCGCAAGGAACGAATTCTGTTAAACATAGGTCCGGAAAAGAGTTACGAAGTGGTGAAAAGACAATAATATTGAATATGTTTAACAGTATTTGTTTTATCGATGAATGTGAAGTTAATATCTAGAGTTTAGGGTTGTGTCGGTTTCAAGTAATTACAGCGCAAGCGAAGAAAAATTTACAGACAGTGAGGTTAGAACTCTCAGACCAGAAGAAACCAAATTTCAGTACGGATTAGAGGGATGCAGATGACGTAAGTAGCAATTAATTTCTCGTACCTAATGTGCCGTACGTTATTTAAGCAAATTTCGAATAAATGTGTTCTTTTAATGGTGAAAAACACTTATTAAACGTGTAGCCATAACTCTGTATTAGCACTGCGAACGCTCGAAGTGGTACAAAACAGTGATTTGTTTCTGCCTACTTCATCCAACTGGTACGCATCCTCTAAGTGATTTAAGATTTTCACACACATAGTGTTTGATATAAGAAGTAATTTACCTGTCACCATTTAATAACGCCACCTATACAAAGCCATATCACCATGAAGAAGAATTAACATATTTACATATTAAGCTTAACCTCCAAACAGACTCACAGAAAGCTAACCTTTTTACGATCACGTAAACATTTTTACACCTTGTTGCTTCTACTCCATTTGAACCCCGACAAAGCTCTACATAAATAAGTACACGACATATTTCGTATAATTACAAAGGAAATTAGGATAGTAAATATTTTAAAACATGGCCTTCTATTATCTTTTCATGACATCCTTACAACTTTATGATTAAAACAATAAAAGGAAATGAACATTTCAATCACTTAATAACGGATGTATTAGACAGAGTCAACATTAAAAACTAAATTCCAATGCCGAGATTTGAACCACGGAGCTCCTAATTTCCACACAGTCGCTCTCACCCATTCCGTGTGAAGAAATGTTTAACTTCCATCAATTATCTTAAATAATATGAGTTAAATGACGAAGCCTGGGACTTAGGATAGTAAGTTGCCAGAAACGACTAATCTCGAATACGAGAGCCCCTAGTGGTTTACGGGGGAAATATACGAGTCAAATGGAGAATTTACAGTCATGATGTCAAGTTGGCCATGGTAGCTCAATGGATAAGAGCGACTGCACGGAAACTACCGCATCCAAATCCCGGTCATTATATTGAATTTTTAATGTTCTCTCTATCAAAAACCTCAGCCTATATACGGCTAGTATAAAGAAATGATTAATTTCCATCAATTAACTAAAACGGATGTTTTAGTTAAACTCCTCTAACGTTAAGTCATATCGGACGATGAATGGAATGATGTTCAGATGAGTACAGGGTACATAGAGCTTAGAGTTACCAGACATTCATATTTCTGGACAAGGGAAAACCTCCAAAGTTAAGTCATATCGGACGATGAATGAAATGATGTTCAAATGAGTACAGGTTACATAGAGCTAAGAGCTACCAGACATTCATCTTTCAGGATAACAGAAAACCTCCAACGTTAAGTCATATCGGACGATGAATGAAATGATGTTCAAATGAGTACAGGGTACATACAGCTTAGAGTTACCAGACATTCATCTTTTAGGATAAGAGAAAACCTCCAACGTTAAGTCATATCGGACGATGAATGAAATGATGTTCAAATGAGTACAGGGTGCATAGAGCTTAGAGTTACCAGACATTCATCTTTCAGTACAAGGGAAAACCTCCAACGTCAAGTCATATCGGACGATGAATGGAATGATGTTCAAATGAGTACAGGGTACATAGAGCTTAGAGTTACCAGACATTCATCTTTCAGTACAAGGGAAAACCTCCAACGTCAAGTCATATCGGACGATGAATGAAATGATGTTCAAATGAGTACAGGGTGCATAGAGCTTAGAGTTACCAGACATTCATCTTTCAGTACAAGGGAAAACCTCCAACGTCAAGTCATATCGGACGATGAATGGAATGATGTTCAAATGAGTACAGGGTACATAGAGCTTAGAATTATCAGACATTCATCTTTTAGGATAAGGGAAAATCACCAACGTTAAGTCATATCGGACGATGAATGGAATGATGTTCAAATGAGTACAGGGTACATAGAGCTTAGAGTTATCAGACATTCATCTTTTAGGATAAGGGAAAACATCCAACGTCAAGTCATATCGGACGATGAATGGAATGATGTTCAAATGAGTACAGGGTACATAGAGCTTAGAGTTATCAGACCTTCATCTTTTAGGATAAGGGAAAATCACCAACGTTAAGTCATATCGGACGATGAATGGAATGATGTTCAAATGAGTACAGGGTGCATAGAGCTTAGAGTTACCAGACATTCATCTTTCAGGATAAGAGAAAACCTCCAACGTTAAGTCATATCGGACGATAAATGAAATGATGTTCAAATGAGTACAGGGTACATAGAGCTTAGAGTTATCAGACATTCATCTATCAGGATAAGAGAAAACCTCCAACGTTAAGTCATATCGGACGATGAATGAAATGATGTTCAAATGAGCACAGGGTACATAAAGCTTAGAGTTAGCTGACATTCATCTTTCAGGATAAGAGAAAACCACCAACGTTAAGTCATATCGGACGTTGAGTGAAATGATGTTCAAATGAGTACAGGGTACATAGAGCTAAGAGCTACTAGACATTCATCTTTTAAGATAAGAGAAAACCAAGGTTAAGTCATATCGGACGATGAATGAAATGATGTTCAAATGAGCACAGGGTACATAAAGCTTAGAGTTAGCTGACATTCATCTTTCAGGATAAGAGAAAACCACCAACGTTAAGTCATATCGGACGTTGAGTGAAATGATGTTCAAATGAGTACAGGGTACATAAAGCTTAGAGATACCAGACATTCATGATTCAGAATAAGGGAAAATCTCCAACCTTAAGTCATATCGGACGATGAATGAAATGATGTTCAAATGAGCAAAGGGTACATAAAGCTTAGAGTTAGCTGACATTCATCTTTCAGGATAAGAGAAAACCACCAACGTTAAGTCATATCGGACGTTGAGTGAAATGATGTTCAAATGAGTACAGGGTACATAGAGCTTAGAGATACCAGACATTCATGATTCAGAATAAGGGAAAATCTCCAACATTAAGTCATATCGGACGATGAGTGAAATTATGTTCAAAGAAGTACAGGGTACATAGAGCTTAGAGTTATCAGACATGCATGTTTCAGGATAAGAGAAAACCACCAACGTTAAGTCATATCGGACGTTGAGTGAAATGATGTTCAAATGAGTACAGGGTACATAGAGCTAAGAGCTACTAGACATTCATCTTTTAAGATAAGAGAAAACCAAGGTTAAGTCATATCGGACGATGAATGAAATGATGTTCAAATGAGCACAGGGTACATAAAGCTTAGAGTTAGCTGACATTCATCTTTCAGGATAAGAGAAAACCACCAACGTTAAGTCATATCGGACGTTGAGTGAAATGATGTTCAAATGAGTACAGGGTACATAGAGCTTAGAGATACCAGACATTCATGATTCAGAATAAGGGAAAATCTCCAACCTTAAGTCATATCGGACGATGAATGAAATGATGTTCAAATGAGCACAGGGTACATAAAGCTTAGAGTTAGCTGACATTCATCTTTCAGGATAAGAGAAAACCACCAACGTTAAGTCATATCGGACGTTGAGTGAAATGATGTTCAAATGAGTACAGGGTACATAGAGCTTAGAGATACCAGACATTCATGATTCAGAATAAGGGAAAATCTCCAACCTTAAGTCATATCGGACGATGAGTGAAATTATGTTCAAAGAAGTACAGGGTACATAGAGCTTAGAGTTATCAGACATGCATGTTTCAGGATAAGAGAAAGCCTCCAACGTTAAGTCATATAGGACGATGAATGAAATGATGTTCAGATGAGTACAGGGTACATAGAGCTTAGAGTTAGCGGACATTCTGCTTTCTGGATAAGGGAAAACCTCCAACGTTAAGTTATATCGAACGATGAATGAAATGATGTTCAAATGAGTACAGGGTACATAGAGCTTAGAGTTAGCGGACATTCATCTTTCTGGATAAGGGAAAACCTCCAACGTTAAGTTATATCGAACGATGAATGAAATGATGTTCAAATGAGTACAGGGTACATAGAGCTTAGAGTTACCAGACATTCATCTTTCAGGATAAGGGAAAACCTCCAACGATAAGTCATATCGGACGATGAATGAAATGATGTTCAAATGAGTACAGGGTACATAGAGCTAAGAGTTATCAGACATTCATCTTTCAGGATAAGGGAAACTCTCCAACGTTAAGTCATATCGGACGATGAATGAAATGATGTTCAAATGAGTACAGGGTACATAGAGCTGAGAGTTATCAGACATTCATCTTTCAGGATAAGGGAAAACATCCAACGATAAGTCATATCGGACGATGAATGAAATGATGTTCAAATGAGTACAGGGTACATAGAGCTTAGAGTTACCAGACATTCATCTTTCAGTACAAGGGAAAACCTCCAACGTCAAGTCATATCGGACGATGAATGAAATGATGTTCAAATGAGTACAGGGTACATAGAGCTAAGAGTTACCAGACATTCATCTTTCAGGATAAGGGAAAACCTCCAACGTTAAGTTATATCGAACGATGAATGAAATGATGTTCAAATGAGTACAGGGTACATAGAGCTTAGAGTTACCAGACATTCATCTTTCAGGATAAGGGAAAACCTCCAACGTTAAGTCATATCCGACGATGAATGAAATGATGTTCAAATGAGTACAGGGTACATAGAGCTTAGAGTTACCAGACATTCATCTTTCAGGATAAGGGAAACTCTCCAACGTTAAGTCATATCGGACGATGAATGGAATGATGTTCAAATGAGTACAGGGTACATAGAGCTAAGAGTTATCAGACATTCATCTTTCAGGATAAGGGAAACTCTCCAACGTTAAGTCATATCGGACGATGAATGAAATGATGTTCAAATGAGTACAGGGTACATAGAGCTGAGAGATATCAGACATTCATCTTTCAGGATAAGGGAAAACATCCAACGATAAGTCATATCGGACGATGAATGAAATGATGTTCAAATGAGTACAGGGTACATAGAGCTAAGAGCTACTAGACATTCATCTTTTAAGATAAGAGAAAACCAAGGTTAAGTCATATCGGACGATGAATGAAATGATGTTCAAATGAGCACAGGGTACATAGAGCTTAGAGTTACCAAACATCCATCTTTCAGGATAAGGAAAACCCGAAAATGTCTTATGACCCTGACCGGTATTCGAACTCGGAAGCAGATATGCTACTACCTATGCTGCAGAGGCAGACAGCGTGGAAGTGTCAGCGATATCCGCAGTTCCGTGTAACGCGCTTGTGCTTCATTTATTCATCATGAATATGCTAGCTACAACAGTTCTCTCCGGAATTCGCGAGTTAAAACCCGACGGAGGACACTGCAGGTTTTCGTTCATAAAAATTTGTAGCATGGCTTACTTCGTAAGGGAAGTAAAGTCGGTCGTTTTTTGTCGTAGACTTGCTGTACGTGAAAGAAACCTCAGAGGTAATCTTCACGCCCAGTATAGAATGGGATACTCCTTCCGTGCAGCTAATTCCGAAACCGCAGGGTAACAGTTTGGGGACTTCTTTGCGGATGTTTGTAAACATAAAGAGGTAAAGAAATTTTCACCCAGGTCAGATCCACTGTTAATGTCCCCTATTGACCTTGAACTCAACCCTCTAATGACACTTCTGGCACACAAATGTATTTACTTGGCAAATATCACGCATCTGGCAAGTTGGCAGAACTGCACAAACCAAACGCACTTGTTCACACACATTTCCCAATTCGACTCCTATTAATAAACAATACCAACGTTAATGTAAACAATTATAGCAGATCAATACTTCGTAATAAATAACATCCTGCAAGATATCCTGCCTATTTACGTAATTTGTTCAGAATTGTAGACAAAGTAGGCTTAAGTATGACGTAAATGACATTTTGAAATTAAATATGAAATTGCAGCTAATTGGCGGACCTGCAGGTTTTTATACGTTATGAAACCTTCACCTCCTTTGCCCGTGTACCCTTCTTGTACAGGACTTGTTCTCCTGGAGTATAAGTAGCCCCATGTACAGGGAGAGACAAACTCTTGATCGAGGATTAAGAGATAGACAAAATATTACTACACAACAAATGTATATCTTGAATTTTCTGTGAATGTCCTCAGTTCTCTTTATTCTGAATGACTTTTGTATAACTGGTAAACTGTAAGAGATAGACAAAATATTACTACACAACAAATGTATATCTTGAATTTTCTGTGAATGTTCTCAGAAGTTCTCTTTATTCTGAACGACTTTTGTATAACTGGTAAACTGTAAGAGATAGACAAAATATTACTACACAACAAATGTATATCTTGAATTTTCTATGAATGTACTCAGAAGTTCTCTTTATTCTGAACGACTTTTGTATAACTGGTAAACTGTAAGAGATAGACAAAATATTACTACACAACAAATGTATATCTTGAATTTTCTGTGAATGTACTCAGAAGTTCTCTTTATTCTGAACGACTTTTGTATAACTGGTAAACTGTAAGAGATAGACAAAATATTTCTACACAACAAATGTATATCTTGAATTTTCTGTGAATGTACTCAGTTCTCTTTATTCTGAATGACTTTTGTATAACTGGTAAACTGTAAGAGATAGACAAAATATTTCTACACAACAAATGTATATCTTGAATTTTCTGTGAATGTCCTCAGTTCTCTTTATTCTGAATGACTTTTGTATAACTGGTAAACTGTAAGAGATAGACAAAATATTACTACACAACAAATGTATATCTTGAATTTTCTGTGAATGTTCTCAGAAGTTCTCTTTATTCTGAACGACTTTTGTATAACTGGTAAACTGTAAGAGATAGACAAAATATTACTACACAACAAATGTATATCTTGAATTTTCTGTGAATGTACTCAGAAGTTCTCTTTATTCTGAACGACTTTTGTATAACTGGTAAACTGTAAGAGATAGACAAAATATTACTACACAACAAATGTATATCTTGAATTTTCTGTGAATGTTCCCAGAAGTTCTCTTTATTCTGAACGACTTTTGTATAACTGGTAAACTGTAAGAGATAGACAAAATATTTCTACACAACAAATGTATATCTTGAATTTTCTGTGAATGTACTCAGAAGTTCTCTTTATTCTGAATGACTTTTGTATAACTGATAAACTGTAAGAGATAGACAAAATATTACTACACAACAAATGTATATCTTGAATTTTCTGTGAATGTACTCAGAAGTTCTCTTCATTCTGAATGACTTTTGTATAACTGGTAAACTGTAAGAGATAGCCAAAATATTACTACACAACAAATGTATATCTTGGATTTTCTGTGAATGTTCTCAGAAGTTCTCTTTATTCTGAATGACTTTTGTATAACTGATAAACTGTAAGAGATAGACAAAATATTACTACACAACAAATGTATATCTTGAATTTTCTGTGAATGTACTCAGAAGTTCTCTTTATTCTGAATGACTTTTGTATAACTGATAAACTGTAAGAGATAGACAAAATATTACTACACAACAAATGTATATCTTGGATTTTCTGTGAATGTTCTCAGAAGTTCTCTTTATTCTGAATGACTTTTGTATAACTGATAAAATGTAAGAGATAGACAAAATATTACTACACAACAAATGTATATCTTGAATTTTCTGTGAATGTCCTCAGAAGTTCTCTTCATTCTGAATGACTTTTGTATAACTGATAAACTGTAAGAGATAGACAAAATATTACTACACAACAAATGTATATCTTGAATTTTCTGTGAATGTTCTCAGAAGTCCTCTTTATTCTGAATGACTTTTGTAGAACTGATAAACTGTAAGAGATAGACAAAATATTACTACACAACAAATGTATATCTTGAATTTTCTGTGAATGTACTCAGAAGTTCTCTTTATTCTGAATAACTTTTGTATAACTGATAAACTGTAAGAGATAGACAAAATATTACTACACAACAAATGTATATCTTGAATTTTCTGTGAATGATCTCCGAAGTTCTCTTTATTCTGAATGACTTTCGTATAACTGGTAAACTGTAAGAGATAGACAAAATATTACTACACAACAAATGTATATCTTGAATTTTCTGTGAATGTACTCAGAAGTTCTCTTTATTCTGAATGACTTTTGTATAACTGATAAACTGTAAGAGATAGACAAAATATTACTACACAACAAATGTATATCTTGAATTTTCTGTGAATGTACTCAGAAGTTCTCTTTATTCTGAATGACTTTTGTATAACTGATAAACTGTAAGAGATAGACAAAATATTACTACACAACAAATGTATATCTTGAATTTTCTGTGAATGTCCTCAGAAGTTCTCTTTATTCTGAATGACTTTTGTATAACTGATAAACTGTAAGAGATAGACAAAATATTACTACACAACAAATGTATATCTTGAATTTTCTGTGAATGTACTCAGAAGTTCTCTTAATTCTGAATGACTTTTGTATAACTGATAAACTGTAAGAGATAGACAAAATATTACTACACAACAAACGTATATCTTGAATTTTCTGTGAATGTACTCAGAAGTTCTCTTCATTCTGAATGACTTTTGTATAACTGATAAACTGTAAGAGATAGACAAAATATTACTACACAACAAACGTATATCTTGAATTTTCTGTGAATGTACTCAGAAGTTCTCTTTATTCTGAATGACTTTTGTATAATTGGTAAACTGTAAGAGATAGACAAAATATTACTACACAACAAACGTATATCTTGAAATTTCTGTGAATGTCCTCAGAAGTTCTCTTTATTCTGAATGACTTTTGTATAACTGGTAAACTGTAAGAGACAGACCAAATTTTACTACACGACAAATGTATATCTTGAATTTTCTGTGAATGTCCTCAGAAGTTCTCTTCATTCTGAATGACTTTTGTATAACTGATAAACTGTAAGAGATAGACAAAATATTACTACACAACAAATGTATATCTTGAATTTTCTGTGAATGTCCTCAGAAGCTCTCTTCATTCTGAATGATTTTTGTATAACTGATAAACTGTAAGAGATAGACAAAATATTACTACACAACAAACGTATATCTTGAATTTTCTGTGAATGTACTCAGAAGTTCTCTTTCTTCCGAATGATATGAGTGTTTTTTTTTTAAAATGGACAAAATCGAGTACCGAGCTGTCATTAATATTTGTTTTTGAAGGGCAATACGCCTACGCAAATCAAAGATGAGTTGGATACTGTGTATGGGGACTCTGCACAATCATTTACCACAGTGAAATTTTGGGCAGCTGAATTTAAACGTGGCCGTAAGAGCTTGGGAGATGATGAACGTTCGCGACGTTGAACAATTGCAACTAGTGACGAAAACGTTGCCAAAGGTCTCCAAATAGAGCTAGACGACCGCCGAATTAAAGTGAGAGAGATAGCAGAGGCTATGAACATTTCAAAAGAACGTGTTTGTCACATAAATCGACATTTAGAAATGGGAAACTGTCCGAGCTTTGGGTGCCGCGTTTGCTCACGTTAGACACAAAAGGTGTTCGAATGGACATTTCCAACACTCTGTTGGCGCACTTTAGGCGCAATAAATCCGAGTTTTGGCGGCGATTAATTACTGTAGATGAAACTTCGATACACCATTATACACCCGAAACAAAAATACAGTCCAAACAGTGGACTGCAAAGGGGAACCGGCTCCAAGAAAAGGAAAAAAAGTCGACTGGCAAAGTTATGTTGACTGTTTTTCGGGACAGTCACGGAGTTATTTTAATCTATAATCTTCAAAAAGGAAAAACCATTACAGGAGCATACTACGCATCATTACTTGACAAGATAAAAGCAGAACTTGCGGAAAAGCGGCCACATTTGCAGAAGAATAAAATCCTGTTTCACCAAGACAGCGCATCGTCTCACACCTCAGCGGTTGCAATGGCGAAAGTCCACGAATTACGGTTTGAACAGAGATTTTCGTCAGATGAAGAGCCAATTACCTTCGTGAACAATCAAAGAAAAACGCCGAGAGCTATTTGGACGGGTTACAGAGATGGGAACATCGCTGGGAGAAGTGTGTAGAGTTACAAGGAGACTGTGTTGAAAAACGCCGAGTACTATTTGGACGGGTTACAGAGATGGGAACATCGCTGGGAAAAGTGTGTAGAGTTACAAGGAGACTATGTTGAAAAACGCCGAGTACTATTTGGACGGGTTACAGGGATGGGAACATCGCTGGGAAAAGTGTGTAGAGTTACAACGAGACTATGTTGAAAAACGCCGAGTACTATTTGGACGGGTTACAGAGATGGGAGCACCGCTGGGAGAAGTGTGTAGAGTTACAAGCAGACTATGTTGAAAAACGCCGAGTACTCTTTGGACGGGTTACAGAGATGGGAACATCGCTGGGAGAAGTGTGTAGAGTTACAAGGAGACTATGTTGAAAAACGTCGAGTACTCTTTGGACGGGTTACAGAGATGGGAACATCTCTGGGAGAAGTGTGTAGAGTTACAAGGAGACTATGTTGAAGAACGCCGAGTACTCTTTGGACGGGTTACAGAGATGGGAACATCGCTGGGAGAAGTGTGTAGAGTTACAAGGAGACTATGTTGAAAAACGTCGAGTACTATTTGGACGGGTTACAGAGATGGGAACATCGCTGGGAGAAGTGTGTAGAGTTACAATGAGACTATGTTGAAGAACGCCGAGTACTCTTTGGACGGGTTACAGAGATGGGAACATCGCTGGGAGAAGTGTGTAGAGTTACAAGGAGACTATGTTGAAAAACGCCGAGTACTATTTGGACGGGTTACAGAGATGGGAGCATCGCTGGGAGAAGAGGGTAGAGTTACAAGGAGACTATGTTGAAAAACGCCAAGTACTATTTGGACGGGTTACAGAGATGGGAACATCGCTGGGAGAAGTGTGTAGAGTTACAAGGAGACTATGTTGAAAAACGCCCAGTACTATTTGGACGGGTTACAGAGATGGGAACATCGCTGGAAGAAGTGTGTAGAGTTACAAGGAGCCTATGTTGAAAAACGCCGAGTACTATTTGGACGGGTTACAGAGCTGGGAACATCGCTGGGGGAAGTGTGTAGAGTTACAAGGAGACTATGTTGAAAAACGCCAAGTACTATTTGGACGGCTTACAGAGATGGGAACATCGCTGGAAAAAGTGTGTAGATTTACAAGGAGACTATGTTGAAAAACGCCGAGTACTATTTGGACGGGTTACAGAGATGAGAACATCGCTGGGAGAAGTGTGTAGAGTTACAAGGAGAATATGTTGAAAAACGCCGAGTACTATTTGGACGGGTTACAGAGATGGGAACAGCGCTGGGAGAAGTGTGTAGATTTACAAGGAGACTATGTTGAAAAACGCCGAATACTATTTGGACGGGTTACAGAGATGGGAACATCGCTGGGAGAAGTGTGTAGATTTACAAGGAGACTATGTTGAAAAACGCCGAGTACTATTTGGATGGGTTACAGAGATGGGAACATCGCTGGGAGAAGTGTGTAGGGTTACAACGAGACTATGTTGAAAAACGTCGAGTACTATTTGGACGTGTTACACAGATGGGAGCATCGCTGGGAGAAGTGTGTAGGGCTACAAGGAGACTATGTTGAAAAACGCCCAGTACTATTTGGACGGGTTACAGAGATGGGAACATCGCTGGGAGAAATGTGTAGAGTTACAAGGAGACTATGTTGAAAAACGACGAGTACTATTTGGACGGGATACAGAGATGGGAACATCGCTGGGAGAAGTGTGTAGAGTTACAACGAGACTATGTTGAAAAACGACGAGTACTATTTGGACGTGTTACAGAGATGGGAACATCGCTGGGAGAAGTGTGTAGAGTTACAAGGAGACTATGTTGAAAAACACCGAGTACTATTTGGATAGGTTACAGAGATGGGAGCATCGCAGGGAGAAGTGTGTAGAGTTACAAGGAGACTATTTTGAAAAACGCCAAGTACTATTTGGACGGGTTACAGAGATGGGAACATCGCTGGGAAAAGTGTGTAGATTTACAAGGAGACTATGTTGAAAAACGCCAAGTACTATTTGGACGGGTTACAGAGATGGGAACATCTCTGGGAGAAGTGTGTAGAGTTACAAGGAGACTATGTTGAAAAACGTCGAGTACTTTTTGGACGGGTTACAGAGATGGGAACATCTCTGGGAGAAGAGTGTAGAGTTACAAGGAGACTATGTTGAAAAACGCCCAGTACTATTTGGATGGGTTACAGAGATGGGAACATCGCTGGGAGAAATGTGTAGAGTTACAAGGAGACTATGTTGAAAAACGCCGAGTACTATTTGGACGGGTTACAGAGATGAGGGCATCGCTGGGAGAAGTGTGTAGAGTTACAAGGAGACTATGTTGAAAAACGCCCAGTACTATTTGGACGTGTTTCAGAGATGGGAACATCGCTGGGAGAAGTGTGTAGAGTTAGATGGAGACTATGTTGAAAAACGCCCAGTACTATTTGGACGGGTTACAGAGATGGGAACATCGCTGGGAGAAGTGTGTAGAGTTACAAGGAGACTATGTTGAAAAACGCCCAGTACTATTTGGACGTGTTACAGAGATGGAAACATCGCTGGGAGAAGTGTGTAGGGTTACAACGAGACTATGTTGAAAAACGCCCAGTACTATTTGGACGTGTTACAGAGATGGGAACATCGCTGGGAGAAGTGTGTAGAGTTACAAGGAGACTAAGTTGAAAAACGCCCAGTACTATTTGCACGGGTTACAGAGATGGGAACATCGCTGGGAGAAGTGTGTAGAGTTACAAGGAGACTATGTTGAAAAACGCCCAGTACTATTTGGACGGGTTACAGAGATGGGAACATCTCTGGGAGAAGTGTGTAGGGTTACAAGGAGACTATGTTGAAAAACGCCAAGTACTATTTGGACGGGTTACACAGATGGGAGCATCGCTGGGAGAAGTGTGTAGGGCTACAAGGAGACTATGTTGAAAAACGCCCAGTACTATTTGGACGGGTTACAGAGATGGGAACATCGCTGGGAGAAGTGTGTAGAGTTACAAGGAGACTATGTTGAAAAACGACGAGTACTATTTGGACGGGATACAGAGATGGGAACATCGCTGGGAGAAGTGTGTAGAGTTACAACGAGACTATGTTGAAAAACGACGAGTACTATTTGGACGTGTTACAGAGATGGGAACATCGCTGGGAGAATTGTGTAGAGTTACAAGGAGACTATGTTGAAAAACACCGAGTACTATTTGGATGGGTTACAGAGATGGGAGCATCGCAGGGAGAAGTGTGTAGAGTTACAAGGAGACTATGTTGAAAAACGACGAGTACTATTTGGACGGGATACAGAGATGGGAACATCGCTGGGAGAAGTGTGTAGAGTTACAAGGAGACTATGTTGAAAAACGACGAGTACTATTTGGACGTGTTACAGAGATGGGAACATCGCTGGGAGAAGTGTGTAGAGTTACAAGGAGACTATGTTGAAAAACACCGAGTACTATTTGGATGGGTTACAGAGATGGGAACATCGCAGGGAGAAGTGTGTAGAGTTACAAGGAGACTATTTTGAAAAACGCCAAGTACTATTTGGACGGGTTACAGAGATGGGAACATCGCTGGGAAAAGTGTGTAAATTTACAAGGAGACTATGTTGAAAAACGCCAAGTGCTATTTGGACGGGTTACAGAGATGGGAACATCTCTGGGAGAAGTGTGTAGAGTTACAAGGAGACTATGTTGAAAAACGTCGAGTACTTTTTGGACGGGTTACAGAGATGGGAACATCTCTGGGAGAAGAGTGTAGAGTTACAAGGAGACTATGTTGAAAAACGCCGAGTACTATTTGGACGAGTTACAGAGATGAGGGCATCGCTGCGAGAAGTGTGTAGAGTTACAAGGAGACTATGTTGAAAAACGCCCAGTACTATTTGGACGTGTTACAGAGATGGGAACATCGCTGGGAGAAGTGTGTAGAGTTAGAAGGAGACTATGTTGAAAAACGCCGAGTACTATTTGGACGGGTTACAGAGATGGGAACATCGCTGGGAGAAGTGTGTAGAGTTACAAGGAGACTATGTTGAAAAACGCCCAGTACTATTTGGACGTGTTACAGAGATGGGAACATCGCTGGGAGAAGTGTGTAGGGTTACAACGAGATATGTTGAAAAACGCCCAGTACTATTTGGACGTGTTACAGAGATGGGAACATCGCTGGGAGAAGTGTGTAGAGTTACAAGGAGACTAAGTTGAAAAACGCCCAGTACTATTTGCACGGGTTACAGAGATGGGAACATCGCTGGGAGAAGTGTGTAGAGTTACAAGGAGACTATGTTGAAAAACGCCCAGTACTATTTGGACGGGTTACAGAGATGGGAACATCGCTGGGAGAAGTGTGTAGAGTTACAAGGAGACTATGTTAAAAAACGCCAATTACTATTTGGACGGGTTACAGAGATGGGAACATCTCTGGGAGAAGTGTGTAGGGTTACAAGGAGACTATGTTGAAAAACGTCGAGTACTATTTGGACGTGTTACAGAGATGAGAGCATCGCTGGGAGAAGTGTGTAGAGTTACAAGGAGACTATGTTGAAAAACGCCGAGTACTATTTGGACGGGTTACAGAGATGGGAACATCGCTGGGAGAAGTGTGTAGAGTTACAAGGAGACTAAGTTGAAAAACGCCCAGTACTATTTGCACG
Organism: Mantis religiosa; assembly: GCA_030765055.1. Classification (NCBI taxonomy): domain Eukaryota; kingdom Metazoa; phylum Arthropoda; class Insecta; order Mantodea; family Mantidae; genus Mantis; species Mantis religiosa. Next base: position 217,547,266 of record CM060951.1, on the reverse strand, counting down.
GGTTACAGAGATGGGAACATCGCTGGGAGAAGTGTGTAGAGTTACAAGGAGACTATGTTGAAAAACACCGAGTACTATTTGGACGGGTTACAGAGATGAGGGCATCGCTGGGAGAAGTGTGTAGAGTTACAAGGAGACTATGTTGAAAAACGCCAAGTACTATTTGGACGGGTTACAGAGATGGGAACATCGCTGTGAGAAGTGTGTAGAGTTACAAGGAGACTATGTTGAAAAACGCCGAGTACTATTTGGACGGGTTACAGAGATGAGGGCATCGCTGGGAGAAGTGTGTAGAGTTACAAGGAGACTATGTTGAAAAACGCCGAGTACTATTTGGACGGGTTACAGAGATGAGGGCATCGCTGGGAGAAGTGTGTAGAGTTACAAGGAGACTATGTTGAAAAACGTCAAGTACCATTTGGACGGGTTACAGAGATGGGAACATCTCTGGTAGAAGTGTGTAGAGTTACAATGAGACTATGTTGAAAAACGTCGAGTACTATTTGGACGGGTTACAGAGATGGGAACATCGCTGGGAAAAGTGTGTAGATTTACAAGGAGACTATGTTGAAAAACGCCAAGTACTATTTGGACGGGTTACAGAGATGGGATCATCTCTGGGAGAAGTGTGTAGAGTTACAAGGAGACTATGTTGAAAAACGACTAGTACTATTTGGACGGGATACAGAGATGGGAACATCGCTGGGAGAAGTGTGTAGAGTTACAAGGAGACTATGTTGAAAAACTTAGAGTACTATTTGGACGTGTTACAGAGATGGGAACATCGCTGGGAGAAGTGTGTAGAGTTACAAGGAGACTATGTTGAAAAACACCGAGTACTATTTGGATGGGTTACAGAGATGGGAGCATCGCAGGGAGAAGTGTGTAGAGTTACAAGGAGACTATTTTGAAAAACGCCAAGTACTATTTGGACGGGTTACAGAGATGGGAACATCGCTGGGAAAAGTGTGTAGATTTACAAGGAGACTATGTTGAAAAACGCCAAGTACTATTTGGACGGGTTACAGAGATGGGATCATCTCTGGGAGAAGTGTGTAAAGTTACAAGGAGACTATGTTGAAAAACGTCGAGTACTTTTTGGACGTGTTACAGAGATAGGAACATCTCTGGGAGAAGTGTGTAGAGTTACAAGGAGACTATGTTGAAGAACGCCCAGTACTATTTGGATGGATTACAGAGATGGGAACATCGCTGGGAGAAGTGTGTAGAGTTACAAGGAGACTATGTTGAAAAACGCCGAGTACTATTTGGACGGGTTACAGAGATGAGGGCATCGCTGGGAGAAGTGTGTAGAGTTACAAGGAGACTATGTTGAAAAACGCCCAGTACTATTTGGACGTGTTACAGAGATGGGAACATCGCTGGGAGAAGTGTGTAGAGTTACAAGGAGACTATGTTGAAAAACGCCCAGTACTATTTGGACGGGTTACAGAGATGGGAACATCGCTGGGAGAAGTGTGTAGAGTTACAAGGAGACTATGTTGAAAAACGCCCAGTACTATTTGGACGTGTTACAGAGATGGGAACATCGCTGGGAGAAGTGTGTAGGGTTACAACGAGAATATGTTGAAAAACGCCCAGTACTATTTGGACGGGTTACAGAGATGGGAACATCGCTGGGAGAAGTGTGTAGAGTTACAAGGAGACTATGTTGAAAAACGCCCAGTACTATTTGGACGTGTTACAGAGATGGGAACAACGCTGGGAGAAGTGTGTAGAGTTACAAGGAGACTAAGTTGAAAAACGCCCAGTACTATTTGGACGGGTTACAGAGATGGGAACATCGCTGGGAGAAGTGTGTAGAGTTACAAGGAGACTATGTTGAAAAACGCCCAGTACTATTTGGACGGGTTACAGAGATGGGAACATCGCTGGGAGACGTGTGTAGAGTTACAAAGAGACTATGTTAAAAAACGCCAATTACTATTTGGACGGGTTACAGAGATGGGAACATCTCTGGGAGAAGTGTGTAGGGTTACAAGGAGACTATGTTGAAAAACGTCGAGTACTATTTGGACGTGTTACAGAGATGAGAGCATCGCTGGGAGAAGTGTGTAGAGTTACAATGAGACTATGTTGAAAAACGTCGAGTACTATTTGGACGGGTTACAGAGATGGGAACATCGCTGGGAGAAGTGTGTAGAGTTACAAGGAGACTATGTTGAAAAACGCCGAGTACTATTTGGACGGGTTACAGAGATGGGAGCATCGCTGGGAGAAGTGTGTAGAGTTACAAGGAGACTATGTTGAAAAACGCCGAGTACTATTTGGACGGGTTACAGAGATGAGGGCATCGCTGGGAGAAGTGTGTAGAGTTACAAGGAGACTATGTTGAAAAACGCCAAGTACTATTTGGACGGGTTACAGAGATGGGAACATCGCTGTGAGAAGTGTGTAGAGTTACAAGGAGACTATGTTGAAAAACGCCGAGTACTATTTGGACGGGTTACAGAGATGAGGGCATCTCTGGGAGAAGTGTGTAGAGTTACAAGGAGACTATGTTGAAAAACGCCGAGTACTATTTGGACGGGTTACAGAGATGAGGGCATCGCTGGGAGAAGTGTGTAGAGTTACAAGGAGACTATGTTGAAAAACGTCAAGTACTATTTGGGCGGGTTACAGAGATGGGAACATCTCTGGGAGAAGTGTGTAGAGTTACAATGAGACTATGTTGAAAAACGTCGAGTACTATTTGGACGTGTTACAGAGATGGGAGCATCGCTGGGAGAAGTGTGTAGAGTTACAAGAAGACTATGTTGAAAAGCGCCCAGTACTATTTGGACGGGTTACAGAGATGGGAACATCGCTGGGAGAAGTGTGTAGAGTTACAAGGAGACTATGTTGAAAAACGCCCAGTACTATTTGGACGGGTTACAGAGATGGGAACATCGCTGGGAGAAGTGTGTAGAGTTACAAGGAGACTATGTTGAAAAACGCCCAGTACTATTTGGACGGGTTACAGAGATGGGAACATCGCTGGGAGAAGTGTGTAGGGTTACAAGGAGACTATGTTGAAAAACGCCGAGTACTATTTGGACGGGTTACAGAGATCAGAGCATCGCTGGGAGAAGTGTATAGAGTTACAAGGAGACTATGTTGAAAAACGCCGAGTACTATTTGGACGGGTTACAGAGATGAGGGCATCGCTGGGAGAAGTGTGTAGAGTTACAAGGAGACTATGTTGAAAAACGCCGAGTACTATTTGGACGGGTTACAGAGATGAGGGCATCGCTGGGAGAAGTGTGTAGAGTTACAAGGAGGCTATGTTGAAAAACGCCGAGTACTATTTGGACGGGTTACAGAGATGAGGGCATCGCTGGGAGAAGTGTGTAGAGTTACAAAGAGACTATGTTGAAAACGCCGAGTACTATTTGGACGGGTTACAGAGATGGGAACATCTCTGGGAGAAGTGTGTAGAGTTACAAGGAGACTATGTTGAAAAACGCCCAGTACTATTTGGACGGGTTACAGAGATGGGAACATCGCTGGGAGAAGTGTGTAGAGTTACAAGGAGACTATGTTGAAAAACGCCGAGTACTATTTGGACGGGTTACAGAGATGAGAACAACGCTGGGAGAAGTGTGTAGAGTTACAAGGAGACTATGTTGAAAAACGCCCAGTACTATTTGGACGTGTTACAGAGATGGGAACATCGCTGGGAGAAGTGTGTAGCGTTACAAGGAGACTATGTTGAAAAACGCCGAGTACTATTTGGACGGGTTACAGAGATGGGAACATCGCTGGGAGAAGTGTGTAGAGTTACAAGGAGACTATGTTGAAAAACGCCCAGTACTATTTGGACGGGTTACAGAGATGGGAACATCGCTGGGAGAAGTGTGTAGAGTTACAAGGAGACTATGTTGAAAAACGCCCAGTACTATTTCGACGGGTTACAGAGATGAGAACATCGCTGGGAGAAGTGTGTAGAGTTACAAGGAGACTATGTTGAAAAACGCCCAGTACTATTTGGACAGGTTACAGAGATGAGAACATCGCTGGGAGAAGTGTGTAGAGTTACAAGGAGACTATGTTGAAAAATGCCGAGTACTATTTGGACGGGTTACAGAGATGGCAGCATCGCTGAGAGAAGTGTGTAGGGTTACAAGGAGACTATGTTGAAAAACGCCCAGTACTATTTGGACGTGTTACAGAGATGGGAGCATCGCTGAGAGAAGTGTGTAGAGTTACAAGGAGACTATGTTGAAAAACGCCCAGTACTATTTTTACGTGTTACAGAGATGGGAACATCGCTGGGAGCAGTGGTTAGAGTTACAAGGAGACTATGTTGAAAAACGCCCAGTACTATTTGGACGTGTTACAGAGATGGGAACATCGCTGGGAGCAGTGTGTAGAGTTACAAGGAGACTATGTTGAAAAATGCCGAGTACTATTTGGACGGGTTACAGAGATGGCAGCATCGCTGAGAGAAGTGTGTAGGGTTACAACGAGACTATGTTGAAAAATAAAAATAAAAAAAAAATCTGAAAAACTGTCTTGTATCTTTATTAGGTCGGAAACTTATCAGACTACCTATGTACGAGGGCTGTTCAATAAAGAATGATCATAATTTTTTACGGTCATAATTTTTCCCAGTAAAATTTAATCTTATTATATTCTGTTAGCTTAATGTGAAACAAACACGCCGTAGTTGTTTCATTGTTGGTACTCCTGTTTCCCGCCTGTGAGAACCAGGCAAGTTCAGATATGTTCAGTATCGCCTACCGCTGCAATGGAGGTAACATGCAGTTAAAGTTGATGTTAGAGGAAGATCCGGAGTTTCATTCAAAAGTGATCACTGCTGATGAAACTTGGCTACATCATTTTGATCCTGAGAGCAAACAGCAAAGCTCAATGTGGAAATCTTCTTCATCACCAACCCCCCAAAAAGCAAAAGTGGTTGCTTCTGCTGGGAAAAAAGTTATGGTCGTCTCATTCTTTAATATTCATGGAATGGTTTATCAGCATTTTGTACCTGCACACACATCAGGAACTGGAAAATACTATAGGAAAATCCTGAAAACATTGCAAGTCCATATCAGACGCAAAAGACCACATTTCCGTGAAGCAGGCTGGATGTGCGGCCGCATATTGCCAATGTTGTTGCTGAATATCTTGCAAAAATCAACGTGATGTGCATCCCTCACCCTCCCTATAGTCCGGATTTAGCCCCATGTGACTTTTTTCTATTCCCTAACTTGAAGAAACGCCTTCGTGGGAGACATTATCCATCATCAGAAGCAGTGGTGAAGGCTGCGGATGCGATTTTGAAGGATCTCTCAAAAATGGTTTCCAGCATGACTTTGAAGACTGGCAGAAATGCTGGGACAAGTACATCGCATTCAGGGGAAACTATTTTGAGAAGGCCCATCAAAATTATGAGGATGAGTACAGGTACGTTGTCAAAAAAAAAAGTTGTAATCATTCTTTATTGAACAGCTCTCGTATAAGATATTGAGAAATCAAACAAATATCAAATAATGTCTCAGAAATTGTTAGTGTTATTAAAAATATATTTTTATATAAACTGCACTCTTTAAATGACGCGTATTTTCATATGACAATTTTTATCTCTGTTATGATCCACCAACAATTCAAGTTCAATCAGAATAAGAGGAATTCAAAGACTCTTCAGAGAGATTTGTCAATACAGAAAAATGAAATATCAAATTTTATATATATATATATGATTGAAACATAATATTATAATATATACCTATAAATTTATCCAAAATTTATTTATAAATGAATAATAATATACGTAGTATAATTTTGAAGATGGTTTGTAATGCTGGCCATGTTTAGCAGTTCTTAGCGTACGGTTATTTCACGGTTTATCAGCTAAAACAAAAGAATACTCCACTTAGTGACGCAGGTTTACTCAGGTGTCGTGCCGTGACGTCACATATGTTATAAAATGTACCGCCCTGCTACTTTGTTTCTACAGAAGAAACCAAGCAAGCACTGTCATGGCGCGCAAAACACTTGTCTGTACAGTAATTGTTGCTGTCTTCGCCGCCACATTGTTGGGCGCGCAGGTGAGTTTGCTTCCATTGTTTGTTGTTATAACGTGACACTTTGAGGATGTTTTGGACAACCCTGTAGGACAAATACATATATTAGATGCTATCATTATGAATACAGTGTTTGTTTAATAAATGAAGCAATCAAACCAATAGGTCAATAGATTTAAATGTAAGTATAGTATAGCATTGTTAAAATGTATTGTTGAAGGATGAGTTATCTAAACCATCACTGAAAATATCTCAGAACAAAACTACTAATTTAAAATGTCTTTCACTGGCATAAATACAGACATGGCACTCAAAGCAAGAGATAACATTTTCAATGTAAACTTATGTGTTCTAAGACACGGTTACACTGAAAATTCGCCGAATATTTCTTGTTGGTAGCTTAGGGTGTGGAGTAATATATTATGGCCTGCTATTTTTAACATTTGTATCCTTTTAGGTCATCACGTGACAATTTAAAGAGATCTTTTACAATCGTTAACACTTTTCAGTATACAAAATGGCTCACGTGTCAAAGTTTTTCATTTAACTTGGTGAAATTTACAGGATAGGTCCACAATATGTAAATAAAAGACTTTACATTCCCCTGTTTTGTTAATGCTTATATTTTGAAAATTATATGGTGTTAAGGAATAAGAAAAGTTTATATTTTCAAAATTGTAAGAGCAAACACATGGAAAATATTTTATAAAAAATGCTACAAGAATAGAAATACTCGACATGAAAAAGTCAATGCCATGGCCGGGATTTAAACCACGAATCTCATGGTTTCCGTCCAGTCGCTCTAACCCATTAAGCTACCATGGCCAACGTGCCGTACTGACACTAAATTCTTCATTTGACTCGTAAATTTAAATGATGAAGCCTGGGACTCAAGTACTTATGAGTAAGTCGCCACAAACCTTGTATCTAGGATGCGAGAGCGCCTAGTGGTTTACCGAGGAAATATACGAGTAAAATGGAGAATTTAATGTCGGGACGGTAAGTTAACTGACGACAAAAGTTAAATGATGAAGCCTGGGACTCAAGTACTTATGAGTAAGTCGCCACAAACCTTGTATCTCGTATGCGAGAGCCCCTAGTGGTTTACCGAGGAAATATACGAGTAAAATGGAGAATTTAATGTCGGGACGGTAAGTTAACTGACGACAAAAGTTAAATGATGAAGCCTGGGACTCAAGTACTTATGATAGTAATGCCCGATTTCACCAACAGATGTTAAGACTTAACACGAGTTTAGCAATAGTTAAAACAAAAATTGCATTTCACAAGTGTTAGCGTAACACTTGTGTTAAATCTCTTGTTAAACTAACAAGCCAAATTTCTGTTGTTAAGTCCTTAACAATTGTAAATAGTCATGATGGCGAGCATGAACTCAGCTGTTGATGTCGATTTGCTATATTTAAGACCGTCTAAATGGCATTCGTAGTAGAGTACGGCCTATGAGAAGAAATTATTTTGAGGAGCTATCAGAAGAAAAATTTTTACAGAGATATAGACTGTCGAAACAAGTTGCTATGAAGGTTACTGCGGAAGTACAAGAGAGGTTAGAACATGCATCGAAAGGAATATGCCGATCTCGCCTTTGCTTCAAGTATTAATAACTTTGCGATTTTATAATTCACTGTCCACCTCCCGTCTTGAAACGTTCAAGTCACTTATCCTTCTTCGTTCCTCGTTTTAAATTTACGTAATACTGAGTTAGAACATGCACACAAGGAATATGCCGATCTTGCCTTTGCTTCAAGTATTCATAACTTTGCGATTTTATAATTCACTGAATTATATGGATAATACACTGTCCACCTGCCGTCTTGAAACGTTCGTCACTTGTCCTTCGCTCCTCGTTTTAAATTTACGTAATACTGAGTTAGAACATGCACACAAGGAATATGCCGATCTTGCCTTTGCTTCAAGTATTCATAACTTTGCGATTTTATAATTCACTGAATTATATGGATAATACACTGTCCACCTGCCGTCTTGAAACGTTCGTCACTTGTCCTTCGCTCCTCGTTTTAAATTTACGTAATACTGAGTTAGAACATGCACACAAGGAATATGCCGATCTTGCCTTTGCTTCAAGTATTCATAACTTTGCGATTTTATAATTCACTGAATTATGTGGATAATACACTGTCCACCTCCCGTCTTGAAACGTTCGTCACTTGTCCTTCGCTCCTCGTTTTAAATTTACGTAATAATGAGTTAGAACATGCACACAAGGAATATGCCGATCTTGCCTTTGCTTCAAGTATTAATAACTTTGCGATTTTATAATTCACTGAATTATGTGGATAATACACTGTCCACCTCCCGTCTTGAAACGTTCAAGTCACTTGCCCTTCTTCGCTCCTCGTTTTAAATTTACGTAATACTGAGTTAGAACATGCACACAAGGAATATGCTGATCTCGCCTTTGCTTCAAGTATTAATAACTTTGCGATTTTATAATTCACTGAATTATATGGATAATACACTGTCCACCTGCCGTCTTGAAACGTTCGTCACTTGTCCTTCGCTCCTCGTTTTAAATTTACGTAATACTGAGTTAGAACATGCACACAAGGAATATGCCGATCTTGCCTTTGCTTCAAGTATTAATAACTTTGCGATTTTATAATTCACTGAATTATATGGATAATACACTGTCCACCTGCCGTCTTGAAACGTTCGTCACTTGTCCTTCGCTCCTCGTTTTAAATTTACGTAATACTGAGTTAGAACATGCATCGAAAGGAATATGCCGATCTTGCCTTTGCTTCAAGTATTAATAACTTTGCTATTTTATAATTCACTGAATTATGTGGATAATACACTGTCCACCTCCCGTCTTGAAACGTTCAAGTCACTTGTCCTTCTTCGCTCCTCGTTTTAAATTTACGTAATACTGACGAAGTTGTTTGGTGCTTGTAGTAGTGACACATGCATTTGACTTAAATTCGTTTCCAATTTTTCCCACGTGACATCTTTCTCTTTTAAATTCACCGCATCCGTCCTCTTATTTTCCACGATATCCTTACACTTCGTCACTAATTCAATTTACAATTCTTTCTGAATCGATGAGAAACTTGTCTCACGGCTCTTGTTTACGATTTTGTTGACCCGCCATTTTTTCAGGTGTGTGCAGACGAAAATGAAAACAAAAGTGCATCACAGTACGTTCAGAAAATAATAAGACTCATCCATAGCCTTCTATAGCTGTAATGTTTACAAGTTTCTTGCCGTTAACACAGGTTTGTTAACATTTTCAGTAAACAGCTTGGTGAAATGCAAGAAATTTAACAGTAGTGTTAGCGTTGTGACAATTGTTACGTTACATTTGTTAACGTCGTTTTTAACACCTGTTGGTTAAATCGGGCATAATTCGCCACAACCCTTTTATCTCGTATTCGAGAGCCCCTAGTGGTTTACCGAGGAAATATACGAGTCAATTGGAGAATTTAATGTCATTAGTGCAAGTTGGCCATGGAAGCTCAATGGATAAGAGCGACTAGACGTAAACCAGGAGATCCGTGGTTCAAATCCCAGCCATGGCATTGAATTTTTCATATTGAGTCTTTCTATCCAAAATCTTAGCCTATATACGGCTAGTGTGGAGAAATGTTTAATTTCCATCAATTAACTAAAAGCTACAAGAATATTTCAAAAAATAAGAATGTGGGTCTTTTAAAATTGCTCTGTACTATCCGAAAACAAAAGTTCAACTTAAAAGCTCAAATTTTTGACACGTAGAGCATTTTATGATAGCGAGTAATTTTTACAATATTTTCACAAAAAATAATGAATAATTATTTAACTGTTTGGTGTAGCGACATGAAAATTTCCGATCAAGTTTAAAACGATACTCTAATTATGTGGCTAAGTTTTCATAATGATAGGTTTATTATTATAGAAGCTGGAATTTTCATTGTAGGCTTGCTTTAAATGGAAATGCCGTATTATTTCTGACACATTTAATACCAAAAAGTAATACTTAAAACGGTGTTTGTTTTATCAAAATAGATCGATTAAATCCCGAGAAATGGTATGCGAATGTCTGTATATGTGGTTACCTTAAGGAATAGACAATACAATTACGATCTGAACGACACTTACTGTGGTGTGAGATTTTTTGTCTAAAAATATCGAAAGCGTTATCCTTTTTTAAAGTATTAAGTCGCCACTTGTTTGTTTCTAGCGATGTATTGCAAAGGGAATGAAACTTCAAAGCTGTCAGCTAGACAACTAACAGTTTAAAACATTTTACTATCACTTAAAGTCTATTGTATACCCTTATAACTACAATAAGATGTTTATCTTGAAGTAGATAGAGCAATAAAGTTTTTACATGAGTAGAGAAAGATATGCGAGTATAAACAGAATTTCTAGGAAAATCTATACTATTTGCCGTACTTTAGTAAATCCTATAATGTTAGCATTTACCTGCATTTACCTGAATTTATTGCATGCCAAATTCGATTATGATTTGTTCAAACTGAGCCACAAACTGAACTGGATTGGATAGTATCATATGCCTGGTCCACGAAAAAAACATTTGTTATAAATTGTACCTATTATTCAGACTTTCAAGTTTATCAATTTGGTGACAAATAAAACCACCAGTTAACTACAGGCCACGGTTTGGGGGCAGATTATTTTAACACCTTCCACACCCAACAGACATAATATTTTACAAGTTTCATGGATCGATCAATGTGACTGATTTTTCTCTCGTGGCTTCCCTAGGTCGTCAAAGGAAATACAGGACTGGATATTTAATATCATGACCAAAAGTTACACTTGAAGTCTGAGCGATAGTGAAAACTGAAAATAAAGGGTAATAGCAAATGGTCTGCCATCTATCCATAAGTACACAAACTGGATAGCACTCCCATGCCATCTAACCGGCACTTATACTGTATGTCCATGACAAGAAGGCTATAGGGGTATGAAGGGCAGAGGGGCTTGAACTGTTTATCTGCTCCAATAGCGGATCTGTTTACTATGAAATGAGTGTGATGTGTGTAGTGTTTAACGCCCGCTTTTACTACTACGGCATCGCAGGCGTTGACACTGATGATACATGAGATGAAGATGGAGCACCGGTGGAATGAGATGGCGGGGGAAAGCGGAGATCCCGGAGAAAACCCACCCCAGCGCTGTGTTGTCCACCACAAATCTCACTTTGCGGTCGCCTGGGATCGAACCCGGGCCGCCTTGGTGAGAGCCAAGCGGTCTAACCACTGAGCCACGGTCGTCAAAATGAGTGTATGAGAGTGCAGATTAGTCACCCATGCTGCCAATTCTAATGTTTGTTGCAGTGATAGGTATTATGAATGGGAGAGTTATATGACAATACTTGTGTCTTTTAAACGAACCTTTGATCCTTATCATACTCGGAAGTGGAGAATATCAGGGGCGGCTCGTCCTTACGCGCTGCATTCTCTTTTATAAATGACATTGTATACATTTTAAAAGACAATGTAAATAACAATGCAATAAGAAATCAAGTACAAACAATAATGAACTCTTGATGCCTGGAAAACATCTGCGTAACCATTGGAAAGCATCCGTGAAGTCAACGTGCTGAGAGCCAGCAAGTTCGGTAATCAGTATTGCGCATGCGTACAACTTTCCCCTCTTGCCTCTCTGATGTCCTAAGTTCCCTAGACTTTCGCACAAATGCGTGCTGCATCTGGGTGTTGCGGGCTGATCATTCCCTGCACGATGAAGCAGGACCACCAACACTCAGTTACAGCTGTAGAACTTGAATATACATTGAACATCATTTAACAATCTATCATTGCTTTATATTTTAGTTTTAGAAAGTAATTCCATACTACTTACGTAAACAGATCGCATACCTAATGGTTATTAAATCGCAGGGCAGATTGTTTGTGATGCACCTATCATGTTGGCACCATACTCCACTCCCGCGACCATAATGCGAATCTCCCATAACAAATGCATGTGGTTCACGTGCTAGCATTGTATCCAAGTATTTCTTTGTGCAACGTTATTTGGTGGCTGATATCAGTTTATTTTGTGTGTGAGTGTGAAACATGTAATAAATTCACTTTATTCAGTGTATGAGTAATTTAATACTACGAAAACTTTAACCAATAAACAATGAACACGGTTAATGAACTTCTGGAAACTCCCTTTTCAAGGAGAGCATTAAGGGTTGTAGTATAAAAATATTAGGGAGACCAACACTCATCTAAAATTTAGCAAAAAGCGAAAGGAAGTAGAAATTCTGCATATACCATGAAGAAGCATGGGCGCATAGACTTCATTTTTCGAAACTAGGTGAGTTGCATGGAGTATTTCGTGCAGCACGCTGTTATTTTTCGGCACGAGCCGCCACTGGAGAATATACACCGTGTGGACAGCAAAAGTGATTACGCTACACATTCCTCTAGCTTGCCTTCTTGTGCTGGGCAAACAGTAGAAGCAGAAGTATAGTTAGCTAGCACGTGTCGAAGCTGCCATCTCTCTGTCGTTATAGAGGTAGTGCAATACTTGCCTATTACCTAAGGCTTTTGTGGGAACGTGAAGAAGTTGGCATTTTCCCATCACGATAGAAGTAGAGGAACTTGCTATGCACTAAGATCTCGATGGAAAACTAATGAAATTGTCATCTACTCGTCACAAAAGTAGAGCTGTCCAGTACTGAAGCCTCTATAGACACGTAGCGAAGTAAGATAGTATAGTCCAGAGAAGAGAGTTGAGCCACAAAGTTCCTTTAACAGATCCGTGACAATATCACCACGTAATTACAGTAACGTAAAGCAGAGAGAGAAAACACATCTGGTTGCTATGATAACTGGCTCATAACTGTGCCAAATATGGTTTATCGTCGTAAAAGTATTTAACGTAGCTTCCCGTCGTGGGAGAGGATGCAATGTTCCATGTCGTAATTTATGGCAGGTAAACAAAACTCAAGAGCTTCCATAAATTCTCAGTTTCTGTGTCAAATTGTTCCAGGCTGACACTCAGGATGCCATGGATGGAATCCTCAAGTACGCCGAGAAGTTCCTTAACGACGTCATGCAGAGGGTGCAGGATACAGTACGCAAAGCCCAGGAATTCATCGAGAGTGTGAAGCAGAAGTTCCGTCAAGAGGAGGACAAGCTCTTGAGTCAGGTGCCAGATCCACTCGGAATGCTCCTGAAGGAAATCCTTAAAAAGATACACGAGGCTGAGGACAAGAAGGCCGAGCTCTCAGTAAATATGACGGAGTGTGTGACCACCGAGGCAAAGCCAGCCTTCGATATCATCAGGAGCACCAGTGAGTATGTCATTTGGAGTCGATCCTGTGTTGCTGGACAAGACGATATCTGGACAGTTTTCCCTCGTACCTCCTGTTTCATCAATATCTTTCCTGTCGCTTATTTCACGCTATTTCATATGCTCTTCTTCGTTATATCGGCTAAACTCTTGACCTACAGTTCTTACTCGATGAGAGGCATCTGATCCGGGGCGGTCACATACGAGGAGGGTAACAGAGAAAAACAATGACATAACTCATGTAGGACTACACAAAGCACTTAAAACGTTCCTTAACTCTTCTATGAATCCAAAGTTCTCTCATTCTTTGGCTGTGCGGTTTTTTTCTCTCGTCTGTCCACGTTGTTCCAGTCCTCTTGGTCAACTTGCCACTTATGCCCCTTCATTCTAAAGACGTCCCTGTCTAGGATATCGTCTTGAGTCATTCCTACCAATTTTAAATCATTTTTAGTTCACCAATCCATTTCATAGTGTCTACTTGTGATTTCTTCTACGAGGCATGTTTTTTAAGTCAGTACCGTTTTGGAATTAAAAAATACGTGCATAGATATCGCAATAATTTTATTTTTACATTAAAGCCTGTACCTTAATCTACTTTTCTACATAATTTCCATGAATATATAGGCACTTGTCATAACGTGGCACCAGTTTTTGAATACCCTCCTCATAAAATTCTGCTGCCTGACGTGTTAACCACTGTAACCACTTGAAGACGCTGACCGCCCAGATGTTTCTTCAATTGTAGGAACAAATGGTAGTCGCTGGGTGCCAGATCATGGATGATCTAGAGTTTCCCATTGAAAAGATTTGATGAGATCTTTGGTCCGATTAGCCACATGTGGACGGGCATTGTCATGCAGCAAAACGATACCCTTTTTCAACTTTCCACGTCTTTTGTTCTGGATTGCACGACGCAGATTGTTCAATGTCTCATAATAAGACGCTGCATTGATTGTCGCATTACGAGGCAGATACTCCACTAGCAATACTCCTTTTCTGTCTCAAAAAACTGTGCACATGATTTTCCGGGCAGAAATTGTTTGCTTAAACTTCACTTTTGTGGTTGATGATGAATGTCGCCATTCCATGGATTGTTGTTTCGATTCTGGTGTGACGTAGGCCACCCATGTTTCGTCACCAGTAACAATTTGGTCTAAAAACATCTTCACCTTCATTGTGGTACCACTCAAGGAAAGTCAATGCACTGCCTAAACGTTGGGTTTTGTGGAAATTCCGTTAAAATTTTCGGAACCCAACGTGAACACAATTTCCGGTACTTCAAGTTCTTGGTCACAATGCGATATAAAACACTACGAGAATATTGAGGAAAATAGTCGTACAATGATGAAATTGTAAATGATCTGTTTTCTCTCACCATTTCGTCCACTTTCTGCACCAAATCTTCAGTAACGACAGGACACCCACTCCGTTCTTCATCATGCACATTTGTGCGGCCATCTTTAAATGCTCTCACCCACTTCCTTACCATTCCGTCACTCATAATGTTTTGTCCGTAAACTTCACAGATCTCACGATGAATATCGATCGGTTTTACGCCTTTAGCACTAAGAAATCGTATAACAGCCCGTACTTCACAATCGGCGGGACTCACGATTGTCGGAGGCACCTTAAACACTCAGTAACCAACGTATACAATGAAGAATCAGACTGTAACGGCATCAGTACGTAGACAAGAGATGTAGGTAACCAGCGCGCATGCGCGGAACGCCGACCGTAGCGCTGCAGCGGCGGAATCGCAAAACGATACTGACTTAAAAAACATGCCTCGCATTTTCATAAAATTCCATAATTTGTTTTGTGGGCCTATTTGAAGTTAATCGTTTGATACGTCCATAAAATATTAACCTTCGTTTCCTAATATTACTATGGATGTCTGTATGCTTTCTTATTTATTACTGAAAGGATCAGCTCACGCTATAGGAAAGTACCGACTACCACGTGGCAAACACAACTATTACGTGTTTCAAATGGGAAGAGTTCTCGCCAATCAGATGCGTTAGAGCCTTCATCGTTGTCACTTCATATCCCCACTCTTCCAATATTTCCCTCTCTCTCCCACACTTGCGAGTGTTCTTGGCGCTAGACGTAAGGGAACGCAAACTGAATTTTCCAAAGTTTTATAATAATGCAGTTGTTGTAATCACAACTACAACATGGATATTCTATATTACGCCCATGACTTAAATATTTAGTTTAAAATTAATTATAGTTTATGAATTACTTATTTTTCTAACCCAACGAAAATACCAGCACTGCATACGTATAGCTGTGAATGTTACTTACGTTAAGAGATAATTCGTCATTTGTCATTGTCTTCAAAGTCTGAGTACTGCAAATTTATGATGAGAGGTTCCAAAATCTCGTTACGTGCTATTTCTTTCCAAAAGTCGTCTTCTTGTAGTTTATCTGATGTCTCACCCAGTTTTCCCAGTCTTGTTATGTTGCTTGTCAATTTCTTCGTGAATAAGTCGTTCAACGTCAGTCAGTTTAAAAATATTATTTCTGTTTGCAACATAATTTGAGCCCACATTAACTCTATTGGATTGTTCAAGCAGTAGTAAGGGGTGGGGGAGGTGGATCGCGTCTCATTGATCCAGCTGATACACTTTTTCATGGAAGAGTAACTGAATAATGCTGCTTTGAACTCTCTAGAGTAAATAGAGATTACGAACCATTCATAAACAAAGATATGTGACCAGACACGTTCTGTCAGACCAGCAAGAAGTGTATCGTTTCCTCTCATCGAATTTAACAAACACCTTGACTTATTCAAAGTACATATTTCTTTTATCACGTCATGTCAAATGTTTACGTTTCAGTTCTGAGTAATTTCAAATATACGTACACACATATATGACAACCAACAATAATATTCATTACAGTGCTTACGTCGCAATGTATTTTTATAATATAATGATATCTACTTTATTTAAAGAAAACTATTTGAGCTAAAAATATGGGTTTTTACGGTTATGTTAAATACATTACTCTCTCCTTCCGAATGGATCAGTTTTTGCAAAATCTGAATTTTTGTCTTAGCGCGGATAGTATCAGAAATTGATTAGTTTAGCGCTCGTCACACACCACTTAGGCGGAATGCAGTACGACAACACCGCAGTACTCCGATTGGTTGCTCACCTCGTAGCGCTCAAGGAGGTACAGTCATTATCATGTTCAATGTATCCCTAATGTATGAAATAAGCGATGATAGTTCATTTCGATAGTTGTAGAGGATCGACACCTGCTGAGATCGATGTCGCCTATAGTAACGCAATAACCGTTGTCTTCCTTACTTTGCTAGACATTTGATCGTCAGTTTTGTAATTGTTAATGCATAGCTGCTACTTTCTAACTGTGACGTCTATAGCTAACTATTACATTACCGTAACCGTTCGATATTTTCCGCTTATCCCTTGAATAAATCAATACTTTCTATTTTATAGCATTTTGTACTTTCTTGAAGTGTCAATTCTTCATTCCTTGGCTTCTGGCAGTTATATAAATCTTAAAAGTTTTTCGATTTTTTTATATATTTAAAAATGGCATAATTTTTAACTCTATGCCTTTTTAAATATGTCAGAAGTCATTTAAAATGATTTTCCTTCTTTCTCACGAGTACAGTTGTCTTTAAATTAAAAGGTCCTTTACTATGCAATGTTGGACAGATTATTATAAATTTGAAATGTTACTTCCTTGCCACCGTAATTTTATAATTTGCTCTGAGTTCTATTTCTGTTTTACAGCATTCTAAAATTCATACCAAACTTTGTTTATATGTTCATTACTATTGTGCTTACCTGAAAGATAAAGTCCGTTTCTGTAGCGTACAAGCAATTCCGAGTTCGAATCTCGGTCAAGGTGGGATTTCTCGATAAATTTTTTCCGGACTTTTCTCTTATCCTGAAAGATGAATGTCTGGTAACTCTAAGCTCTATGTACCCTGTACTCATTTGAACATCATTTCATTCATCGTCCGATATGACTTAACCTTGGAGGTTTTCTCTTATCCTGAAAGATGAATGTCTGGTAACTCTAAGCTCTATGTACCTTCTACTCATTTGAACATCATTTCATTCATCGTCCGATATGACTTAACGTTGGAGGTTTTCCCTTATCTTAAAAGATGAATGTCTGGTAACTCTAAGCTCTGTGTACTCTGTACTCATTTGAGCATCATTTCATTCATCGTCCGATATGACTTAACGTTGGAGGTTTTCCCTTATCCTGAAAGATGAATGTCTGGTAACTATAAGCTCTGTGTACTCTGTACTCATTTGAGCATCATTTCATTCATCGTCCGATATGACTTAACGTTGGAGGTTTTCCCTTATCCTGAAAGATGACAGTCTGGTAACTCTAAGCTCTATGTACCCTGTACTCATTTGAGCATCATTTCATTCATCGTCCGATATGACTTAACGTTGGAGGTTTTCTCTTATCCTGAAAGATGAATGTCTGGTTACTCTAAGCTCTATGTACCCTGTACTCATTTGAACATCATTTCATTCATCGTCCGATATGACTTAACGTTGGAGGTTTTCCCTTATCTTAAAAGATGAATGTCTGGTAACTCTAAGCTCTGTGTACTCTGTACTCATTTGAGCATCATTTCATTCATCGTCCGATATGACTTAACGTTGGAGGTTTTCTCTTATCCTGAAAGATGAATGTCTGGTAACTCTAAGTTCTATGTACCCTGTACTCATTTGAACATCATTTCATTCATCGTCCGATATGACTTAACGTTGGAGGTTTTCCCTTATCCTGGAAGATGAATGTCTGGTAACTGTAAGCTCTATGTACCCTGTACTCATTTGAACATCATTTCATTCATCGTCCGATATGACTTAACGTTGGAGGTTTTCCCTTATCTTAAAAGATGAATGTCTGGTAACTCTAAGCTCTGTGTACTCTGTACTCATTTGAGCATCATTTCATTCATCGTCCGATATGACTTAACGTTGGAGGTTTTCCCTTATCCTGAAATTGAATGTCTGGTAACTCTAAGCTCTATGTACTCTGTACTCATTTGAGCATCATTTCATTCATCGTCCGATATGACTTAACGTTGGAGGTTTTCTCTTATCCTGAAAGATGAATGTCTGGTAACTCTAAGCTCTATGTACCCTGTACTCACTTGAACATCATTTCATTCATCGTCCGATATGACTTAACGTTGGAGGTTTTCCCTTATCCTGAAAGATGGATGTCTGGTAACTCTAAGCTCTATGTATCCTGTACTCATTTGAACATCATTCCATTCATCGTCCGATATGAGTTAACGTTGGAGGTTTTCCCTTATCCTGAAAGATGAATGTCTGGTAACTCTAAGGTCTATGTATCCTGTACTCATTTGAACATCATTCCATTCATCGTCCGATATGAGTTAACGTTGGAGGTTTTCCCTTATCCTGAAAGATGAATGTCTGGTAACTCTAAGGTCTATGTATCCTGTACTCATTTGAACATCATTCCATTCATCGTCCGATATGAGTTAACGTTGGAGGTTTTCCCTTATCCTGAAAGATGAATGTCTGGTAACTCTAAGCTCTATGTATCCTGTACTCATTTGAACATCATTTCATTCATCGTCCGATATGACTTAACGTTGGAGGTTTTCCCTTATGCCGGCCACGCCGTGGCTCAGTGGTTAGACCGCTTGGCTCTCACCAAGGCAGCCCGGGTTCGATCCCAGGCAACAGCAAAGTGAGATTTGTGGTGGACAACACGGCGTTGGGGCGGGTTTTCTCCGGGACCTCCGGTTTCCCCCGCCATCTCATTCCACCGGTGCTCCATCTTCATCTCATGCATCATCAGTGTCTCCGCCTGCGGTACCGTATGTAGTAAAAGCGGGCGTTAAACACTACACATTTCCCTTTTCCTGAAAGATGAATGTCTGGTAACTCTATGCTCTCTTAACGTTGGAGGACGTTCATTACAAAAATAAAAGCCAAGCTCCACAATGAATATTATATATCGTACTATAATTTTCTTAATTAAACAATTAAGCTGGAAATAATTGGATGACAGAGCCCAAATTTTTGGAAAAGGAATACTCTTTATATGAGAAACAAATACAAAAAATTGAAAATCGCTAACTTTAGCAAACGTAGAGTTTAGGATTTCTTGCACGGTTGTTAGTTTTTACTTTGCATCTTCTTAAGAAGCTCTTGGTGTGTTACAGTCGAAGGAACTAAGTCGTGTATCGACGAGAAGACGAACGTCATCAAGAGCACGATATCTGACTTCGAGGGCCTCATCAAGCAAGCCCTGGATCTGGTGATCAGCGCCCCCAGGGAGCTCATGTCATGCATCAAGTTCCCACCCACCACCGAGACCTGGTCCTGTGTGACTGGCAAAGTGCAGGAAGTAGCCTCCAAGGGCCTTATGCTGGCCTCCTCCTTGATCGGCGACATGGGCACCATCGGCAAGGAGGTTCCCGACATCGTCAAGAACGTGGTCAACTGCGGCGTCGAACAACGCCTGGAGGCTCAGAAGAAACTGGGTCAGATCCTCGAGAACATCGGCAATTGCGAAAAGAGCGTCATCAACAGCACGTGATATCTTTGTAACATAATGTCTCACAGTTAATAAAACACTTTGTAAAAACTACTGTTTCACTTGCATCTCCCTACCCATCTCTATATATCAGATAACCCTTATCCTATTAACTTACCACACTGGCACATTTTTGTTATAACCGAGGTTTCTTCTAACTTTCTTCTACTTTCTTACAAAATTGTACTCTCAGCCCAAAAGCTCTAGACATAGAATATTTAGCATGTACAATGTGTTTACTTTTGATTCTATAAAACAAAAATAAAACTTATAAGAACAGAAAACTGATTATGATGATGATGATGATGATGATGATGATGATGATGATGATGATGATGATGATGATGATGATGATGATGATGATGATGATGATGATGATGATGATGATGATGATGATGATGATGATGATGATGATGATGATGATGATGATGATGATGATGATGATGATGATGATGATGATGATGATGATGATGATGAGTATAAGGGCACCCAACTGCAGAGGTCATCAGCGCCCTTTTTAAAACAAACTGGTCATGGCAAATGCCAGATATAAAGTCCTCTAATACACTATAAATATGTCAATGGAATTACAAAAAATACATACACGTAAAACAATTTTTAAAATCAAAATAAATATAAACTAAAAAGCCATAAATTCTATTCGCTAAATCCCAAAATCTAATCTAGAAAAGAATGTAAAAACCCTCTCCACTACTGCGCTATCGTCCGCTAGCACCTGTGCAAGGCTGGCCGGCAGCTGCAGCGACGTCCTGAGGTCTGCTAGGTGAAAATACTCTAGCAGCACGTGTCGTACAGACAACGCTTCATTGCAAAACGGACACAGTGGAGAAGGCTGCTTTCTAAAAAGAAAACTATGAGTAAAAAAGCAGTGC
The DNA here is from genome assembly GCA_030765055.1 of Mantis religiosa. Taxonomy (NCBI): domain Eukaryota; kingdom Metazoa; phylum Arthropoda; class Insecta; order Mantodea; family Mantidae; genus Mantis; species Mantis religiosa. Next base: position 217,526,472 of record CM060951.1, on the reverse strand, counting down.
CCAATACGTAACCGAGCCAAACTCACCTCCTCGCGACGAGATGACCGACAGGAGGCAACCCAGGGAATCGGAAGTTCTTTGACAGATCGAAGTCTATTATTGCGGAGAGCGGACCACTCTTCCTGCCAGCACGTTTGCACAGCTCTCCGTAACAGAAAACTGAAGAACAACAATGGAACAGCAAATTGTAAAACTACCTACAGCTGCCATGTTAATCGCTGGCAACACGAGGTAATCGCATCGCCGTATAGTGGCGTGATAGGGAACTAAACTATGAAAAGTTGCTTTCCCAAGTGTTGCTACTGCTGCTGCATTTTTCATACCTTCCCGCTTTGTAATTATTAGATCAGAGGAAGACTGCTTCGAAAGTTGTGACGTGTTTCAATCTGGAGCGAGGCCTGCAGCGCGCGTGACGTCACGCAAGAGCCGTGTAGTACCAAGTTGCCTATATAAATGGCGCTGTGAGTACAGAATCTGAGGGTTCAGTCAAGTGTAGCACACCCGATAACAACCATGTAGCTGCCACGTACCAAATGGCACTGTTAATTTTTTTCTTGGTTTTAAGTGTTGATTGCAAATTTCTTTTTTTCCAACATACGAGGGCTGCTCAACAAAGATTGAGATAGGTTTCTTTTTCACAGATGTTTACTACTCAATTCAGTGTTTACATGAACTTTTTCAAGTAGTCGCCTCCTACTTCAATACACTTTTTATAGCGTCTCTGCCAGTCCTAGAACACGTGCTGTAGACCATTCTTTTCAAGGTCCTTGATAATTGCCTCACTTTTCTTGAGCACTGCTTCAGAGTTCTCAAATCGAATACCCCTAAGCTTTGTCTTTAGTGATGGGAATAAAAGAAGTCACAGGGTGGAAGATCGGGGCTATAAGGTGGATGTGGTACACAGGTAATGTTGAATCGAGCCAGAAACTGCATGACTTGATTTGCAACGTGAGACCGTCCATTGTCATGATGAAGTCGCCACCCAGTCCAAGAAAGCTCTATTCGTATCTTTGCCATGTGCTTCCTCAGTGTAGCCAATACTGACGTGTAGTATGCTGCTGTAACAGAAGTGTGAGGGGGAACTGCATGTGACGTGAGGCCGTGCATTGTCATGATGAAGTCGTCACCCAGTCCGAGAAAGCTCTGTTCGTATCTTTGCAATGTGCTTCCTCAGTGTAGCCAATACTGACGTGTAGTATGCTGCTGTAACAGTAGTGTGAGGGGGAACTGCATGTGACGTGAGGCCGTGCATTGTCATGATGAAGTCGCCACCCAGTCCGAGAAAGCTCTGTTCGTATCTTTGCAATGTGCTTCCTCAGTGTAGCCACTACTGACGTGTAGTATGCTGCTGTAACAGTAGTGTGAGTGGGAACTGCATGTGACGAGAGGCCGTTCATTGTCATGATGAAGTCGCCACCCAGTCCGAGAAAGCTCTGTTCGTATCTTTGCAATGTGCTTCCTCAGTGTAGCCAATACTGACGTGTAGTATGCTGCTGTAACAGTAGTGTGAGGGGGAACTGCATTTGACGTGAGGCCATGCATTGTCATGATGAAGTCGTGAAACAGACCGAGAAAGCTCTGTTCGTATCTTTGCAATGTGCTTCCTCAGTGTAACCAATGCTGACGTGTAGTATGCTGCTGTAACACTAGTGTGAGGGGCAACTGCATGTGACGTGAGGCCATACATTTTCATGATGAAGTCGCCACCCAGTCCCAGAAAGCTCTGGTCGTTTCTTTGCAATGTGCTTCCTCAGTGTAGCCAATACTGACGTGTAGTATGCTGCTGTAACAGTAGTGTGAGGGGGAACTGCATGTGACGTGAGGCCGTGCATTGTCATGATGAAGTCGTCACCCAGACCGAGAAAGCTCTGTTCGTATCTTTGCAATGTGCTTCCTCAGTGTAGCCAATACTGACGTGTAGTATGCTGCTGTAACAGTAGTGTGAGGGGGAACTGCATGTGACGTGAGGGCGTACATTTTCATGATGAAGTCACCATCCAGTACGAGAAAGCTCTGGTCGTTTCCTTGTAATGTACTTCCTCAGTGTAGCCAATACTGACGTGTAGTATGCTGCTGTAACAGTAGTGTGAGGGGGAACTGCATGTGACGTGAGGCCGTGCATTGTCATGATGAAGTCGCCACCCAGTACAAGAAAGCTCTGGTCGTTTCCTTGTAATGTACTTCCTCAGTGTAGCCAATACTGACGTGTAGTATGCTGCTGTAACAGCAGTGTGAGGGGGAACTGCATGTGACGTGAGGCCGGGCATTGTCATGATGAAGTTGTCACCCAGTCCGAGAAAGCTCTGGTCGTTTCTTTGCAATGTGCTTCCTCAGTGTAGCCAATACTGACGTGTAGTATGCTGCTGTAAAAGTAGTGTGAGGGGGAACTGCATGTGACGAGAGGCCGTGTTATGTCATGATGAAGTCGCCACCCAGTACGAGAAAGCTCTGGTCGTTTCCTTGTAATGTACTTCCTCAGTGTAGCCAATACTGACGTGTAGCATGCTGCTGTAACAGTAGTGTGAGGGGGAACTACATGTGACGTGAGGCCGTGCATTGTCATGATGAAGTCGCCACCCAGTCCGAGAAAGCTCTGTTCGTATCTTTGCAATGTGCTTCCTCAGTGTAGCCAGTACTGACGTGTAGTATGCTGCTGTAACAGTAGTGTGAGGGGGAACTGCATGTGACGTGAGGCCGTACATTTTCATGATGTAGTCGCCACCCAGTCCGAGAAAGCTCTGGTCGTTTCTTTGCAATGTGCTTCCTCAGTGTAGCCAATACTGGCGTATAGTATGCTGCTGTAACAGTAGTGTGAGGGGGAACTGCATGTGACGTGAGGCCGTGCATTGTGATGATGTCGCCACCCAGTCCGAGAAAGCTCTGGTTGTTACTTTGCAATGTGCTTCCTCAGTGTAGCCAATACTGACGTGTGGTATGCTGCTGTAGCAGTAGTGTGAGGGGGAACTGCGTGTGACGTGAGGCCGTGTTATGTCATGATGAAGTCGCCACCCAGTACGAGAAAGCTCTGGTCGTTTCCTTGTAATGTGCTTCCTCAGTGTAGCCAATACTGGCGTGTAGTATGTTGCTGTAACAATAGTGTGAGGGGGAACTGCATGCTGGTAAATCATTCCATTACAGTCAAAAAATGTGATCACCAACATTTTCCCTGCAGATGGAACAACTTTTGCCCTTTTTGGTGTTGGAGAACCTGGCGATTTCTACACTGTGCTGGCTAGTTTTCCTTCAGGATCATAATGATGCCCTCGTAAATATCTAATGCGTTTACTTTTGATTCTGTAGAACAAAAATAAAGCTAATCAGAACAGAAAACTCGTTAAGAACTACAAGCATGGAACATCAAATTGTAGAAGTACTTACTGCTCCTATGTTAATCGCTGGCAACACGAGTTAATCGCAGCGCGGCATAGTGGCATGATAGGGAACTAAACTATGAAAAATTGAACTCCTAAGTGTTGCCACTACTGCTGCATTACCGCTTTGTAATTACAGACGTGTGCAAATTATTATACTCAATGGTGAAATTTTTAACATATACCGTTTATTTTCTATTTATTTAACAGAAATAGTATTACAAAATGTTTTTTTTCAACTCTTGGTATTTTGTATGCATTCCTTTAGCCTTTATTACTATTTTGATGCGTTTAGGCATGCTCTCTACAAGAGTGTAGCACTTTTCCTTTATTTCTTCATCTCTGTGCCAAATGCTTATCAGGCCCTCAATAAGCCGAACTTTTGTTGTTATTTTCAATTTTTTTAGTCTCTATTTAACAATACCCCACAGATTCTCTATTGGATATAAATCAGGGCTAGTCCCCGGCCATGGTGGTACTTTTACATTGTTTTCTTTGAGGAACTGGGTTACAGATTTTGCTCTATGGCAGGGAGCACTGTCATGCATGAACACAAAATCACCATTTGGAAGCCATTCTTTACTTTGCGGAAATAGTCTTGTTTCTAATACACTTTTATACTGTTTCTGCTCCAAGATCCCATAACTATGTATAATCTTCCAGGTCCATGGACAGACATACAGCTCCAGACCATTTTTGATGTTGGGTGCTTGACTCTTTGATCGACACACTGAGGGGAAAATGCTTCTTTATCTGTCCTTCTCACCTATTGGCTGCTCTCTTCACATACTTCAAACATGGATTCATCTGACAAAATTACCTGAAACAATAAAAACCTATAATAATATTAAACAGTTTTAAAATTGTTCAAAGATAGTATAACAAAACCAGCAATGAAAGAAACAAAGTTTAGGCTGTTTATTTCATATCCATACAATTTAGATGTACATATTTTAATTTTATGCTATATACAATTTTCATACTATTTACCTTTCTCCAAAATTCCGCTGGATGTGTCTGCGTCTCTTTGGCTCTTTTTTTTTTTTTTTGTCATTGCAGGTGACAGTTTAGTCTTTTTACGAGGCCTGCGTGCTGGTAAAATTGAGGCTGATGTTTCTGTACCGTACTACTTTAGTTGATTACTGAGGTCAATGCTGGTTGCTCTTCTATTTTGTTTTGCCACCTGCACAAGCTTTCTTTGCATCCTTGGTGATAGCTTTCTTTTCCTCCCGCATTTTCCATTCCTTTGTGAGGTCATCTCACCGAATGTTAAAGCTTCATTAATGCGACAAACAGATTTGTGTGAAATACACAATTTCTTAGGTATTTCACGTTGTGAATAAAGAGTTTCCTTCAAAAGACTCTCAGTTACAACTACTTTCCTTGGGGATATCAGCAGTTTTACCCATAACCTCACTTTTGAATCACTATGAATGCTAAGGATAAGATACAAGATGTTACCTGGCTTGAGATCAATTAATAATAAATACTGAGGATATATTAGCCATAAAACACAATAAAGGCAAATATTAACAATCTTCAGTTACTACATTCACCAAATGAAAGCAATATCACCAAACAGTTGGATAAACATACATGAAGAAAATGGCTGCTATTAATTCAGAGCTACCACCATATTACTATAAGTAAAAGAAAAATCCCCAGCTATTATTAAGAGAGACATTTCATTGAATATGCTTCATATTACAGCAAGGAAAAGAATTACGACAAATTGAAATAGCTTACGGCGGTAAATAACTATTATTTTGATTGTTCAACTGAAGCAAAGTAAAAAATCATGAATGAGTCTAATAATTTGCACACGTCTATATCAAGTCGACGCTCGGATATTAATGATTTACTGAAATCTTAAAATCTATGTCAGATATAAGGACAATGATTGGCCAAACGTGCACGAAAAAACAGTGTAGTTTTAGCTTCATTATTAGGTGTTTCAAGTTGGAAGAGTTCCTATACTATTAAATGCCACATCATACGAGGATCGGCGGATCAGTCCCGGACCTTACATAGAGATGGCGACACTGGGCCAGTTTGACGGATAGCATCATATAGTTTAACTATAGACTAGCTTGTACATAGTTACAGGTCAATAGCTTGTTTAATTTTTCAATGAGACGAGTATTTTATTTCACGTGTTCGATAATATTAAATAAAGCATTTGTAACTGAAAAGGAAGCTGTTGATATTTACAGTAAGTAGTTGAAAGTATTGTACAATTAAGTTCATAACAAAATGCTCTGAAGTTAAACAAATAAATATTATTATTGAGAAACTATTTTTACAATTTATATTTTTAATGAAACTAAATTAATCGTGCGTACGTTGAACTCCCTTCAGCTGTTCCATCCATTAAAACCATATCCGTCATTTCGGCGTTCGTATATCGCTCCATATTGTTTGGATTTGCTATCTAAGTACACGCAAAATCCTCTCTGTTAGGACGGAATGTGTAGTTTTACACTGAAGAGCGACCTTCAACTGTCCGAGTTATTAATCGACTTTTTCACAAGTAACTGTCCTTTGTCCCATTACCTGAAAGGTAGGCTAGGGTCACTGATAAAGAGCAAGGAGTAATGTTTTTGTTTTCGTTGTTTAGAATATTTGACTATCACTTGAAGTCTACTGTATTCCTATATTCCCTAACAACCAGCTGTTTAAAACATTTGATTATCACTTAAAGTCTACTGTATTCCCATATTCCCTAGCAACCAGCTGTTTATAACATTTGACTATCACTTAAAGTCTACTGTATTCCCATATTCCCTAGCAACCAGCTGTTTAAAACATTTGACTATCACTTAAAGTATACTGTATTCTCATATTCCCTAGCAACCAGCTGTTTATAACATTTGACTATCACTTAAAGTCTACTGTATTCCCATATTCCCTAGCAACCAGCTGTTTAAAACATTTGACTATCACTTAAAGTCTACTGTATTCCCATATTCCCTAGCAACCAGCTGTTTAAAACATTTGATTATCACTTAAAGTATACTGTATTCCCATATTCCCTAGCAACCAGCTGTTTAAAACATTTGACTATCACTTAAAGTCTACTGTATTCCCTTATTCCCTAGCAACCAGCTGTTTAAAACATTTGACTATCACTTAAAGTCTACTGTATTCCCATATTCCCTAGCAACCAGCTGTTTAAAACATTTGACTATCACTTAAAGTCTACTGTATTCCCATATTCCCTAGCAACCAGCTGTTTAAAACATTTGACTATCACTTAAAGTCTACTGTATTCCCATATTCCCTAGCAACCAGCTGTTTAAAACATTTGACTATCACTTAAAGTCTACTGTATTCGCATATTCCCTAGCAACCAGCTGTTTAAAACATTTGACTATCACTTAAAGTCTACTGTATTAACATATTACCTTGTACCTACAATAAGATAATGCTTATCATGTAGTAGGTGGAGGAATAAGTGTTTGTAGGTATAATTTGTACAAAACAGAGTGAATGGTGAAATAAGATAGAGAACATTTCTTCCTGGCATTCGCCTAGTGAAGAGGGTAACCCACGAAAAAACTCACTCATGTGTCAGGAATTATTGTCGGTCACAGGTTTCGAACCTACAACCTGCCAAGTGTGGGCCACAGATCTAGTACCGAACTATATGTGGAGAGAAACTAAAAATACTACTGTTTTTGGTTCAAGGTGTTGCAAATATCTACCTTTTGTGTCATGTTGTTATATACAAAACCTAGTTATTTCTGATTATTTATCTAAAAGACTTGTTGGATAAAAAGAGACTGCGTCACACAACGAGAACTAATCTGGGCGACAATAGGAACAAACAATTTGAACAGTTGGTGACTAGTGACGTCAGTATTGTTTATAAAAGTTGGCAAGTGTCGCTTCTGTTTCTTCAGATTGACACTTCTAGCACACCATGGCGCGGCACTACTTCGTCATCTTCGCTTTGATTCTCGCTTCATTCTTCCTAGATGTGCAGGTATGTCCGAAGTAACTGTAGATATTTCATTGAAAATACCAAATGCTCTATTAACACCAAGAGTTCAAGAAAATCCTCCCTTCTAAAATACGGTTCTGAAATATTAAATCTGTATTTAAATTCTGTAGCTTTCAAAAATGGGATAGGAATAAATTAAGCACCAAAACTACCCTTTAATTAGAACATTTTGATCTTATCAAAATAGCATTTATATCTCGAATTTTTTTGGGAATCACCTCTGAAGATATATTCGTGTCGTTAAACGTTTCCAAGATGTACCCAGATATAGGTTTGAACTGTTCACACAACTCATACACTCTTAACAAAGAAATCTGTCGTTCAATTCGTACAGGTTCCTTCATTTAAAACCTAACTGGCGTAGGGTTGTGCGCGATTGTGTGTGCCACAGCAGGCTTTCCCATTTCTGCCTCAATTATTTTCACTTTTGAATTTTCTTTGTTATCAAAGAAACATACTACAGCAAGCAAAACAATAAAATAATTAACAATATAAACAAAAGGGGTGAAATATGTATGTCACTGAATGAATGAATGCCTTGAAATGTGTGTAGTGTTTAACGCCCGCTTTTACTACATACGGCACCGCAGGCGGTGACACTGATGATACATGAGGTGAAGATGGAGCACCGGTGGAATGATATGGCGGGGGAAACCGGAGGTCCCGGAGAAAACCCACCCCAGCGCCGTATTGTCCACCACAAATATCACTTTGCGGTCACCTGGGATCGAACCCGGGGCGCCTTGGTGAGAGCCAAGCGGTCTAACCACTGAGCCACCGCGCGGCCTTTATGTATGTCACGCTAGGCAGAACATACATTCAAGTAGAATGTACGACAACAAATGTAATGCAGTACATAATGTTAAATTTATATTGAGGAATTAATCCTTAATGAATTAATCCTTTTAAATACATTACTCCGGCATATGGATGTTTGTTTAATTACAAGGGCTGTTCAATAAAGAATGATCACAATTTGTTTTACGGTCATAATACTTCGCACTAAAATTCAGTCATATTATATTCTCTTAGCTTAATGTGAAACAAACACGCCGTAGTAGTTTCATTGTTGATACTCCTGGTTCCCGCCTGTGAGAACCACGCAAGTTCACACATGTTTAGTATCGCCTACCGCTGCAATGGAGGTAACACGCGAGGAACAATATGCGGCTTTGAAACTGTGCTTTCGTCTCAACAAATCTTCAGTTGAGACCTATACAATGTTACAGGAGGCCTATGGAGAGTCTGTTCTTCCCTACAACACAGCTCGAAGGTGGTTTAAAATGTTTAAAGAGGGGAGACAATCAATTTCAAAGGAAGGTGGACCCAGTGCTCCATTTACTGCTCTTACGGAAGAAAACATCAAAACTGCTGCTGCCATTATGAGAGAGGATCGACGAATTACCTTAAGACCACTTTCTGAAATACTGAACATTTCATTGGGTGCCACCCACACGTTGGCGACAGAAACATTACACATGAGACATGTTTGTGCGCGATGGGTTCCAAGACTGTTGATTCCCGAACAAAAGGACATTCGCATGCAGTTAAAGTTGATGTTAGAGGAAGATCTGGAGTTTCTATCAAACATAATCACTGCTGATGAAACTTGGCTACATCATTTTGATCCTGAGAGCAAACAGCAAAGCTCAGTGTGGAAATTTCCTTCATCACCAACCCCTAAAAAAGCAAAAGTGGTTGCTTCTGCTGGGAAAGTTATGGTCATCTCATTCTTTGATATTCATGGAATGGTGTGTCAGCACATTGTAGCTGCACACACATCAGTAACTGTACAATACTACAGGGATGTCCTGAAAACATTGCAAGTCCACATCAGGCGCAAAAGACCACATTTCCGTGAAGCAGGCTGGATGTGCGGCCGCATATTGCCAATGTTGTTGCTGAATATCTTGTAAAAATCAACGTGAAGTGCATCCCTCACCCTCCCTATAGTCCAGATTTAGCCCCATGTGAATTTTTTCTATTCCCTAACTTGAAGAAACGCCTTCGTGGGAGGCATTATCCATCATCAGAAGCAGTGGTGAAGGCTGCGGGGGCGATTTTGAAGGATCTCTAAAAATTGGTTTCCAGCATGTCTTTGTAGATTGGCAGAAACGCTGGGACAAGTGCATCGCATTCAGGGAAGACTATTTTGAGAAGGACCTTCAAAACTATGAGGATGAGTAAAGGTACGTTGTCAATAAAAATGTGATCATTATTTATTTAACAGCCCTCGTAATTAGAGTCAACTGAAAAATTCAATTCCACGGCTGGGATTTGAACCACAGATCTCCTGGTTTCCGTCCAATCGCTCTAACCCTTTGAGCTACCATGGCCAACATGCCAACGCGACATCAAGCTCTCCAATTTACTCATATTTTCCCGGTAGATCGCCTTAGAGTTCTCAAATTTGAGATAAACATTGGTGGCGACTTACTATTGTAAGTACTTAAATGCCAGGATTTTTATCAATGAATCTTTTTATTGTTAATTTATATTGAGGAATTAATCGTTAAAAATTAATCATTTTAATACATTACTCTGATATAGGGACTCATTAATATATTAAGTCAATTGGAGAAATTAATGTCGCGTCGGCATGTTGGCCATGGTAGCTCAAGGGGTTAGAGCGACTGGGCGGAAACATCGCGTCGCTGCGATGTGTTTCTCACACTCGCAAGTTACTCACGCCCAGCACTAACCATAGAGAGCACACTGTTTGCAATTATAGTACTCAGCGGGACCATGGTTACGCATGCACTTCACTGACAGTTGAATTACTGTACGAGGAGGTAATGCGGCTACCAGGCGCTACTCATTCACTTACCTATAATAACGTAACAGGGGGTCTCGTTTGCAGGGCACACCAGAGGAACAAGCACTGAGTCTACCCTCGCCCAAGTCCCTGATAGAAGACGCCATCAAGGAGGGCGAGAAGATCCTCAATGGCACCTTCAACATCCTCAAGGGCGCCGTAGATAAGGCCAAGGCGTTGGTGGACAAGCTCAAAGCTTTCATCCGAGGAATCGAGGACAAGCTAATCGATGGGCTGCCAGCGCCACTGAAAAAGATCATCCAGACGATCCGGGACACCATCCGTAAGGTAGAGGAGTTCGGCGGCAACTTTACCCACTGCATCACCGGCCAGGGAGACAGCGCCTTGCAGATCGTCAAGGATGCAGGTACGTATACAGTATGCGCGCGATTGGGCCCCAAGGCCTCATTCGGTAAGTTTCGTTTAACTCCGTAAACATAGATGACAACTTTGATATTTGAAATGCGCTATTCACTGACATCTAGTAGCTAATACGCTAAACTTTATCATGTCTGCTACATTTCGTTTTGATCAGTTTCGAGGATAATTAGCTAACCAGTTTACAACAATCGTATGTTAGAACTTTAGTTTGTCCTTGGCAACATATACTTGTTGTGAGACACGTCAAAATGTATAAATACAGTATATACATAAAGTCAAATTGATTACATACAATATACACAGTAAGCAGCTTTTCTATGGTTTCATGTGGTATTTGCATAGACTAATTTACTACAAGAAATGTCATAATATAAATATTACAGGTTTGTGAATGTACTATGCTCCCAGTGCTCATTTACATGGTTATAGTTCTAAAAATTCATTAACCATATAAAAACAGTGTGCATGCAAACATTTCTTCCTTATTCTTAAAGCGTTTTAATTATGTAGCTTCTTTAAATGAATTTAGAAGTTTCTTATATAACATTATCACTTTGTAGTTAAAGCTTCCTTCATAAAGGCTCGTTTGGTGCGCTCGAATTGCCAGTTTATCCTTGTTACGAGTGTACATCAGCATTTACTTGAAAATGATTTATATTTGTATGAACATTTGTGGATGTTATGGCTCTCGAAAGGGTCACATTATTATTCGTCTACCTCCGTATAACTGTGATCTGAATGCAATTGAGCTGGCATGGGCAAAACTAAGGAATGTTTTCAGAGGATGCAACGTTACTTGTGATATCTTCGCTTATCTTACACACTATTTTGCTGAACTGTATTTTTCAAGGTTGACCACAATGCAGAAACAAAAGAGCGTTAGCTTTCGCTTCTTCCCCTCTGCCCTCACCACACCGTAAATCCAGCGCTCAACTTATCTTGCGCGTACTGTAGTCTAACCGAATGGGATGGGTCACGTGGTTTCGTCTGTGGCCCGAATTTGGCGACCTGCCTGACCCATGGGTTTTTTCGAGGGTTTTCCTGGTCGAATGCTCGGTAGGTATATTACATCCCCCGAATTTCCTCGCCCTCCATTGTCATTTCACATCGTATCTTATGTGGTGGTATTTTAAAGGGTAGAAGTTTCTGTGTGTGTCTTGGCGTTGCATGGCAGGATGATATGCTCTTAATTAAACTTCATCCTCCGGAAGGACCGTTTCCGATCCGCAGTCGTGTGAGCTACCAGTTGCGCTAGGCTGTTGCGGAGTGTCGAACAGTAAATTTAGGGATCGTGCTCTCTGCACTTTCGTGACTCCTTCTCGCCTCTTGGAGTGGATGGTTGCGTATTGTAAAGACCATTACTGGCTGACATTACTGTTGCCGGGATAAATAAATATCAGCACCTGGAGCTTCCTCACGTTTCTGTGGCGTCCCGCGGTTGCCACACTTCATCCTTTCTTCCTGGAGGCGTTAGCACATATGTGTGTGTCGCAGTGCACGAGATGTCCCTTCTAGCTTCAGTGAAAGTGAGTGCATCTCTGAAATAAATAAATAAATAAATAAATAAATAAATAAATAAATAAATAAATAAATAAATAAATAAATAAATAAATAAATAAATAAATAAATAAATAAATAAATAAATAAATAAATAAATAAATAAATAAATAAATAAATAAATAAATAAATAAATAAATAAATAAATAAATAAATAAATAAATAAATAAATAAATAAATAAATAAATAAATAAATAAATAAATAAATAAATAAATAAATAAATAAATAAATAAATAAATAAATAAATAAATAAATAAATAAATAAATAAATAAATAAATAAATAAATAAATAAATAAATAAATAAATAAATAAATAAATAAATAAATAAATAAATAAATAAATAAATAAATAAATAAATAAATAAATAAATAAATAAATAAATAAATAAATAAATAAATAAATAAATAAATAAATAAATAAATAAATAAATAAATAAATAAATAAATAAATAAATAAATAAATAAATAAATAAATAAATAAATAAATAAATAAATAAATAAATAAATAAATAAATAAATAAATAAATAAATAAATAAATAAATAAATAATGTTGTTTTGGATGAGTAGAGCCTGACTGAAAAATGGAATGCCATAGCCGGGATTTGAACCACGAATCTCCTGCTCATAGTGCATAGTAAGTCGCCACAAAAGGTGTGTGTCTCATAGCATATGAGAACCCCTAGTGGTCTATCGGGAAACATACGAGTCAGTTGGAGAATTTAATGTCATGTCGGCACGTTGGCCATAATAGCTCAGTGGTCTAACTATGAAGCCTGGGACTTAAGTACTTACAGCATAGTAAGTCGTCACAAATGGTGCGTGTCTCATAGCATATGAGAACCCCTAGTGGTCTACCGGGAAACATACGAGTCAGTTGGAGAATTTAATGTCATGTCGGCATGTTGGTCATAGTAGCTCAGTGGTTTAACTATGAATCCTGGGACTTAAGTACTTACAGCATAGTAAGTCGTCACAAAAGGTGCGTGTCTCATAGCATATGAGAACCTCTAGTGGTCTACCGGGAAACATACGAGTCAGTTGGAGAATTTAATGTCATGTCGGCATGTTGGTCATAGTTGCTCAGTGGTTTAACTATGAAGTACTTACAGCATAGTAAGTCGTCACAAAAGGTGCGTGTCTCATAGCATATGAGAACCCCTAGTGGTCTACCGGGAAACATACGAGTCAGTTGGAGAATTTAATGTCATGTCGGCATGTTGGTCATAGTAGCTCAGTGGTTTAACTATGAAGCCTGGGACTTAAGTACTTACAGCATAGTAAGTCGTCACAAAAGGTGCGTGTCTCATAGCATATGAGAACTCCTAGTGGTCTACTGGGAAACATACGAGTCAGTTGGAGAATTTAATGTCATGTCGGCATGTTGACCATAGTAGCTCAGTGGTTTAACTATGAAGCCTGGGACTTAAGTACTTACAGCATAGTAAGTCGCCACAAAAGGTGCGTGTCTCATAGTATATGAGAACTCCTAGTGGTCTACCGGGAAACATACGAGTCAGTTGGAGAATTTAATGTCATGTCGACATGTTAGCCATAGTAGCTCAGTGGTTTAACTATAAAGTCTGGGACTTAAGTACTTACAGCATAGTAAGTCGCCACAAAAGGTGCGTGTCTCATAGCATATGAGAACTCCTAGTGGTCTACCGGGAAACATACGAGTCTGTTGGAGAATTTAATGTCATGTCGACATGTTAGCCATAGTAGCTCAGTGGTTTAGAGCAACCGCACGGAGAGCGGGAGATTCCTGGTTCAAATCCCGGCATTCAGTCTGGCTCTACTCGTCCGAACCTTAGCCTACACACGACCTTAAATTTACTAGATCATATTAGCACCGCCGATGTGCCGGTATGTCGACCCTCAAGGATCCTCTAATTGAACTCTTGGAATCAGTAGTCCACCACCTAACTGAGCCACCGAGACCAACTTACAACTGCCACATCACTGTAACTGTCAGAGACAGATGGCAACCTGTTCTATTATTTGGGCAGACCGATCTAAGCAACAATCGGAACTGTATAGCTGGTTTGCACATACCCGTAGCCCATGTACTATCAGTCCGTAATGTGTTGCTGGAGTATTTTTGCACAGCACACCTTCGGGAGTCACTGCAGCTGCCGGTCAGCTTTACAGAAATACCAGCGGATGGCAGCAAAGCGATGGAGGAGGTTTTGTAATTGTTTTTAGACTTAAAGTATAGAATACAGAGAAGAAAATGGCTTGTTATGCCTTCTGACAATTTATTTATTGGTATTTAAAATTTTTTCTTTGGATTTTGCCTCATAATTGTGATTTGATTTACAATTTTATGCCGGATTTCACCAACAGATGTTAAAATGAACGTCAACAAATGTAACGTAACAATTGTCACAGCGCTAATACTACTCTTAAATTTCTTGCATTTTCTCAACCTGTTTTCTGAAAATGTTAACAAACACGTATTAACGCCAAGAGACTTGTAAATATTACAGCTATAGAAGGCTATGGATGAGTCGTACTATTTTCTGAACGTACTGCGTGCGATGTGCTTTTTTTTTTTTTTTTTTTTTTTTTTTTTTTTTTTTTTTTTTTTTTTTTTTTTTTTCTTGCTTGCTTGTTCCATTTATAGCCCGCCTTTAACTGCTGTGGTCATATCTGCGGCCGTTCTCCTTTGGAACATATCGAAGGTGTTAACTCGTATTCGTTGGGTTTTAATCATTAGATCACGTACACATTTATACCTCGCCTTTAACTGCAATGGTCATATCGGCGGCCGTTCTCCTTTGGAACATACCGAAGGTGTTAACTCGTATTCGTTGGGTTTTAATCATTAGATCACGTACACATTTATACCTCGCCTTTAACTGCAATGGTCATATCGGCGGCCGTTCTCCTTTGGAACATACCGAAGGTGTTAACTCGTATTCGTTGGGTTTTAATCATTAGATCACGTACACATTTATACCTCGCCTTTAACTGCAATGGTCATATCGGCGGCCGTTCTCCTTTGTAACATATCGAAGGTGTTAACTCGTATTCGTTGGGTTTTAATCATTAGATCACGTACACATTTATACCTCGCCTTTAACTGCAATGGTCATATCGGCGGCCGTTCTCCTTTGTAACATATCGAAGGTATTAACTCGTATTCGTTGGGTTTTAATCATTAGATCACGTACACATTTATACCTCGCCTTTAACTGCTATGTCATATCGGCGGCCGTTCTCCTTTGTAACATATCGAAGGTATTAACTCGTATTCGTTGGGTTTTAATCATTAGATCATGTACACATTTATACCTCGCCTTTAACTGCTATGTCATATCGGCGGCTGTTCTCCTTTGTAACATATCGAAGCTGTTAACTCGTATTCGTTGGGTTTTAATCATTAGATCATGTACACATTTATACCTCGCCTTTAACTGCAATGGTCATATCGGCGGCCGTTCTCCTTTGGAACATATCGAAGCTGTTAACTCGTATTCGTTGGGTTTTAATCATTAGATCACGTACACATTTATACCTCGCCTTTAACTGCAATGGTCATATCGGCGGCCGTTCTCCTTTGGAACATACCGAAGGTGTTAACTCGTATTCGTTGGGTTTTAATCATTAGATCACGTACACATTTATACCTCGCCTTTAACTGCAATGGTCATATCGGCGGCCGTTCTCCTTTGGAACATACCGAAGGTGTTAACTCGTATTCGTTGGGTTTTAATCATTAGATCACGTACACATTTATACCTCGCCTTTAACTGCAATGGTCATATCGGCGGCCGTTCTCCTTTGTAACATATCGAAGGTGTTAACTCGTATTCGTTGGGTTTTAATCATTAGATCACGTACACATTTATACCTCGCCTTTAACTGCAATGGTCATATCGGCGGCCGTTCTCCTTTGTAACATATCGAAGGTATTAACTCGTATTCGTTGGGTTTTAATCATTAGATCACGTACACATTTATACCTCGCCTTTAACTGCTATGTCATATCGGCGGCCGTTCTCCTTTGTAACATATCGAAGGTATTAACTCGTATTCGTTGGGTTTTAATCATTAGATCATGTACACATTTATACCTCGCCTTTAACTGCTATGTCATATCGGCGGCTGTTCTCCTTTGTAACATATCGAAGCTGTTAACTCGTATTCGTTGGGTTTTAATCATTAGATCATGTACACATTTATACCTCGCCTTTAACTGCAATGGTCATATCGGCGGCCGTTCTCCTTTGGAACATATCGAAGCTGTTAACTCGTATTCGTTGGGTTTTAATCATTAGATCACGTACACATTTATACCTCGCCTTTAACTGCAATGGTCATATCGGCGGCCGTTCTCCTTTGGAACATATCGAAGCTGTTAACTCGTATTCGTTGGGTTTTAATCATTAGATCACGTACACATTTATACCTCGCCTTTAACTGCAATGGTCATATCGGCGGCCGTTCTCCTTTGTAACATATCGAAGGTGTTAACTCGCATTCGTTGGGTTTTAATCATTAGATCACGTACACATTTATACCTCGCCTTTAACTGCAATGGTCATATCGGCGGCCGTTCTCCTTTGGAACATATCGAAGGTGTTGACTCGTTATCTTTTGTTTTTTTTTATCATTACATCACACACACATTCACACTCTCATTCATACTTCCAGACTCTGGGGAAGATGGGGAATTATATGGTCGGAGAAAAATCCCCACCCCCAACGCCGGGAATGGAACCCGGGACCCCTAGCACGGTAGGCAGGTGCTCTACCGACTGAGCTACGGAGCCAGCCTGATGCGCTTTTGTCATTTCGTCTGCACACATCTGAAAAAATGGCGAGTGTACAAAATCGTAAACAAAAGCCGTGGGACAAATTTCTCATCGATGGAGAAAGAATTGTTAGTTGAATTGGTGACGAAGTGTAACAATGTCGTGGAAAATAAGAGGAAGGATGCGGTGAATGTAAAAGAGAAAGATGTCACATGGGAATTAATTGGAAACTAATTTAATTCAAATGCATATGTCACTAATAAAAGCACGAAAAAGATTCGTCAGTATTATATAAATTTAAAACGAGGTGTAAAGGACGAGGGACTTGAACTTTTCAAGACGGGAAGTGGACAGTGTATTATCCACATAATTCAGTGAATTATAAAATAGCAAAGTTATTAATACTTGAAGCAAAGGCGAGATCGGCATATTCCTTTCGATGCATGTTCTAACTCAGTATTACGTAAATTTAAAACGAGGAGCGAAGAAGGACAAGTGACGAGTGACTTGAACGTTTCAAGACGGGAGGTGGACAGTGTATTATCCACATAATTCAGTGAATTATAAAATAGCAAAGTTATTAATACTTGAAGCAAAGGCGAGATCGGCATATTCCTTTCGATGCATGTTCTAACCTCTCTTGTACTTCCGCAGTAACCTTCATAACAACTTGTTTTGACAGTCTATACCTCTTTAGAAAATGTTCTTCTGATAACTCCTCAAAATCATTTCTTCTCATAGGCCGTACTCTATTACGAATGCCATTTAGACGGTCTTAAAGATACCAAGTCGACATCAACAGCTGCGTTCACGCCCGACCCTTGGCTATTTACAATTGTTAAAGACTTAACAACAAAAATTTGACTTGTTAGTTTAACAAGAAATTTAACACGAGTGTTAAGCTAACACATGTTGGTGAAATGCAATTTTTGTTCTAACTATTGCTAAACTCATATCTGTTGGTGAAATATGACATAAATATTTAATAGAGTACTTTATATCTGGCTTTTGCCATGATTAGGTTCTAAAGGGCACTCACTGATAACCGCATAATTGAGCACTCTTCTACACATGTCTGTTTATCTATAACTGGTTTGCTCAAACTCGCTGCACAGTTTGTTGCGTTTGGTAATATTAACTTGTAAGACATTTCACACCATAAATGTATTTAAAATGTCACACACAAGATTTGTTTTCAAAGGTATTAATGCTGGGAATTTTTACGTTATATTCTTTGTAAATGAAATGAATTTACAATATGACACACAACACACATTTTCACGCACGTTACACTTATGTTGCTGCAACCATGCTAATTACCTCCAATAAATTCCGTTCTTAATTACGGAATCATGGGAAAATAAGCATTTAAAACCAAACATTCCGTTAGAAACATCTTTGGCTCTACCTAATACTATACCTTATTATAAATTTAGTTTATTTTCTTCCCACAAAACGAGATTATATCGATGAATATCTAATATTGATCATCAGTTTTCACTCCATGCCATCTGTTGGACTTCTGACAAACTACTTGCAGGAGTGTGTCAATTCGCGCGCGCTGTTTGACGTCGCCACTGGACATTGAAGATCTGAATGTCAGACCTTCGGTCTCGAGCCAAATCAGGAGTAGGCCCTCTACTGGCAGTGGAGTGTTTTGTAAGGAAGGATAATATACGGCAGAAGATGAGGTTGAAGTTATATATAAGCCATCTGATGTGTTATTTTATGTGCCTAGAAGCAGCCGCGGGCGTTTGTAGCGCTCTCCAGGATCGATGTCGTACTCACCTAGACAGTGGATGAGGGAGTTGAAGTTGTGGGAGAGGTTTTGATAGAAGGAACGTGAAAGGGTATGGATGTAGACTGTTATTGTGTGGATACGTAGGCCACGTCGGATAACTAGTTTGGGGATGTACCAAGGAGAGTCGGGGTTGTAGAATTTCAAGGCGGTGTAGGTGAGACTTGGCTGCTACTGGCGTATGTGATGGCTTGCCGGAGTACTTGCTTATACAGGAGCAGTTTTGTAGGCAGAGACATCACCGATCGTCGGTTATAGAGAGGGTAGAGCATACCCACTCTTTTGTTAACGTTATTAGCTACATATGTAATGTGCTCTCTCCACGTCAATTCGATGTCGAGTAGAACACCAAGATACTTAACGTAAGTTTTCCAATGGACGTCCTCACTAGCTAGACGAATTGGTGGAAGGTCCGTTATTCGTCTTTGAGAGAAGGTGATGGCCTGGCTCTTCTGTGGGTGGACGCGTAGGCACCAATGTTTGAACCAGGTGGTGAGGAGGTCGGCATATTGTTGAATCCTGCGAGCACACGGTTGAGCTCTGATGACGTGGAGGTGACAGCTGTATCGTCAGCAAAGAGATACAGCGAGCAGCGTGGCAGGGATGGTAGGGTATTGAATGGGTACCAGGACACTACTTTGGGGTACGCGCGCGCTGTTTGAACATGGGACTTGTGTTTTGATGACAATGTTGTGTTTCAGGTCGAGGCATGGTGGAATGCGCGACAGTGCAGGTAAAGGAGACGTTACTCGTCTTGGGAGACATGCAGACGCTCATCAACGACGCCGAAGATCTCATCAGGGACGCTCCGGGCCAGCTGTGGTCCTGTGTTCACGTCACACTGAACCCAAAAGAAGCTATCGAAGCTTTGAGCTGTATCAACGGCAAGATAAAGGTGTTCAACGCCAGGGCCTTGCTGCTGATCTCGTCCATGGCTGGAGACCTGGGAGCTCTAGGACATCAGGGACTACAGATGCCCTTGCAGATCGCCCAATGTGACCTTTACTACGTGTCTGGCGCTACGGCTCAGGTTGGCAACATTGTCCAGAACATCGGTGGCTGTTTCCAGAAACTGATCGGCAGCCAGCTTGGCTAGAAAACATATCTGTATTCATTTGTTAAATTAGTATAAAATACATTCAAAATAAAACTTTCACGACTCCTTCAGGTAAACCCAGTCCCCTCCATTCCTCCCTCTCCTCCATATAGAAACTTACTACTGTTAACATATTTACTGAGTTTACAGTAAATTCAGGAGATATTGTAGATGTCACTCAAGCACACTCTTTACATGGAACCACTGCCGAGGAATCCCTTGCTATGTGCTTTAATTTAACAATATTTACACTTTTTTTTTCAAATAGGAAGTCGTTATTTATGTTTTTATCTGGTGTCATACAAAGAGAATGTAACGTCAAAGCCCTCACATTAACGACTAGCTGCTTAAAACATTTGACGATTGTTTATTCATTTGTTTCCCTTGCACCTTCAAAGTAAAGTAAGGTAAGGTAAGTAGAACAGAGACCTCGACAAAGCAGTCTTTTTGTAAAGGGTCTTTCAACAATAGTGTCCTATCTTTGAACTTAAAACTCGTTGTATAAATGATAGAAATTTATTTTGGAACATAACTAATATCATTACGTGTAGAAGAGACATTGGTTAAGTGACCACCGCAACTTCGTTGGTTTGCGCATATACGGTTGATCAAATGTTCAATGACAGAAGAAAGTAACTTCACGAATAACACGCTTGAGGTTATTCAGATCATTTACTGTTTCTGGCTTGTCGGTATACATTGAGATTTAACATAACCCCACAAGAAGCAATCCAAAGTCGTTAAATGCCATGATCTCGGGGACCAGTTAAGATAGCTACAAAATAGAACATAAGGTGGAGCTAGGCGGGGCTGTTCTATGGCTAATAGCCAATGCGGTGCGTGCAACGTTGTACAGTTAAGCACGCATACTGGCTCGCTTTGCCGAACCACATGGCTAATTTTTTTGCGTGGTGAAAAGATACTGTGACTTTGTGGGTTCGTAGAATTAAAATTCCAATTGCACAAACTCAAAATGTTCTTTATTTTCACCGAATTACAGTTGGAACACTTGCCGATCACAAAGAATTACGTAGCGCACACAATTACAATCCACCAGTTCGTCTGTCACAGGTCCACTCCACATTCGCAATTACGTACAACTCCTCTGATACACGTACGCAGTCTTCCAGTCCGTTCGCTAGCACGGCGCTCTTCACGGCTGCTCGCCAAGAACTGAACTCTCCTCCAGCCCGGCGCGTCACTTATATAAAACCAACTGACCAATCTAGAAGGTTCCGGGTTAGATGAAATATCGTGATTGTTCCAGACGTCAGGGGGAGGGGAAAGAGACGGCTAGTCCCTAGTGACACTTTCCTAACCATCCCCTATGTTAGCGCTACAAGATAAATGGGTGGGCGGGGCCTCAGTGCCTCCTATCCCCTACCCAGCTCCAGTTGGTCGTGCCAATAATAATTGTCACCCGATAATTGGCTGAGAATACAAATTAAAGAATTATTTTGTTTTTCCCATGTTACAGAACTATTTTTTCTGAGGCTTACTGTCCAAACCCCATTCCCGTAGGGAATCTGATCCGTCTCCTTCAGCTGCCGTAGTGCGAGCGCTGCGGACCCTTAGCACTCGTGGTACCTCTGACGTTACTAGAGGAACTTTGGGTCGAACTGCTGAGCCCCTCCCGTTGTTCGGATTGTGTTGGACTCGAGGGGGCAGAGTGTTCCCGACACCCACGGGGAATTGGATACCTCCGGCCAGGCTACGACCGCCTGGAGGGGGTAGAGGATTGCCTCTAAGTCCCGGGTACTAGCCTACAGAGCTAGTAGGTGTGCTAGATCGCCAGGCGGCCCCACCGAAGTTTTTGGTAGTCCTCCCTGCGGGGTGTCACCGCCTTCGGTGCCGTATGTACTAAAAGCGGACGTTAAACACTACACACACACCAGATGAGATGATATGAAATGATAATGGAAATGAAATGGAGGGACAGTAAAATCGGGGGATGTCATTAACCTACCCAGCATTGGCCTAGCGAGCCGGGAAAACTCCGAAAAACTCGTGGGTCAGGCAGGTCGGGCATTGGAATCGAACCCGGACCTCCCAAATGCATGCCACAGACGAAACCGCCTGAGCCATCTCGCTCGGTGAAGTGTTAACAGTTATTAATAAACCTTGTCAATTACTATACAAATATGAGTATTTGTTACAAAAACGTCACTTATCTTAAGAAAAATTGTCATTTTTTTCTTATTAGTAGAATTAGTTGAAGTTAAAATCGATTTCACAAACCCTTGTTCGCGTCTTCAGTCAAAAGCACATTCGTTGTTAAGGAAGTTACTGTGTTATGTTTTTTTCAGTATTACCAAAATCTGAAAACAAAACAAACTTAAGAACAGAATCAACTGCTGGTATTCGAAAACTCATTTCGTGATTTTTACTTTTTAAAATAAATAGATTTTCCCAAGCCATTAAATCTATCGGGGCATTTAATTGTTTTAATAATTTAATTTCTGGATTTATTTCATGGTTAAATGACCAAAAATGATCTGCTGCAGCCAATTTATCTGTTTGTTTATACTTAATGTTACGAAAATGTTCTTTTGTTTTAAGACGAAACGTAATTTGGAAACCAAAACGAAATAACATTTTCGTAACATTAAGTATAAACAAACAGATAATTCAGGCATAGCAGATCATTTTTGGTCATTTAACCATGAAATAAATCCTGAAGTTAAATTATTAAAACAATTAAATGACCCGATAGATTTAATGATATGGGAAAATATATTTACGAGGGTTCTTCGATAAAGAATCATAATTTTTTTACGGTCATAATTTTTGCGCACTAAAATTCACTCTCATCACATTCTGTTAGCTTAATGTGAAACAAACACGCCGTAGTAGTTTCAATGTTGGTACTCCTGGTTCCCGTCTGTGAGAACCAGGCAAGTTCAGACATGTTCAGTATCGCCTACCGCTGCAATGGAAGTAACACGCGAGGAACAATATGCGGCTTTGAAATTCTGCTTTCGTCTCAACAAATCTTCAGTTGAGGCCTATACAATGTTACAGGAGGCCTAAGGAGAGTCTGTTCTTCCCTACAGCACAGCTCGAAGGTGCTTTAAAATGTTTAAAGAGGGAAGACAATCAATTTCAAAGGAAGGTAGACTCGGTGCTCCAGTTACTGCTCTTACCGAAGAAAACATCAACACTGCTGCTGCCATTGTGAGAGAGGATCGACGAATTACCTTAAGATCACTTTCTGAAATACTGAACATTTCATTGGGTGCCACCCACACGTTGGTGACAGAAACATTACACATGAGACGTGTTTGTGCGCGATGGGTTCCAAGACTGTTCATTCCCGAACAAAAGGACATTCAATAAAGTGTGATCACAATTTTTTTTGATAACGTACCTTTACTCATCCTCATAGTTTTGATGGTCATTCTCAAAATAGTCTCCCCTGAATGCGATGCACCTGTCCCAGCGTTTCTGCCAGTCTTCAAAGACATGCTGGAAAACATTTTTGAGACATCCTCCAAAATCGCCTCCGCATAAAGGGGAAGGATGCAGATGGCTATATGGAAATATCATTCCTGCTGAAAGTGAAAAATACAGACAAGTCTGTGTTTCCGCAGGTTCCAGATGTAGCTTAAGTGAATGAAATTGATATAAAATTGTTGTTGGGTCAACCACGATTGTTTGGAAAAACAAAACTACAAAACGGTTATTTGATTTTTGAAGTTAAATTTGATAATCTTAATGTAATATAGGTTGTCTCAGTCTGGACCATCGACCGTCTCAGTGTGCCCCACTGTGGGAAAGGGTGAAACCATTTACATTCATTTGAATATTGGTATGGTGCGTCTTCATGATTATTAAAATCAATATTTTTATGTTTTGCATTTGTTAATAAAGGAATAATGAAAGCATGTCACCTATTTGCATTCACAATGCACCAAAATAGAAAGAAGTATGGGATTTCAAAAATATTGTGTCTCACTGTGGACCACCCTCCCCTATTGTGTGCAGAAAGACGTGTAACAGTTACACATAGCATTTATTGTTAATGTTATCTCGTTCTCTTTAGAGAAACAAAATAAAGTGCTTTATTCTAAATTCCTACTGTGATCTTTAACTTTCAGGTAAATACATTTTACATAACTAGGGCCCGGATTTTGATGAAAAGTCATCTTTTTTCTGAGTAGTCATTGACGATGCTTATTGGAAATAAGTGCATTTTGGAACAAATACGTTATATATAGTTTTTATAGGCCATCAAAATACATTTTTTCCACATTTTTATAATAAATTCATTTTTTAACACTTAAATGCATTTTTCGGTCATTTTCTTTCTTTTTCACGAATTTATAGGGCATTTTCATCTGTAGCCTGCATTCGGCAGGCTTGGGTTCGATTACCGTGTAGAAATGTGTAGTGTTTAACGCCCGCTTTTACTACATACGGCACCGCAGGCGGTGACACTGATGATACATGAGATGAAGATGGAGCACCGGTGGAATGAGATGGCGGGGGAAACCGGAGATCCCGGAGAAAAACCGCCCAAGCGCCGTGTTGTCCACCACAAATCTCACTTTGCGTTCGCCTGGGATTGAACTCGGGCCGCCTTGGTGAGAGCCAAGCTGTTTAACCACTGAGCCACGGCGCGGCCTTCGATTACTGTGGCGGACCTGAGGCAAACACGTAATTAGCACAGGTTAGCGTCCTAACAGTGCTGGTGAATTTAAAACGCGCCACAGAAAAACATTTGCGAGTTATTCAGAACGTGAAAAAAAAAAAAAAAAAAAAAAAAAAAAAAACAAGCGTCTCAGTTACTGTTAAAAGAAACGGCTTCGACGTCAAGTAGCAAGTCATCTTCCTTTTATAACGAATTGTGTGAAGTGTTTGTTAGTGCAAATATTCCGCAAGGAGAATTAATTCCAAACTACGAGATTTTCTTGAGCGTTATACTGGTCATACAACCTCCAAATGAATCAACTTTGCGTAAAAGTTAGCTACAAAGAGGTTATGAAGACACGTTAAACCGAATACGTGAATGTGTGAATGGGGATATATATATATATAAATTGATGAGACAACCGATTCTAAGGGGCATTATGTGGCCAATGCTACGCTAGAAGCTACTAGTGCCGGATAAATGTGTCTTCTAACCTCAGAGGTTAAGGAAGCTGTTAACGACTGTCAGAAATGCAAACTGTTCGATAAATCCATGTGTTTAATGTAGCCTAGTGGAATATAGCCTGACAACGTGCTCCCCTTCCTAACAGACGCGGCGACTTACATGGTGAAGGTGGCAAAATCGATCCAATTATTTTACAGTAAGATGATGCATGTTACGTGTTTGGCCCATGCTTTACATCTAATTGCGGAAAAAGTTAGATTAACATTTTAAGAAGTAGATACACTAATTTACACATTAAAGAAAATATTTTCGAAAGCGCCAACCCGAACTATGTATTCCAAAGATAAAGCCCCTGCGCAGAGTGTGCTGCAGAGACTCTCATCTCCCCGCTGGACGAGAGATATGCACTGTTATCTTTACGAGATACTGACGTTGGTGAACAACGCTACCATAGCCGGACATCAAATTCACTTCCTTTGGATCAGAGCGCATGTCGGAATTCGATACAATGAAGTCGCCGATCGCCTGGTAAAAGAGGGACTCACCCAAGGCACCTTTCAAGGCCACCAACTGCCCTACATGGATTTCTTCCCGGTCCTTCAGCGTGACGCCTATTGTCGCTGGAATGACGCCTGGATTCGTTCGCAGTCCATGAAAGGGAAACTCTACGCCGCCGTTCAGACGCATCTATCCACGACCCCTTGGTTCTCCAGCTTCAGGATTGCACGTCGACATCTCACCTCCATCATTAGAATGCGACTTGGACATGGATGTTACCCCGCGCATCTACACCGACTACGTCTCATCGATTCCCCTATATGTCCTGATGACCCAGGCGAAACCGCTGACCTCAATCATCTCCTGTTCAGTTGCTCTCGCTACCGAGCCCACCGTTCTTCCTTCCTCCGCCGCCTACTTCAACAGTCTGTTCCTTTTCCCGCTAGCGTCAACACCATATTACAGTTATACCACAAACCTGTATACCAAGCTCTTCTGCAATTTCTCAAAGAAAGTGATCTACAGATCTAGTCACCTCCCATCCTCTTAATTTTCCTTACATTATTTTTCTAATTTTTCCCCACGATGGCCATATGGGATTTTACCGAAGGCCAAAAAAAATAAAAAATAAAAAAAAATAAAAAAGATAAAGCCCCTAATATAGCTTTGCCCCTGGCAACAATTTTAACACGCTGGGGTTAAATGCATGGTTAACTGCATTCAAATAGTGAGAGAAGTGGTGAATAACTTAGATAGGTTAGTTTCTAAGGCAATTGAGAGCACACAGGATTTGTTTTCCGATACTCAAATCCAAGGTAAATTAGCTTTCATTAAATCAAATTTTACATTTTTGACGAATACCATAACCTGCCTTGAGGAAAGTGGCATGATAAGTCTGTTGAGTTAGTGAGGATTGCGTAAGAGAGGATACAAAATGTAAAAGGTGAGATTGGGGACAAAATTAAACAGAAACTAAAATTTGTGTTGGACAAAAATAAAGGATACCAAACAGTTTGTCATATTGCCAATATCTAGCAGGAGAATACTTCAGAACTGACATTCTTTCCTTTACTTTCGATAACTTGAAGATGACCAACGCTAAGTAAGGTATGTTTTGGCTAATGGTACAATAACTTATTGTTTCATATTTTATAACATTTATAATTACCTGATGAATTTTGAATTTATTATTTAGTAGCAATAATTGTATTATTTACTAACAAAGTTAATTTTAAAATGTGGTTATTCGAACCATATATTCATTATTTGTCTGTGAAAGTTATTAATTTATTATTATGAAATAAATTGTTAATTTTTAGGTCATCTATTTACATTTAATGTGCATATTTTTATATTTTAGGGGCATTTTATAGCTCATTTTTAGAGAATTTTTAGGTCAACAGCTTCCGGGCCCTATACCTTACAGTGTCTCTGGTGTTACGATGTATGTATGCGACTGAGCCAGAGAAGCTGGTCATTACCGGCAACCGCTGCGAATAGCGCCCTTCATTCTTTCCTGCCCTCTGTCGGAATCTTGCACAAACTCCAGCAGGTTAGCCAACATTTTTAGAATCAATTCGTAGAGGCAGCTATGTGGAGGAATTATTTGTTTTCTTCTTTAAAATAAGTTTTCCTTTTATTTACTTATGTGCCGTGCTTCAAAGATTTAGTTATAAATTTTATGTAAACACAAAACATTCGCTAATTTGTGTGTGTATAACATAAATGCTGTAAATGAACAGATAACATTATAGTGCTATTGTTTTCACTGAAGTGCTTGAAATTTTCAGTGCTTTATCAAGTATAGTAACTCAGGATTGGTGCATCCTGTGAATATGCCAATGAACTTGATGAGACGTGTTTTGGAAATGTCTCTTCTGTGATTTACGTTTCGTTTGCTCCTCCTTACAAAACTGTGTAACATAACCTCACTTTGGACACCAGCTGTGAACCACTACAACAGTTTTCTGTTATTTATATAAGTATTTATAAAGCTGATTTTTTATAAATATTGAAAGTACAAGCCTTGGGGGCTTACTTAGGAACAGTAATTACTTCTGATTATCTCAGAAGTGAAGTTTGTTGTGATACGACCATTCTGTTTCTTTCGGCCATGATGGCTGTCATTATTTCAGTTTACGATGACGTAAATCAACATAAGGCGCTGTAATACGGCATTTCACGTCAAATATATGTTGAGGAGAAAGAATTGTTAGAGATTTATTATTTTTGGTGCAATTACGGTTATTGGTGACACATTAGGATTGCGAACTTGTTGATTTTAGAAGGTAATCTCGTGAGTATAAATTTAAAGCGTGTAGTGACCTTGGTATTCAGTGCTCATGTGGGCGGAGTGAAGCTGACACAAAGGATATTCTGTAAAGATTGCCGTGTTGGAGGACAAAACGTTTGTTAAATCTGACTGGGGACTGTGTGAAGCATCACGACGGCGACATCTTGCGAGACGAAGCCTGGCACGCTGAAATACGGCAGTTTTCATGCGCGGCATGGGAAAGTAGGTGGCGGTCTACATGATTGGCAGCACTCACAGACGCGCAAACTCGCGCCCTCATTGGCTGTTTCCGAGGAGAGCCCCCTCACTTCCCTAAATGGCACTTGGACTGAAGGTTTTATGGCGTTCGGCATAACGCTGTTCGGACCCTCCCCTCGCCACAACTATTGTATAGCCCCCATATTTTATTAGTGTTGAAGGAGCAAGAGTGAACGCATGTGGTCGCGCGCGTTGTTGTGAGTGCATAGCAACACATCTTTCTTGAGTGTGTTTTGTCGTGTGTTTGCGAGTGTTTGTGGTGTTGTATCCAACAGTTTTGTATCCACATAGCAACAATAGAGATATTATGGACGAACAGAGTCGTATGATGCATCCGGTAACGTCGCAAGTTGGAATGATGCCCCAGCCTTATGGCATGCAACCTGTGGATCCGAGCCATGGGGGTCCCACGACACCGGACCAAGAGACGAGGAAGCAAGACATCGGGGAAATCCTTCAACAGATTATGAACATCACAGATCAGTCCTTGGATGAGGCGCAAGCAAGGTGAGTCTTTTGTTTTAGGTTAGGACGGGGCTCAAACACGTGATCAACGAAAACAATATTTTATAGAGCTAAAACTTACAGATTATTTCTCTTGGAGACATATTTTAATTTATTTTATTACGAAGCATTAGGATTTTCTTTGTTATTCTTTTCTCTTTCGGTTGTCCTTTGTTTTATTGATGTAATGGAAGCACGATCTTCTTTTATTAGTACCATAATTTGTAGATATATAGATTGCTAGGTTTTCCTTGCTATTCGTTATTGATAGTGCTTTGTTTTATCGATGTAAATCGAACCAACGATATTCTTTAGAATCTAATTCATAGATATGTTTTGTTTATTCCTGAACACTCAAGCTATATAGGTAGCCAGGTATCAATTTAACCTAACAAGGATTATTATTTCAGTGAATTTATTTCGCCAAGTTCCTTTGAAGTAGTAAATATAAGCGTATATTTATGTAAGTATAGACGTAATTGGATTATTAATACAAAAGAAAAACTACAAATGGTGTTAATTTTTGTTGCTTAGTGTTACAGTCACAAAACTTATAAAATAACTTTAGTTATTGTAAAAGTTAGTTAAGTGTTCGCACATTTTTTACTTTACGATGCAGTTCTGTTTATTTGCTGGGTGTCAGAGCTGTAATTCATGTATTTAATTAATTGTAGGCCATCTAGGATAGGAATATAAATTATATTTCTTTTACAGTTCATCTAAATTATTTGGTATTATTTGTGTAACTTAATCCTTCCGTTGTCTTAGTTGTAGCAGAGTGCTTCAGTTTTTTTTTTTTTTTTTTTTTCTGTGTATAACACAGGCAGAATAAAGAAAACCCTTAAAAAGTGTATAAAACTTAGCAGAACTAATTTTAGTAATTTTGAAATAGGACAGACACCGAAGAAAATATATTTGTGTACACATTGGGTGATTTTGAGACCAGCGGTAACCGACCTAACCTCAAAAAATCGACGATGTATTGTGTACCGGGGCAGGAAATAGCCCGGACGTCATCGACAGGCGTTGGGGAGTCTTTGTTTACTATCTGTCACTCACCCTGATGGAGGGCAGCACTGTCTTTTGATGCTACTCTGATAACCCAAGATCCTCTCACAGACTTGACTCTTTGATTTATGGTTATGAGCAGCGCTATCTGTCCCACACATTCTTTTGTTTCATCGGGTCCAAAAGCAACTTAGAAAAATTGGATATCGTAAAGCGATTTTGTTATCTTTTTCTTATTACTTTTGTTTTTATATAATTATCGTGCTATTTAGTTTGACAATATCTAATTATTAAAATAAAATATAAAAATTTGATTTTAAAAGCTGCTTATAATTTTTAACGTATAAACTTGTTTGTGATTTAATGTGAAAGTGTAACAGAATCCTCCAAACTACAAGTTTGTCTTTAGTTAATTGTTCCTTTATTTTGTTTTCGAGTACACCACATTTTAACAGTTGTAATTATTGTAAATCTGACAAATCTGTGCAATTAAATATCCCAATACTTTAAAATCTGTTTGCCTGGCAAACAAAAGGGTTTCCGCCGGAGGTAGAGACAGGCGGTGCAACAGAAGCGTAAAATGCCTTTCGGTGCCGCGCGAACAAAATTACAGGCAGGAGTGCTAGACTGGTTTAGTTCATTTACATAATTCACTGAGAAGCTGTAACAGCGCTGCTTAAATCCCCATTGACTTGATAGGCGTCTGTCATTTTAAAAAACAGTCGCACATCACTGGAGACAAAAAACGCTCTCTCGCTTGTCGACGATGTCCTTCTTTGCCGAAACTCGTTGGGGGCCTTGATTTAAAAGCTTTTTGCCAGAAAACAAGAAACTGCAATGAAATGAGTTTAAAATTATTCATTGCAGTTGGGAAAAGTTTCGTACCGGTTATAGGCCAAAGAGAATTGATTATGGTGTTTTATGGAGTTAAGGTGATATCCATGAATACCGCAAATACTTTCACATCTTTCACTCCCTTTTATTATTATTATTTATTATTATTATTATTATTATTATTATTATTATTATTATTATTATTATTATTATTATTATTATTATTATTATTATTATTATTATTATTATTATTATTATTATTATTATTATTATTATTATTATTATTATTATTATTATTATTATTATTATTATTATTATTATTATTATTATTATTATTATTATTATTATTATTATTATTATTATTTATTATCATCATTATCATTATTTATTATTATTATTATTATTATTATTATTATTATTATTATTATTATTATTATTATTATTATTATTATTAATATTTACTGCAATTACAGAACCTCCTTTACCAATATTTGAGTATTAAACACAGAGAATAATAAAAGATGTAACAAAGTCCATATTTCATCAACAAAACTTTCAGTTTCCAAAGTGTTTTGTAATTTTGGAGTGTTAGTTGTAATTTTCATAATGCCACTAAATATTGGTCATTTGAAACAACTTATGATTAAATCAATGTTTCAGGAACTCTATAAAGCTAGGAATTATGAAAATGTATTGTTAGTACTCTCATATTGAAGATTTCGTTTGTTTCTTCTTTAGGAAACACACTCTCAACTGTCATCGCATGAAACCAGCTCTATTCTCCGTTTTGTGCGAAATCAAGGAAAAAACAGGTGAGTGCTTTTTTTTCAAACTTCACTTGTCACTTATTCCACAGCTGTATTCATCAGCGGAATTCGATTGTTTAATATGGAAATAGGAATGGGATCGCATTCCGCTGCATTTATTAAATGTATTGTTTTTAATATTTATTTAATAATACCTTTGGATATAGTTTATTGGGTAATCTTTCACAGCAGTTGGGGGGGGGGGGGGAAGTCATTTAGTAAAGTGTCGTAAAACTACGGTGTTTTTCCCGCAAAGAGATGTTCCATTTGCCGAGAAAAATTCGTGCCTCTTACGGTGATTTTACTGCACAACGTCGTAATAATGTTTAAGGAGGATTTAGTGCTGCTGACATACAAGTAAATTGAATTTCTTGCAATTGGAATAATTATACATATATTTCTCACTAACATTTAAAGCTACAGAAGACAATATATGCATTTAAATGTACTTATATCTGTAGCGAGTCAAAGTAAAAGCTACAGAAAATAGGAAAAATATTAAATAATTCCAATATAGCAAAAAGTAAAATGAGCATTAAAAACACCAGTTTTAAGTAGTTGTAAATTGTTTTATGTACTTAATATTTAGAACTTGTTGTGAATTCAGTTTTAGGGCGAAGTACTGTATAACTTTTAATGAAATTTTACGTATTAATCTTTTAAAAATCATGACTAAGCATTGGACGTCTTAATATGTTGACAAAAGACGAAATAAAAGATATAAACAGAAGGCATGAGTTCCGTAAAGCGATGATTTGCGTCTCGGCAAATGAGCTCTCAATTGCCGGCGTAATTTTGCATGTAGTATCGGGCCGGAATGAACACCAGAAATCTCCAAAAACGTCGCTTTTAAAGCTTAAATAACAGAATATTAGACTATTTTCATTGTTTTTAACGGAAAAAAGTACATTGATAGAACTTGTACAAGCTTTAGTTATGTTTTGTGTATAAATCTTTTAAGTTTGTAGATGTACGTAACCGAGTTAGCTAGGCGCTGAACGCGGGTCCAAACTCGGCTCAGAACAGCGGTTTGTAAGTCAGTTTAAAAGCGATATCTAAAATACTCCTACGGGACGAAATTCCGGCATACCGGTGACACTGATATGATGCTGGCAATTGACAGCGTCCTTAACACACAAAAGTTTCCAAATTTGTTTGAATTACCGACTCATTACTTTCAAAAGTATCCATATTTGTGTAAACCTTTACGGCTGTGTATATCGATGAACATTTCATATGACTTTCTACTCCTGTTCTTCAGAAAATTATTATTTCAAGTCTTGTTAATTTGCAGAATTGTTTTTTCTTTCTTATGAAGTCAGACTGTCCCATAACGTACATTATCGAACTTATTTGGTATCGGTGTTAAAAATTGTGTTAAATTTAAAAAATATATATTAATTTAGGTCCTCCAACGTTAAGTCATATCAGACGATGAATGAGAACAGGGTACATAGAGCTTAGAGTTACCGGACATTCATCCTTCAGGATAAGGTAAAACCTCCAACGTTAAGTCATATCGGACGATGAATGAAACGATGTTCAAATGAGTACAGGGTACATAGAGCTTAGAGTTATCAGACATTCATCTTCAGGATAAGGGAAAACCTCCAACGTTAAGTCATATCGGACGATGAATGAAACGATGTTCAAATGAGTACAGGGTACATAGAGCTTAGAGTTATCAGACATTCATCTTCAGGATAAGGGAAAACCTCCAACGTTAAGTCATATCGGACGATGAATGAAACGATGTTCAAATGAGTACAGGGTACATAGAGCTTAGAGTTATCAGACATTCATCTTTCAGGATAAGGGAAAACCTCCAACGTTAAGTCATATCGGACAATGAATGAAACGATGTTCAAATGAGTACAGGGTACATAGAGCCTAGAGTTACCAGACATTGATCTTTCAGGATAATGGAAAACCCCAGAACATGCTCTATACAGGTAACTCACCCTGACGGAGATTCGAATTCAGGACCTCTCGAACATGAGGCAGACACGCTTCCATTTACGCAACAGAGACGAAGCAAATATATTGTTGGTTATGTAACTACTGCTATATATAAAAAATGTCAAAAAAGCATTTAACTTTTTATTTTTTGTGAATTTGATTAAAAGAAATGCATGTAACATTGTTGAGGGGAGGCGGTGAAGGTCTTCAATTGTTGATAAAATCTCGACGTCCGTAGAGGTCAGTGTTGTGCATTTTGGACCGACCTCAGAGCACTTGACCCTCGACGCTTATCACATTATGTTCCGAGAAATTTAATAATAATTGTGTCCATATATCATAAAGTCCATAAACTGAAATTGAAACGATAACAGTTCCGTAAATGTTTATAGTTGGCTCAAACAATTACAAGCAGCAAGCAATAAAATAGTTCTCTAACAATTACATAGGATATCTTGAAGTTTCTGTGAGTCATATCCGTTACACTTTTGTCAGTTTTATTGCCATTCCATTGTTTTCTCGCGTTGTCATGGAGAGCGATCGTTTTGGAAATATTTGAATGTCGGTTCTTTGCTCACGACGAAAGGTGGAATGAATAGTTGTGAAGGAATGTGAGTTTGGAAAGCCCTGGCTGTAGGCATATAATGGAATTTGTGAGGATTCTTCGTTAACGAGGAGCAGGCTATTCAGAATGGCCAGGTAGAAACGAGCAGCTGGGCGAACAACGCTTTCTTACTGATTCAACTAGCACTTCACTTTGGACTTAAAACTTCAACATATTTATAACCAATGATTTTATTGCTTACTTAATGAGTTGTAAGCCTGAGTTACGTGCTGAGTTACATCCCTTTCCTGATTTATTTGTTCAAAACTGAAGAAAACTGACAGCGATGATAGAAAATTGTACCTAAGTACGATTTTGTTTTAAAGTGATATGTTTGAACAAAAGATCGGCGTATTTAGTCCATATTGACGCTCTTTTGTTTTATCGTACAGGAAGAAGTAATATTTTGAAGTTCAGTTGTTATGGTGATCAGTTACGTTACCGAACGAGACAAAGAACTGAAACGAGCTATCATTGGAGAACCTTATCTTCATGGTGCAAATGGTTGACTCGGGGGGTACATATCTCACCTCCATGGGCATGTGTAGCTAAATTAAAACAAACCTTTGGGAATTTAAATAGAGTTTTGGGACATTCTCTTACAAACGCAGGCGTGTCAACTCATCGGTTAAAACAATTGAATACTCTAATGCCCGATTCCACCAACATATATTAAAATCGACGTTAAAAAATGTAATGTAACAGTTGTAACAGCGCTAACAAAGCTGTTAAATTGTTTGCATTTCACCAACCTGTTTTCTGAACATGTTAACAAACACGTGTTAACGCCACGAAACTTGTAAAAATTACAGCTATAGAAAGGCTGTGGATAAATCGTGTTACTTTCTACACGTACTGCGATGCATTTTTGTTTTCATTTTCGTCTGCACACACCTGAAAAAATTGCAGGTGCACAAAATCGTAAACAAAAGCCGTGAGATAAGCTTCTCATCGATGGAGAAAAATTGTTAATTGAATTGGTGACTATGAGGATATCGTGCAAAATAAAAGAGGGCGGATGCCGTGAATGTAAAAGAGAAAGATGTCAAGTGGGAAAGTATTGGGAAGAAATTTAATTCAAATGCATGTCACTAAAAGAAGCACGAAGTAATTTCGTCAGTTTTAAGTAAATTTAAATCGAAGGGCGAGTGACGAGTGACTTGAACGTTCCAAGACGAGAGGTGGACAGTGTATTATCCACATAATTCAGTGAATTATAAAATTGCAAAGTTATTAATACTTGAAGCAAAGGCGAAATCGGCATATTCCTCGATGCATGTTTTCTAACTCAGTATTACGTAAATTTAAAACGAGGAGCGAAGAAGGACGAGTGACTTGAACGTTTCAAGACGGGAGGTGGACAGTGTATTATCCACATAATTCAGTGAATTATAAAATCTCAGAGTTATTACTACTTGAAACAAAGGCGAGATCGGTATATTGCTTTCGTTGCATGTTCTAACTCATATTACGTAAATTTAAAACGAGGTGTGAAGGACAAGTGACGAGTGACATGAACTTTTCAAGACGGGAGGTGGACAATGCCACATAATTCAGTGAATTATAAAATCTCAAAGTTATTAATACTTGAAGCAAAGGCGAGATCGGCATATTCCTTTCGATGCATGTTCTAACCTCTCTTGTACTTCCCCAGTAACCTTCATAGCAACTTGTTTCGACAGTGTATACCTCTGTAGAACATTTTCTTCTGATAACTCCTCAAAATAATTTCTCCTCATAGGCCGTACTCTATTACGAATGTCATTTAGACGGTCTTAAATATAGCAAATCGACATCAACAGCTGAGTTCATGCCCGTCATCTTGACTATTTACAATTGTTAAGTACGTAACAACAGAAATTTGGCTTGTTAGTTTAACAAGAGATATAACAGGAGTTAAGCTAACACTTGTTGGTGAAATGCAACTTTTGTTATAACTATTGCTAAACTCGTGTTAAGTCTTAACATCTGTTGGTGAAATCGGGCATTAACCTGCTAGATTAACGAAACGATCCTCAAACGAGCCCAGGATAAGGGCTAGGGATGAGGGATAATTTGGAAAGGTAGAGTCAGGCTGAAAAATTCAATGCCATATCTGGGATTTGAACCACGGATCTTCTGGTTGCCGTCCAGCCGCTCTAACCCTTGAGCTACTGTGGCCAACGTGCCGATATGACATTAAATTCAAAGCCCGGACCTTAAAGTACTTACAGCATAGTAAGTTGCCATTAAGGTAGTTGTCTCATGTGTTAATGAGAACTCCTAGTGGTTTACCGGGAAAAACATGAGTCAGTTGGAGAATTTGATGTCATGTCGGCACGTTGGCCATAGTAGCACAATGGTTAGAGCGGCTGGACGGCAACCAGAAGATCCGTGGTTCAAATCCCGGCTATGGCATTGAATTTTTCAGCCTGACTCTACCTTTCCATACTTTAGCCTACACACGGCCAGTGTGAAAGAACAATTAATTTTCAAGGGATAATTTATCCTAACCGAGATTGGAATTCAGGACCTTTGAATCTGAATGAGACAGTTGGGCCCTTCAATAATTCTTAAGAAATATATTCACTTTATTAGAGAAACAAAACACGCTTTGCGCTGTCACCATGACGTCATTATTCGGACTAACAAAGTGAATTTGTTAATTTTGTAATTTATCAACAATTTATAATGGTAAACGATTATGGGTGTAGCAACTTTTCCACAATTTATTGAATTATATATGTAATCACTCTGTAAATAGCTGCTGTACTAGATTTAGCTTCATTTCCATGGACGCTTAGCAAATTTGAACAGTCTCTAAAATTATATGACTTTTTTCTTGTAAATAATATGGAGTTCGTGTACCTAAATAAACACGAAGGAAATGTCTAAATGTTTCAGAACACAATATATACGCGTTTGCTGTCGTCGAATTTGAAGAGCTAAGTGGTAATGAAAGTGGAGAGTTTCCCGAGCCGAACGCACCAAAAAAGCAGGAACAATAGCGGAATGTTTGCCATTATCTTGGTGTTATAAATTAACACGTGTTTACGGCACAACCTGTTTGATTACGCTTTGCATCTTATCTTTTTCCTTTACCAATAAGGTTGCACAACTTGGACTGTTAGAAAGTGGAAAATTCCGT
Source organism: Mantis religiosa (assembly GCA_030765055.1). Classification (NCBI taxonomy): domain Eukaryota; kingdom Metazoa; phylum Arthropoda; class Insecta; order Mantodea; family Mantidae; genus Mantis; species Mantis religiosa. Next base: position 217,489,706 of record CM060951.1, on the reverse strand, counting down.
TCCTGGAAAACACGTAAGTAACGCGTTGCTAGGATACCACTTCGATACTCGCTTGTTTCTTCTGCCTAGGTGGGCTGGAATCCTGTTTTCGATTCTCTGTTGGTAACAGAGATATAGGACCAAAGTTTGCAACAATTTTCGGTCACTAAAATTGTTTTTGTTGAATTTGAGATACTAAGATCTACCCCGTAATGCCGAAAAACGGGTCCGAATTAAGAAAGAAGTTTTCACCTGCATGTCATTGGCGGCGTTATTCAGATGTTTAATCAGAAGCGCAGAGGAACCGTAACAAACAAAAGAATCGTATTTCAGCTGATATTGGCTACCGCTGCGAGATGAACAAAAGAAACGAGGAGATTTGACAAATTGTCTCTCGTGTGCATTTTCCCAAAGCATTTATCTAACTCATTTGGTTTGCAAGTGATACACAACTATTAAACTCTACGTATGAAGACAAATTAGAAATATTTTGCCCATGTAGAGAGAAGTTTGGAGATGAGAAAACTTTATATGTTCAAATGTTTTACATTGGAGGGGCCTTAGTGGACCTGCAATATCGATATCGAACTTTTGGACGGTACACACTTGCTCTACCAGGTAGTAGGGAAGTAAAAATGCAATATATTTTACGATCACTGCTTTGTAAACAGGTAGTTAACACCTAGCTTTTGTTTCTGCCACAAATTTGGCAGTTCAACAGTAAAGATAGCTGATTTTGAGTCAAAATTGGTATTATTGACGAGTACTAAACTGTTGACCGAAAGTTGATAATATGCCCCACGTTTTGTTGGTCTCTTTAAAACAAACCATTTACATAAATTTTTGTAGCAGTGGTCAATCATGAGATATCCTTATATGTTTACATTTTTTCAATATGCTTGCCCAGCCGCTATTCGGTTGTTTCCCGCGACGTCATAGAAGCGGATATGCAGTATTAGCATTTTATACATTTGCTTATCACTTCAGTCTCTTGTCCAACTTTTTAATAGTTGTCAAATCGTAGGTTATAAATTAGATCTTTTCTGCTTTGGATTATTTTTACCAATTAACTTCTTTTACTTTATAACAGCGGTGACAACGAGGCTCGCGAGCCGAAAGCAGCTCTTGAGTCATTCTCGTCGGCTCTTGACACCAAACTTACAGTAAAATTAATTAATATAATTAATGGAAAATACCAATATCTCGAGGCTAGCGGAGTAAAGAAAATCTTCGGTTGAACTTAATGTTTCCCAGTGGTTGTTAGATTTGACTTTTTTTTATGCAGATGTGGTCCAGCATTTACAAACCTTAAAAATATATTTACTAGGAAGAGAAAAATTGATTTGTGATTTGGCCCTTAAGTCCTCCAACGTTAAGTCATATCGGACGATGAATGAAATGGGTGAAGTGATGCTCAAATGAGTCCTGGGTCCATGGAGCTTAGAGTTACCGACATTCGTGTATCAGGATAAGAGAAAGCTCCGAAAAGACCTTTTCCAGGTAACTCACTCTAACCGAGATTCGAACTCAGGACCTCTTTAACGTGAAGCAGACGCGCTACCATCTACGCTACCGAGGCGGGCAGCATTTACAAACTTCAAAAATATCTTTACTAGGAAGAGAAAAACTTATTTGTAATTTGGCCCTTTTTTTGTGTAATTTACGTTCTCCGACTTCGTCATATCGTACGATGAATGAAATGTGTGAAGTGATGCTCAAATGAGTCCTGGGTCCATGAAGCTTAGAGTTACCCGACATTCGTCTATCGGGATAAGGGAAAACCTCGGGGAAAACCTTATCCAGGTAACATCCTAACCGAGATTCGAACTCGGGACCTCTTGAACATGAGGCAGACACGCTACCATCTACACTACCGAGGCGGGATTGACCCAGACTATATTTAGCTTTCATAGCAAGTTAAAGCTTCAGACTAAATCATTTTCTCACTACAAATGTTTGAAGAAAGTTACTGACGTTACTGAAGATTTCTCGAGTAACACTCGGGTCTTGTTGAATAAATCATTGACAGATTTAATGATTTAAAATCAGTTAAGCCTTCATTTTCATATCTGGAAAGTCCTTTTGTTGTTGATGTGGACGTTTCATCACCAATAACAAAGAAAACAGCTGCTGTAGAGTTGGAGCTACTAGAACTGCAAAGGACTAAAAGGACTTCAGCGAAGTGGCGTTTCTACTATAAAATTTTGGAAGAATATTCCAGAAGAAAAATACACACTAACAAAAGAGGGTGATATAAGAGACTTATTGCAATTCTTTGGAACTGCTTGTTTGTGTGAATCACTGTACTGAACGCCTAAATTCATTAAATCCAAATAATTATCTGAACTATGAACATTTACATCTTATCAATGATCGCCCAGATTTCTAAAAAGTAACAGCAAACATGAACACTCGAAAAAGTACAATCTCATTCCTTCATGCTACCTGAACAACAATATTATGTGTAGTGTAAAACATAAATGTTCCTTGATTTGTTATAAAATGAAAACTATGTCTTCGTTTTGTAAACCATTTTATAAGCATCTCTTACAATGTGGCTTGCTTCGGATTAACTTCATAAATTAAGGCTAGTGGCCGCCCCTGCTTTATAAATTCGGTAGTTGGGTGCCATATAAGAACAAAACATAGTAGTGTAAAGAGTGTAGTGTACTTTCTGAAACAAGTACACCGAGAGTTTCGAAAAAAGGTCCACAGAGTGGAAGCTTTTGTTGAAGAATGAGTAGAGAAAATCATGTGTTTGTAACGTACCTATGGAAATGAGATGGCAGAATAAACCGTAAAGAAAAATTGCCTTCCTTGCATTTTCTTCTCTAGAACGAGTGTTGCCGGAGCAACATACGTGAACTAAATGAAGTAGAAGAACAAATTAGCATCGCTGGAATTAACGTAAGTATTGCCAAAGTAACGAAAACCTTCATGCTCAGGTTGTTCTCGGGAAGCAAGCCAGGTGAAAAGACGATTAGATATCAACGTTTTGGGAGTGTGCATCTCTCCCATCATCAGAATATTTATTAAATGTTATAACCACAAATGAAACACTGGATACAACACATATAAACAAAGACAAAACACTATAAAATTTGCATTATTGAACAAAAGACTTTTCAGTAAATTAAATTCCAAGCCAGGAGACGGCGTGAGTATAGAATTGGCTACCAGAATAAAGGAACATGAACGGAGCATTCGTTTAATGCAACCTGAGAAGTCTGGACTGGCAGAGCATTGTTTTGATAACGACCATAGAGCCAACTTTCGGGAGATGACCATCTTGGCAAAATGCAACAGTTACTGGGAGCGGAGAGTTAAGGAGGCTTTGGCCATTTCCTCCGAGAGGAGCACGCTTAATCGTGATGCTGGATTTCAGTTCAGCTTCTCTTGGAAACCAGCCTTAAAAATGGAAATCCGTCGATTTAAGAAGCAAAGATCGTTAGAGCTTAGTAATCAAGTTAAGTAGTTACGTTTCTTTGACACAATTTTCTATACCCACGCCATCTCCTGACCTGGCATTTAACTGACTGAAAACAGTCTTTTGTTCAGTAATGCGAATTTTAATAGTGTTTTGTCTTTGTTTATATTTGTGTTATATCCAGTGATTCATTTGTGGTTATAACATTTAATAAATATCCTGATGATGGGAGAGATGCACACTTCCGAAACGTCGATTTCTGATCGTCTTTTCACCTGGCTTGCTTCCCGAGAACAACTTGAACATATTCATCGCCAGGAAAGCTTCAGGTCTTATGAAAACCTTCATTATGATCAAGCCCTTCATATTGACTTTATGTACCACCTGACGAGATTAACTACATCTTACACACTATTACTATAGGAATTCCCAAGCAATAAAGCCAAGTGGTGAAACTGTCGTAGATCTCTCTTATAGTCGGATCTGGCTTTTATCTGACTATACATTCTTTGTAGCTCAAAGGTTTGAATGCTTAAGAATTCCTGTGCGATACACCATTTTAGGAATTCAGGTGATGTTTACAGAACCTTATTGTCATCTTCAGTCATTAAAACGATACAAAAGCAAATAAAGACAACGTAAATTTGCTATATACTTACTGGAAATGCATGTTTTGAGGTCCCTGGAGCCATAAAGGCCTTTTACACTTTATATGTCGTTCAAAATTGACATGACTCGAACTATTTTTGATTCTAACGCCAAATTTTTAGGGAGATTGTCGAATTGAGAGAAGGTTATTTCCAGCAAGATGGAGCAACGTGCCATATATCTAATGACACCATGGAATTTGTAGCCTGTTTCTTTGAAAATCGAATAATCTCAAAAGTTGTGTCCCCCCAGATCCCCTGACCTAAACTCATCGGATTTTTTCTTGTGGGGGGTATCTAAATATACAGTGTACAATAATAGGCCACGAACAATTGATGTTCTCAATGAATCCATTTGAAGCGAAATAAGTAACATTGGCGAGGATACTCTCCGTAAAACGAGAGAAAATGGTGAGACGAGTACAAACATGTATAGATGCTGGTGGAGGATACTTCCAACATTTTCTCTGAGATGTAAATAGTGTAGTGTAATCTCCCAATTGTGTATTATATTCTCTCAAAGTTGCACGTGTGTCCTATTATTGGTTCAAAAGTTGTGGCCTATTGAAATGGTTCAGGTTTATATGGATCGCGCTGTATTTTACGTTGATTGGTATTAAGTGGCGACAAATAGGAAGTTCTTGTGAAGTTTTAAGTTATTAACAAAAGTGTTTGAATTGAATTCTTTCTCCATGTTATTTTTCTTTGTAATTTACGTCCTCCAACGTTAAGTCATATCGGATGGTGAGTGGAATGGGCAAAATGATGCTCAAATGAGCCCGGGGACCATAGACCTCAGAGTTACCCGACATTCGTCTTTTAGGATAAGGGAAAACCCCGGAAAAACCTTATCCAGGTAACTCACCCCGTCCGAGATTTGAACTCGGGACCTCTTGAACGTGAGGCAGAAACGCTACCATCTACGCTACCGAGGCGGGCTTCTCCATGTTAGGCTAACAGTTAAGGCTGTGTGGGCCAGCTCTAGGAATAATTGGAATGTCTGAGTGGAGAGGGGAGACAGAAATATGTCTGCTTGTGGTGTGACCAGTCTTGCAATGCACGAAGCTCCTACGTGTGACTGTACAACAGAAAGAGTACTGAAGAGTACTTCTTTGAGTCATTATTCTCTTATTTTAATGAAAATTATTTCTTTTAGCTTCCCTCGGTTTGAAAGTCACACCTCGCCACTTGTTTTAGAAGCTGTTTTTTTTTTTTTTTCAAGCAAAACCACGTTTTTTTTTTAATTAATCTGAACATTTAAGGTTATAGCACCATACGAATGCGAAGGGAAAAGTTTATATCGACAACAGCGCCATTTTTCTTTTCCTGCTGAGAACTCCCCGACATAGAGGTAGCGGTTTCGCATCCCAGAACTCTACATGCGTTAGCTAACTTTCCCCCGAGTATAAAATATTTTCGTGAGCTTGGGAGGGGTTGGGCGGGAGGGGATGTTTTCTCTCCCCCTCCCCCGCCCGATTGCGTCTGCAGCCCCCCTACGGGGCAGCCAGTCTCACAACAATCGATACTCTAGTAACAAAAGCCTCCATAGTAGCTGGCCATGCTTCATTGTTGAAAATATTTGGTCGGGTTTCGTAGCTGTGGTAACAATACGGCTTCTTGTCGAATACTTTTGTATGCATTTTTACTTTTTTGGTACGTTATTAGAGCCAAAACTTGGATAAGGACACATTAAAAACGCACGTTTTGTGGTTCACAGAGTAAGATATATTTTTAGAAAATGAAAGGCCGGTTCAGTACAAAAGATGGTGGGTATTTAAGTTTATCGTGTTTAAAAGATGCAGACCAAAAATGTTATAGAAAATTCTCCCATTTCAAGCTACACTTTATATGAAAATAGGTTTCGTATTTTGTCAGAAATGGCTTGTAGTGGTGGTGGTCTGAATTTAACATAGTTGTTCGTACGTTTTCTTTTGTTTTATGCCTTGGAGACGGTTTAGCCAGCACATTTTAAACAGTTGACTGTCTATAAGTTAGCAACGCTCCAAGGAAAGCTGTCTTTATATGAAAACGTAAGTAGATGGTTGATGTGATTGGTAGAGGTTGTTGGTACCTGCGTGAAGTTTGGCCATGGTGCCAAGATTATCTCTTCAGTTAAATTTACACAAGACACAAACATTCGCCCACCCACGTCACTTATTCTGGGCCATCCACATTCATACGTTAGGCGTTCTTTGCACGCCTTCGGCAGTTTTGTCTTGCCACGCTCCAAAAAGTTTACCGGATCAATAGAAAGTGTACATCTCGTTAAAACACAATTGCCCGCCTCGGTAGCGTAGATGGTAGCGCGTCTGCCTCACGTTCAAGAGGTCCCGAGTTCGAATGTCGGTCAGGGTGAGTTACATGGATAAGGTTTCTTGGGGTTTTATCCTAAAAGACGAATGTCAGGTAACTAGGCTCCATAGACCCCGGACTCATTCGAGCATCTTCACCAATTTCATCCATCGTCCGATATGACTTAATATTGGATGACTAAACACAAAAAAGTCGATATGCTAAGTACTCTTTCAGAGAAAACTATTGCAGGTGGAATACACAAATATTTAGGGGGGGATTTTTTTGTGGAAAGTTTGTATTTCTTTTAGTTAATTGATGGAAATTAACCATTTCTTCATACTAGCCGTATATAGGCTAAGGTTTTTGATAGTCAACATGAAAAATTCAATACCATGGCCGGAATTTGAACCACGGGTCTCCTGGTTTCCGTCCAGTCGCTCTTACCCATTGAGCTACCATGGCCAACGTGCCGTCCTGACATTAAATTCTCCATTTGACTCGTATATTTCCCCGGTTGACCACTAGGGGCTGTCACATTCGAGATACACCGTTTGTGGCGACTTACTCCCGTAACTACTTGAGTCCCAGGCATTTAACTCTTATTATTTTAGTTAATTGATGGAAGTTAATAATTTCTTCACACTAGCCGTATATAGGCTAAGGTTTTTGATAGAGTAAATATGAAAAATGCAATGCCACGGCCGGGATTTGAACCACGGATCAATTTGTATTTGTTTTCCAGTAATCCAGTACACTAGAAGGAGGTGACAAATCGTCAAGATATGCAGTGACTTCTTGTTCGGAACTGCTGACAGTGAATCTGACACACGGTTATTTTCTTGCATGAATTTTCTGAAGGACCTATCCCCAGTAAAAATCCTTAGCATGGCTTCCTTCGCAAGGGAAGTAAAGCCGTTGGTTTCATCTCGTAGATTTACGGTACATAAAATAATCTTAATCTTGCCAAAGAGGCCTCTGAGCAAAATTAAGCTATTTCACATCCAATATAGAATGGGTCGCAGTTAATAAAAACTCAGTTTCAATTTACATACAACAAAATGTTTGTCTCAACGAGATAAATGGAAAAATGAAGTTTTGTATGCATTTTTTGTTCAAATAATATACTCTTGTTGCGTATTCTTCTTTTCCATAGGTTTCGGCGTATAATTGTGATGCATTGTTGAGGTGGTGGTGCAGTGACCCCGCGAGATGTCAGGAAGTCGTAGTTTATTTGCCACGATGACGTCACGGTGACTGCCTTTGCCCGTCAGTCATTCTCTTGTCATATCCCCGTTTTTTTTGCTAGCAGGCTGCCGGTTTACCTTTCATTCTAAAAAGTCATGGCCACCAAAGTAACCGTAAACAAGCACATAAAGAATAACCAAAGCGTCTTTTTTGGCACGATCTTCTTTTTTTAATCCCACGTCTTTATACGAAAGGAAATTTGCAATTGGTTTCCTTGTACCAACATACAGCCTGAGACAAAAAAATGAGCAGCTACGAGAAACGAAGTGCGATTCGGAAAACTTCGGAAGCATTCGATGACGCACTTGGTCTCCTTTGTACAATATACGCTTTGGAGAGTTAGAGTCAGACTGAAAAGTTCAATGATTTGCATCCCGGCTATGGCATTGAAGTCTGCAGTCTTCTGTCTTTACCTTATCATGTTTTGCCCTACACACGGCTATAATAAAAGAACAATTAATTTTTGAAATGTACCTTTTGATATTACTCTGGCTTCATTTCCAAGTATGCGACAGACAGGGAGAAACTTTGCAGCTTTTCCGTATGCACAGTAGCCGAGCGGTAAAACTCATGTCTCCTAAGTGGACCAACATGAGTTCGAATCTTTGATATGGCTCTTTCTTTTATTATTGTTACTTTAACAGCAATACCTTATGTTTTTCTTGCTGTAACGGAATTTTTAGGCGATGATGTGTAAGATGGTGATCTCGTAGTCTGCGGCGATCATGTGTCGCGGGATTACTGATCTCGTCCGGTGTTGTAACAGGAGTCGTGGTATAGTCTCGCTGTTCGAACGGTTATCATGGCTTTATCTTTGGTAATAGATACCTCTCCGATAACGCACTGATTACTCCACGTGGAGTGAATATCTGTCATTTGTGATTCCTGCGAATTTCATTGCCTGAAGTGATGTGTTCATTGGTGTTTAGCAGAGGGCCGAGAAACGCGTCCCGTTCCAGAGGTCCCGAGTTCGAATCTCGGTTAGGGTGAGCTACCTGGATAAGGTTTTTTCCGAGGCTTTCTCTTATCTTGAAAGACGAATGTCGTGTAACTCTGAGGTCCATGGACCCCGGACTCATTTTAGTATCATTTCATTCACCGTCCGATATGACTTAACGTTGGAGGACGTAAATTACACACAAAAAGAAGCGCGTCAGTACCCATCTCACGCTCTCTTATCTGAGAGGTTTCTATTAACAAAGATAAATCCATGGTAACCGTTCCAGCAGCGCGACTGTACGTCTGCTGCCTTCCTGAATGGTGACGATGAAGAAGCCACGAGTTGCAGATTCTTCTCGATCTCAATTTTTGGTTCAGATCTGGCACTCAGATGTATTGATGTATATAAAATCTTCTATGTTGCTTCAGTCGTTACATGAGAACCGTTTTCCCAATCGTGGTCGCAAGGGAAAGGATCGTTTTGTTAAATAAATTTAAAAAATCAGTAAATTTGGTTTAAATTATAAACATCCAAACTTTTTTTTATTTTGTAATTTTACGTCCTTTAACTTTTTAAGTCATATCGTACGATGAATGGAACGGGTGAAATGATGTTCAAATGAGTCCTGGGTCCATAGAGCTTAGAGCTACCCGTCATTCGTCTTTAGGATAAGGTAAAACCCCGGAAAACCTTATCAAGTTAACTCACCCTGACCTAGATTCGAACTCGGGACCTCATGAACGTGAGGCACACACGCTACCATCTACGCTACCGAGGCGGGCATATATCGGACGATGAATGGAAGGGTGAAATGATGCTCAGATGAGCCCAGGGTCCATGGAGCTTAGAGTTACCCGACATTCGTCTTTTAGGATAAGGGAATACCCCGGAAAAACCTTATCCAGCTAACTCACCCTGACCGAGATTCGAACTCTGGACCTCCCACATGCAAACTTGTAATTTAATTGTGATACTTTATGCCATTTTTTATACATCACTTTACATAAGAATGATATTTCTTCGATACAGTCTTCTGAAAATCAGTTTTAATTAGTTTTAGTCCGTTCACTACGATATTCCACAATCCAAAACACGTCTGTTCTCTTCGACGTTACACAACCGAAAGACGCTTTTCTTACCTCGCAGTTCTCCTAAAAGTATTGATTTTTCCTTCTCTCGTTGCCACCACTACCAATCAAACTTCATTTTTACTGGTGCACGTCACACATTACATAATCTCATTTTTAAAACTACCAATCATAACATTCACATCATATCACTTACATGTTGCATCATCTCATGACGTACTGAAGTTTAACAATTTCTTTTCTTATTCTAACATGTCCATATTGATTCTAATTCCACATATTTAAATATTTTTCAACTCTTGGAGCCTAAATCAAAACACCCGTCACATTGCAGAAGATAAATAATAATATTTTAAACAGGTTATAAAAACGCAAGTAACATAATCTTGTCGTTTTCAAAATAAGTGCAGTGTTATTAGAAAATTGCCTTAAAATTGCTTGTGTAAACACTCAGGCTCATTCAGCTGGCATATAATGCGAAGTATCCTCTCGTGAACATTTATTAGGCATTTTGGTCTCATCCATGCCCCGCAGAATTAGGGCAGTAATAGAAGCAGGCAGGTTACACACCCGATACTAAGTTAATTTACATTTTTGTGTGATGTTACACATAGAAATAAAACATTTCTTTCATTTAGTTTAAAAACAGAGTATTTCAGTTTTTGTATGTGAGTATAAATGCCATAAAATCAAGTAAACCCTAGCAGTTTGAAGTGCGATCCATATATATCTGGACCATTTCAATAGGCCATAACTTTTGAACCAATAATAGGACACACGTACAACTTTGGGAGAATATAATACACAATTGGAAGATTACATTACACTATTTACATCTCAGAGAAAATGTTGGAAGTGTCCTCCACCAGCATCTATACATGTTTGTACTCGTCTCACCATATTCTCTCACGTTTTACGGGGAGTATCCTCGCCAATGTTACTTATTTCGGTTCGAATGGATTCCTTGACAACACCAATTGTCTGTGGCATATTCTTGTACACTCGACACTATGGAACTTGTAACCAGTTTCTTTGATAATCGAATAATCTCAAAAGATCTGTGGCCTCCTAGATCCTCTGGCCTAACCTCAACGGATTTTTTCTTATGGGGGTATCTAAAAATAGAGTGTACAAGAATAGGTCATGGAGAATTGATTTTTAAATATTTTATTGTTTGCTGATGACTTAGTTATTATACAAAATAGCGAGTCTGCCCTGCAAAAATCTATTTTTAAACTTAATGAACTTTGTAAGCAATATAATATGAAAATTTCTTTTATAAAATCAAAGGTAATGGCATCCATTGGGAAAGCGCCAATTAGAACAAAAATAGTTATAAATAATCGTTGCGTTGAACAGGTAAGCCATTTTAACTACTTGGGAACTGGTGTTAGTTATGACAAGGAATATGATGTCTACAATAAAATATGCAAATTTCAAAGAGTGTGTGGAACAATAAATAGAACATTTAGAAACAAAATACGTAAAGAAACAAAATTAAAGTTCTACAAAGTTATGGCTGTACCTATACTGACATACGGACGTGAGACTTGGACGTTAACTAAAAAGCAACAGAGTAAAATACAGGCTTCAGAAATGAAATTCTTGAGAAGTGTAAAAGGATGCACGAAGAGGGACTTAATAAGAAATGAAAATATAAGAGAAGAGCTGGACATTTTTAGTATGAATGATACGTTAAAAGATCTCAAACAAAAATGGAAAGAACATGTTGAAAGAATGCCAGATAATAGACTTACAAAACAAATATTACAGTACCAACCTAAAGGTAGGAGATCGGTGGGCAGACCCAGGAAACGATGGCTGGAGGACTTCGAAGGTGGCACAGGCACTTGATTGTCTATGCCATGAAGTGAAGAAACATGTATAGATGCTGGTGGAGGACACTTCCAACATTTTCTCTGAGATGTAAATAGTATAATGTAATCTCCCAAAGTTGCACGTGTGTCCTATTATTGGTTCAAAATTCATGGCCTATTGAAATGGTTCAGCCTTGGCTCTCACCAAGGCGGCCCGGGTTCGATCCCAGGCGACCGCAAAGTGAGATTTGTGGTGGACAACACGGCGTTGGGGCGGGTTTTCTCCGGGACCTCCGGTTTCCCCCGCCATCTCATTCCACCGGTGCTCCATCTTCATCTCATGCATCATCAGTGTCACCGCCTGCGGTGCCGTATGTAGTAAAAGCGGGCGTTAAACACTACACACACACACACTTTATATGGATCACACTATATTACAATGTGCGTAATAACATTTCGTATTTCTACAATACAAAAAAATCAATCTGATTGGTTTTGAACCTTTGTAGGTCTAGCTCCTACTTAGTTGACTATAACCGCTTGGCTATCAGTGCCTGTTTAATAATTGGGACTCAATTATGAGAGGATTCAGTAAGATGAAGCTATAGACACCAGTACCATGACATACACCGGCCGTGTACACGATATGAACTTACAAAAATATACGCTTCCAAAGTGTGCGGTTTTTTTTCCTTCTCCAGAGGGTGTATATTTCGTGGCTACAAAGGTGTGAAGTAAAAACACTTGCAACCTAAATTGACATGTTTAATTACCAGTAATAATAACAGGATCAGAAGCAAGATTCGAAGTGTTGAATGTGAGGCAAAAGACCACAGATGTATCGTGTACAGAAGCAGTTTCTTTGCCTGTGACCCTGTACGCACACATTGCGTGTCACACTTCGTGCACACATTAAGGTAAATACAACAAATGACGTCACACTGTTTTGGAGGCATTTTGCTGTTTTTTTTTTTTTTTCCAAGGCCCTTCCGTAACAAATGAGTTCCGCCAGGCGTGAGATGGACTGCATAACATCGGTTGTCATTTGTTGTCTAGCACGCTAGGTGCAAACCACAGTGATTCTTTTGTTTTTGCGAGCAAGGAGGGCTGGCTTGCTGGAAGAGAACTGAATTCAAGTGATATCTTGTTAACACTCGATGAGCCACTTGAAAATCTTGTTCCGTTATCAAGATTGAGATAGCGAGCGATATCCGGTCCGAAATCTTAAATATAGATGATGAACACATGTTTTCTCTACAATCTTGTCTCAAACTAGAAGCAACTTAAGATCTTTCTCCCATCCCATAAGTTTATACCAGGACCATTTTAATATTGGAAAAATATTGAATTCAATCAGCCCGAGGTTCTAGGAAAATACTAATTTTGAAATGTCCTGAATTTAAAGTAAGAAAATAATAATATAACTGGGTATTCAGGTTAGAGTTTTAAAGAAAATTCCGCGTCATTCCAAACTATACTCTATCTCAACCTAGTTTAACCCTGCTGTAAACATGTGGGTGGGAAGAGAGACAGAGACAAAATGGTTAAGCTGTTGATTGGTTTAGCATGCATACGTACGATAAACCCCTCCTTTAAGTACAGTACTGTAAGTAGTTTTCTGATCACTGCTCTGTGCGAGAGAAAAGTATGCAATTGTTTCGATTCTTATAAACGTAATAGCCCCACATTTTATCTTTCTGCTTCACATACCACATAGATGTGTTCTGTATACTATATACAGATTAGACAGAAGACAGGTCAAATTATACACACTATTAACTTATTATGTTAAATTAAGCTGCATTTTATTTAACAATTACTAAAGGACACTGCTATTATATCCTATACCAGGCAGCTCTCTCACAACGAAGTCTGTATCGAGTTGAATGCTGATGATGTTATTGTTTATAGTGTGGAGTTGCTTACACTGTATTTCCTGTATTACTCGACAGAGCGTTAAGGCGTATTGACCTTCAGGTGACCAGCGCTGTGATCGTTCCTTATCGGGTCTTATTTGGTCGATTAGAAGAGTGAAATATTAGTAAGTTGAGCTAGAGTAAGTTACGAAACACAAATAGAGCGATTGGAAGCTTCGTGTGTTTATATGACATGTTTTCTCACGCCTGCCGATTTATGACACATTACTGTCCAGAAGACATGAAACAGACTCTACATACACTGGACTCACCGTGTATGTGCGATAAGCTCAGGTAAACATCTCTGTACGGCTGGACGGAAACCAGAAGATCCGTGGTTCAAATCCCGGCTATGGCATTGAATTTCTCAGTCTGGCTCTACCCTTTACCCTTTCTGTGTTGCGAATTTTTTTCCGATACGCCTTCTCGCGTTGTCATGTAGTGCATCTCGCGTACCTCAAGCTCAAGAACACTTATGTATATGCAATTTAAAATCAGTAAGCTTTTCATCATGGAGCAGGCCGGTGCTTCAGCCGAAATAAAACACAATCGAGGCAAACCTTTAAAAAGTGGCAATGACCATGCATTCTTTCGCGGTGCTTAAAGAAAGAAACACGGAATCGTCTATAAAAACATTGAGAAAGAAACTGATGATCTTGGTGTTTCCGCAAGTAGTGTACATAGTGTTAGAACGGAACAGCAAACATCGGAAACTCTTAAGAACACCGAGAAAATTGCGTAAATGCAAACAGCGCGTGGAGAAATACGACGATTTTACGAAAAGTGCTATACGCAGTAAAGTTCATGATTATTATTTTTTTTTTCAGAAATGAACCAACTCATAAGCCCGCCTCGGTAGCGTAGATGGTAGCATGTCTGCCTCACGTTCAGGAGGTCCCGAGTTCGAATCTCGGTCAGGGTGAATTACCTGTATAAGGTTTTTACCGGGGTTTTCCCTTATCCTACAAGACGAATGTCGGGTAACTCTAAGCTCCATGGACCCTGGATTCATTTGAGCATCATTTCATCCAATTCATTCACCGTCCGATATGACTTAACGTTGGAGGACGTACATTACACATACAAACAAAAACAACTCATAGATTTAATAAGTTAATGTGTAACCCAACTCTATTTATTTATTGTCTAGAAGTTAGCGCTGCTATATATACTGCTAGTGTTGCAAAACTTATGTGCATGCATGTAACTTCTAACACGTGACGAGTTGAGTCAGCTCCACCTTGTTTATAGCAGGATTAAACTAGCGTGAGATAGAGTATAAAGTTCACCTAGAACATCTCAGAAACCAAGAACAGATGTTGCATAAAACGACATAGATATTAAATATATTTAGGGTATATACCTAAATAGGCTCTCTAACTTGAATTTTCTGGAAAATGTCTTAGGAACTCCTCTTTCTTCCGGATAAGTTTTGTATAACTGGTTAACCGTAAGAGATAGACAAAATTTTAAGACACATAAAAATGCAGAGTATGTTGAAACATAATTTATGTCAAATCACTTTTTCTGTGGCTCCCGTCACTTCCGACTTACTTTTTGTTATTGGATACGTGACAAGAGATGGTTTTGTACTTGAGTGTACCCGACTGGTTTACTTATCAGATAAAGGCTGCAGTACCGACACCCCGCTGTGCTGGATAGGGTCGCTCGGTCGGTCGCCAGGCGTTCGTCACGTGTTCTCTGCTTACACAACCGGCCCAACAATCTTACAGCCGTCGCGCCGTAGTAACAATCGGCAGGTGTGTGAAAAATGAGAGTATTCGACAATGCAAACCAATAATAACCTGTATCTCGGAAACGTAAATGCTGCAAAAAATTAACTCTTACGCCTTACAAGAAATGTATAAACAAATAATTCAGAATGAAGAGGTATTTACCGGTTATTTCTAAAAAAAAATTCGAGAATTTCATGCGAATTTTATTTCATTCAAGATAATTTGGGTCTTTATTGAGAATATCAACATTTTTTATACAAATTTTTGAGTTAAATACCAAGTTTGGAATTTAAGCAACTTTTGCGCATTCACACAGGAAACATTTTTTATATTTAAGAGTTTGAAAACTTGTTTTTTTTTTTTTTTCGTGAAATATCCGTATCGAATTTTTTGGTTCTTCTATTTCTATAGGAAAGTAGAGAAATTGAAGAAAAATACTATTTTAGAAAAACATGCATCATTTTTTCATAGCATAAGTCGTTTTCGAAAAAGTTTGCTGTTTCCATCGACGCTCGGCAGTTTTAATAGAAAGTGATCATAATAATCAGAGAAACAAAAGAATGCGTGGCGCACACCACGTGTTTCTTTGTTCCTTGCGATATTATTCTTTATATATGAGAACCGGAACGGGTTTCTGCTGCAGCAGGGGCTCGCGGGGGGGGGGGGGGGGTGGTAACCAGTCTGCCTCTCATCTCATAGACAAAGACTCGTGTATGTGTGACACAAAACTTCCATTCCTTCGAAGACGTAATCCAGAGAGATGCTGCGGTTCACACATCGTGGTCCGCGACACCACCGCGTCACGCAGTTTATGTCGTATACTAATAACACTAGCTTTTAAAATTTATACAACAGATGTGACATAGTGTAAGTATGATATAGCCCAAATTTTATGAATTTCACTTTGATAGTTTGGAAATTATGGTCCAAATTTTATTTTTTATTGTTTGTTACGTCACCAAAAAAAGTCACTTCCGACAAAAGAACTTCTATGTTGTTCTAATATTGTAACAACATGTACCCATTACATCCATTTTTGAAATTACCGAAATCTTTAAAGCTATGAATATGGCTTTTTTTACACAAAAGTTGAAAATGTTGCGTTTAGAAGTAAAGAAAGTGTGCTTTTATGCATCTCACAGTAAAATCCAGAGCAATTTCGTTCACTGTTTCTTTGTGAAAGTGAGTAACAAGTAATAATTGTTTAGCCACAAATATACTCAACACTCTCTTTTTTTCTGTAATTTACCTTCTCCAATGTTGTCATATCGGACGATGAATGAAATGGCTAAAATGACGCTCAAATGAGTCCGGGATCCATGGAACTTAGAGTTGCCTGACATTCGTCTCTCAGGATAAGGGAAAACCCTGGAAAAACCTTATCCAGATAACTCGCCCTGACCGAGATTCGAACTCGGGAGCTCTTGAACGTGAGGCAAATATGGTACCATCGACGCTACCGACGCGGGCGCGGGATTATCTTTATTTCTATTCAGTGTATTTTGTATGGTTATATGGAATATTATACTTTTACGTCGAGTATTGAGAAATACTTGGTATTCCATAATACCCGACATGTCATCCTGGACAATGAAACTTGAAAGTAATGGACTGAAACACGACCACAATATAACAAACTACAATTCTTGTAGTGTATCTTACACTTAACATCAGTGTTCAAGTCATATGTGTACTAGTGGGATAAAATGCTTGAAGATTTGTGTGCAAAAACATTGAATATCAAAAAACACACTTTATTTTGTAGCGAGTGAAATAACAAGCGGTCATCTCTCACTGCAGTGCATCATGGGAGTCTTCTGGAGTACTTCATGGCACTCACGCGTAATAGCAGCAGCAGAGCCGAGATCTTGGTATTCCACATTTCCCGACTATTCCGTAATACCCTCTTCTCTTCTAAGTACAAAGCCATTTGTATGTCTAGTGGAGGAAAAGCAATTAGTTTGGTTTTATTGGAGTAGAGAAAGTCATATGAGTGTACATAGCACATTAGGATTATTTTACTTTTATTTTCTTCTGAACGCCTACCCGAAACAGTTGCTTTCGTGGAAAACTGCAGCCGTTTGTCTGTATCGATGTTCTGCTGTTTTCTATTGTTCAGTTTCAATATAGCGAGTTTTAGGCGGCGCGCTCTTTGATTCACGTTGTTGACACAGGCGCGTGACGTCACGTTAATCTGTTGGCCACGGCCAGAAGCAGATAGGACACCAAGGGTAAACATCACACCCCCATCATCGCGATATTAATAGTGCAATTTCTAGATCTGCGCGCATGCGCGATGTTATCTCGACGTGTCAGGACATTACGAGGGTACGGCCCATTTTTAGTTTATTACTTATAAGTCGCGCATTGGTTCTGAAACACCGACCTTCCTCTATAGAACAGTCAGCGGGCCCAGGTCTAACCTTCTTTCTCTTCTCTCTCCTTCCGATTCCTGTGTTCAGCGAACTTATACAATTTTTATACCACTCCTGTTTGGGAATCGTGTGCAACCTCTCCCCTTCCAGTACAGTTGACTGTACTGTGACAGTCATACGCACACTAATGCCCGGTTTCACCAACAGATGTTAACACTTTACACGAGTTTACCAATACTTATACCAAAAACTGCATTTCACCAACAAGTGATAGCTTAACACTCGTGTTAAATTTCTTGTTAAACTAACAAGCCAAATTTCTGTTGTTAAGTCCTTAACTTTTGTAAGTAATCAAGATGGAGGGCATGAACGCAGCTGTTGATGTCGATTTTTATATATAAGATCGTCTAAATGGCATTCGTAATAGAGTACGGCCTATGAGGAGCTATCAGAAGAACGTTTTCTACAGAGGTATAGACTGTCGAAACAAGTTGCTATGAAGGTTACTGCGGAAGTACAAGAGAGGTTAGAACATGCATCGAAGGAATATGCCGATCTCGTCTTTGCTTCAAGTATTAATAACTTTGCGATTTTATAATTCACTGAATTATGTGGATAATACTCTGTCCACCTCCCGTCTTGAAACGTTCAAGCCACTTGTCCTTCGCTCCTCGTTTTAAACTTACGTAATACTGAGTTAGAACATACATCGAAAGGAATATGCCAATCTCGCCTTTTCTTCAAATATTAATAACCTTGCGATTTTATAATTCACTGAATTATGTGGATAATACATTGCCCATCTCCTGTCTTGAAACGTTCAAGTCACTCGTCACTTGTTCTTCGCTCCTCGTTTTAAATTTTCGTAACACTGAGTTAGAACATGCATCGAAAGGAATATGCCGATCTCGCCTTTGCTTCAAGTATTAATAACTTTGCGATTTTATAATTCACTGAATTATGTGGATAATTCACTGTCCACCTCCCGTCTTGAAACGTTCAAGTCACTTGTCCTTCGCTCCTCGTTTTAAATTTACGTAATACTGAGAACATGCATCGAAAGGAATATGCCGATCTCGCCTTTGCTTCAAGTATTAATAACTTTGCGATTTTATAATTCACTGAATTATGTGGATAATACACTGTCCACCTCCCGTCTTGAAACGTTCAAGTCACTTGTCCTTCGCTCCTCGTTTTAAATTTACGTAATACTGAGAACATGCATCGAAAGGAATATGCCGATCTCGCCTTTGCTTCAAGTATTAATAACTTTGCGATTTTATAATTCACTGAATTATGTGGATAATTCACTGTCCACCTCCCGTCTTGAAACGTTCAAATCACTCGTCCTTCGCTCCTCGTTTTAAATTTACGTAATACTCAGAACATGCATCGAAAGGAATATGCCGATCTCGTCATTGCTTCAAGTATTAATAACTTTGCGATTTTATAAATCACTGAATTATGTGGATATTTCACTGTCCACCTCCCGTCTTGAAACGTTCAAGTCACTTGTCCTTCGCTCCTTGTTTTAAATTTACGTAATACTGAGTTAGAACATGCATCGAAAGGAATATGCCGATCTCGTCATTGCTTCAAGTATTAATAACTTTGCGATTTTATAATTCACTGAATTATGTGGATAATTCACTGTCCACCTCCCGTCTTGAAACGTTCAAGTCACTCGTCCTTCGCTCCTCGTTTTAAATTTACGTAATCCTGAGAACATGCATCGAAAGGAATATGCCGATCTCGTCATTGCTTCAAGTATTAATAACTTTGCGATTTTATAAATCACTGAATTATGTGGATAATACACTGTCCACCTCCCGTCTTGAAACGTTCAAGTCACTTGTCCTTCTTTGCTCGTTTTAAATTTACGTAATACTGACGAAGTTGTTTCATGCTTGTAGTAGTGACACATGCATTTGAATTAAATTCGTTTCCAATATTTTTGCCACGTGACATCTTTCCCTTATACATTCACCGCATCCGTTCTCTTATTTTCCACGATATCCTTACACTTCGTCACCAATTCAATTAACAATTCTTTCTCCATCGATGAGAAATTTGTCTCACGCCTTTTGATTACGATTTTGTTCACCCGCCATTTTTTCAGCTGTGTGCAGACGAAAATGAAAACAAAAGTTCATCGCAGTACGTTCGGAAAGTAATACGGCTCATCCATAGCCTTCTATAGGTGTAATATTTACAAGTCTCTTGGCGTTAACACGTGTTTGTTAACATTTTCGGAAAACAGGTTGGTGAAATGCAAAAAATTTAACAGCAGTGTTAGTGCTGTGGCGATTTCTGCGTTACATTTGCTAACGTCGATTTTTACATCTATTGGTGAAATCGGTCATAAGTGTTGATAAAGAAATTAATACTGAAAATTGTATTAAATTGTTACGCACAATGTTAATTCCAAATTTACCCCTTAACTCTGTTATAGCAATAGATAATACGTCTTACCATAATATACAAGTACATAAGCCTCCAACGTCAAGTTATTTAATAAGATACGTGCTTTCTTGGTTACAAAATCACAATATCCGGTCGATGAAAATAGCACCAAAACTTTTATGATTATAGGTAACTCAGAAAAACTTTTTGTTTGACCAAATAATGTCAGAATGTAACCATGCAACCTTAATGCTTCCTCCGTAACATCCGGATCTGAATCCTATAGAATTAATATGGACAAATGACAAACAATGGGTTGGTTACAGTAATGTAACATTTAAAATGAAAGACGAAATGTTGTGCCGCCAACGATTTGAGCAAATTGGACAAATGGAATGGGGAAAGGTATGCCATCACGTGGATGAAATAAAACAGGATTATTTGGAAAGATATACACTAATGGGGAAAAAAGAATGAAAGAATTATAATTGAAGACAATGGGATGAAAACAGTGACGAGGATAACCGTGATAATAGCTCAACAGACGAGGATGTGTCTGGCATAGAGGATTTAAAATATATTAAAGGTAAAATTGTTTAACTCAGTGGTAAGTTGTAAGTGTAAAACCTTTCTGGAACTTCAGTATTTAAGGTGTACGATTTCCCTGAATAGCGATGTGTGAAATGAACAATGCAGTGATACTTCAGGAAGTGAAGTCATCGCAGTGAGATATTACTGCCATTAAAGGCCAGGGAACACACCTTACAGACTTGCATCAAATCTTTCATTGAAATATTTCAGTGTTCAAGTACCATTGCGCGCTCTATAATAGTTCTAGCTCTTAAAAATGCACGATAAACGTTTGTATCTCGGAGACATAGTTTCGGGAATGTGCAGGTTCCTGTCACCGATGGCTGGACGTAAATAAGACAAGGCTCGCGTGACGGAGGTATTGGCGTGTCACCGGGCGGGATGTCCCCGTCATCGCCGACGTACAGGAGACACGCGAAATCTCCAGGTTAAATTTAAAGGATAGGGCGGGGCATGCTGCAGACAGTGTTTTGTCAAACAAAGTAGGTTCTCCTTTTACTGTCTATGCGCGGGTTACATTACCACCCTAAACTTTCATACAGGGAAGTTTGCGCTTTATAAAGTTAAACGACAGTTTGCAGAGAAATCTATGTGAGGGTTGTGCATATTTACAAAAATTAATAATGCTACTTTAATGTTAAACGTTTGTTTTGTATCCGGTGTTGAATTTTCGTTTTTACGTATTCAAAGTAAAAGCTTTTGATTAGTTTGGAAGAAAATGTAAAACTGAACAGTTTACAAACAATTTAGGATTCGTAAACGTTTTAAATATTCATCAGGTAGTGTACTTCATTTTGTCTAGGCACAAATTAAGTGCTCTGATCTGGCATCGAAGCTGGCGAAAGAGCCACCGCCAGAAGGCTGTGAAACAAATGCTAAGCGTTATACTGCACCTCTGTAGCTGCCCGCCAGGTAGAAACGCAAGTCATTTGTTTATACCGCCCAGTTTTGTTTGTCTCATCGCGGAGCTCTTCCACGGCTAAACGTTGTCATTTGTTTTTCTTTCGCCCGTCTTTTCTGCTTAAATGTTAGCTTTGCAGAGGCAGTTCTTCATTGAAAACATTTGAATCTTGCGGTTATTTTCTGCGAAAAAGTTAATCCACTTAAATGGTATCGTTAAAACGTCATTACAGTGTATAGGTACACTATTGCGAAGTAATTCAGGTTTTAATTTTCAATTCCTCTCTTTCAAATGGTGGCAAGATCGTCTACTGTTGAAGGTATACCCTTGAAATTCCCAACAAATATATCAAAATGCCAAGTTGTGGTCTTCTCTGGGCTTAAAAATAATATTGTTTTTTTACTATAAAATAGATGGAGCTAATTTAAAATTTTTAGAAACAACTGATTTATGGTTAATAAGGATCTATCTTTTAATCAACACATTAACACACATTGTAGCATATAGAAATTTGGGATTCATTATTCGTAACTCGTCCAACTTAAACGATAATAAACTTTTTGTTAAATTATACAGGTTGTTTCAAAACAACACCGAACGATTTTAGCCGTTTCGTAGTTTATAACTTAACTAGTCCGAATTTCGGTGTCGCAGCTTCGAAGTTCTGTTAGGTATAATTTTATGTAGCATTAAATATTACATGATTTTGTGATTAGACAGCGCAGGAACCACTGGTGTGCGAACCTCAAAGGTTGTTATTGGGACGTACCGGCCACGAAAACAAAAACATTACTCCTTGCTCTTTATCAGTGACACTAGTCTACCTTTCAGGTAATGGGACAAATGACAGTTGTGAAAAAGTCGACTAATAACTCCGACAGTTGCAAGTGTAAAACTACACATTCCGTCCTAACAGAGAGGATTTTGCGTGTACTTAGATAGCAAATCCAAGCAACATGGAGCGCTATACGAACGTCGAAATGACGGATATGGTTTTGATGTATAGAAGAACTGAAGGGAGTTCAACGAACGCACGATTAATTTAGTTTCATTAACAATATGATAATATCAATGATAATATTTATTTAACTTCAGAGCATTTTGCTATGATCTTAATTGTACAATACTTTGAACCACTTACTGTAAATATCAACAACTTCCTTTACAGTTACAAATAATTTATTTAGTATTATCAAACACGTGAAATGAAATGCTCGTCTCATTGTGTAAGCCATTTAGTTTTGGTTAATTTATCTATAATTCTTTGATGTTGTTTTCTGTTGTGTTTATCATATAATGCTTCCATCCTCAACCTCACTAACATTAACTTCCCTCTAAAAGGTATAAGTTGCATATGTCCACCAGCTTATTTGCCATCATGGACTGCTATAACGGAATTTTGGAACACGTTAAACACTCATAAGCAATAATTATGCAATAGCTTCTTTATTGCGGTTTCATAAGCCAAAGAAATTCTTAATAGTAGCAAGCTACTGCGGAGTATGTCGGTATGTTTACAAACAGCTACAGCACGCGGCACGGCGTGTGACTTATACCTGTGAACTTCGACAGCGTGAGGCACGCGACGTTGTTCCTGCCTCTGTCTAATCCACACTCATTCTGGAGCATTTCTATGTGGCTCTATTGACGGTAAAAGGTATCTATATATGTCACATAGAAGCTGAACAACTACTTCTATATTTTCGTTCGTTGCCGTTTTGAGACACTCTGTATAATTCATTTGTAAGTTCCAGACTCAAATATGCTTCACTAGTATGGAGTCCTTATACTGTCAAATTGATTAAACTTATCGAAGTTATTCAATGCAAATTTCTAAGGTGTGTCTTTTTTCAAAACATTTCATTATTTTGCTAAGTTCATATCATATAATTCATTGTTTCATTTATTCGACTTTGGAAGTCTATTACATAAATAAATTGTCAGTTATCGCTTTTCCTTTACAAATTACTTCATAATAAGATTGATGGCCATAACCTAAGACAATGCTGTTTTGCGTTCCAAATGTTCCTCAAAAGGTTAATACTGCAGTCATTATACAATAAATTACATCCCTTAAACATTGATATATCAGAAACTTTGCTTTATCCTGTGATTATTTATTACGAAAAGTAGAACGACCTACTATACATGTGAATCAATGTTACCAGCTTGTTTGATTTTGTTTTTCTTTTGTTATTTATTCTGTAATTAATTTTTGTGTTGTTTTGATGCAGTTTGTTCATATTGTAACTTTATACTGAACATTGTAATTGGGTAAACCTGTAATGTTCACATTGAATAACTAAACAGCAAGTAATTGTCGCCGGTGAGGCAGGATTTCGTCCCGCAGGATTTCATTTTTCACTTTTAAGTCTACTGTCACTTTTAAGTAAATTTTAAGTCATGAAACATTACATAGACAAAGAATTTATCGAATATACTTGAAAAGTGGTACCCTAAAGATAACCCGTCTTATTTGGAAATCACGTGTGAGCAGGAAATTATTTTGAAGCGGATGAAGGTTGGAGAGGAAAAAATCAAGACACTTTACACGGTTACCTGAGAGTTTTTATCTTATCTTTGGCACAAGGCCGTCGCGACGTCACGACTATTGTTTCGACACGTCCGGATAGGAAAAATGTATCTCCTATCGGAAATGCGTGTTAGCCTGTCTGCCGAATCACTTGTTCTAGGATGGAAGAACCATCCACCCTACAGTCCAGATCTCATAATTAAAGCGTATTTAGTAAAAGACCTGAAAAATGTATCGTAATAAGATGGTTATACGCATATATCTTAGTAGATATTGGTTCAGTTTTTCTCCCTACAAAAGAAATTATTTATTACGAAATATCTTTGGTTGTCAGCATTTGAATGTGTATGGCTTGAGAAACATTATCTTACGAGTGCTGTTCAATAAAGAATGATCATAATTTTTACGGTCATAATTGTTCGCACTAAAATTCAATCTTATTATATTCTGTTAGCTTAATGTGAAACAAACACGCCGTAGTAGTTTCATTGTTGGTACTCCTGGTTCCCGTCTGTGAGAACCAGGCAAGTTCAGACATGTTCAGTATCGCCTACCGCTGCAATGGAGGTAACACGCAGTTAAAGTTGATGTTAGAGGAAGATCCGGAGTTTCTTTCAAACGTAATCACTGCTGATGAAACTTGGTTACATCATTTTGATCCTGAAAGCAAACAGCAAAGCTCAGTGTGGAAATCTCCTTCATCACCAACCCCCAAAAGAGCAAAAGTGGCTGCTTCTGCTGGGAAAGTTATGGTCATCTCATTCTTTGATATTCACGGAATGGTTTATCAGCATGTTGTACCTGCACACACATCAGTAACTGGACAATACTACAGGGATGTCCTGAAAACAATTGCAATTCCATATCAGGCGCAAAAGACCACATTTCCTTGAAGCAGGCTGGATGTGCGGCCGCATATTGCCAATGTTGTTGCTGAATATCTTGCAAAAATCAACGTGAAGTGCATCCCTCACCCTTCCTATAGTCCGGATTTAGCTCCATGTGACTTTTTTCTATTCCCTAACTTGAAGAAACGCCTTCGTGGGAGGCATTATCCATCAGAAGCAGTGGTGAAGGCTGCGGAGGCGATTTTGAAGTACCTCTCAAAAATGGTTTCCAGCATGTCTTTGAAGATTGGCAGAAACGCTGGAACAAGTGCATCGCATTCAGAGAAGACTATTTTGAGAGGAATCATAAAAATTATGATGAGTAAAGATGCGTTGTCAAAAAAAAAAATCATTCTTTATTGAACAGCCCTCGTACTCCCATTTCGATTTTATGCGGATGAACTAGCTATCCACCTATAAATGCCTCATCCCTGAACTCTCATTGCAGAGGTAGCTTGTATACCTTTGTCGTGTCAAATTGTACATGTAGAGCCCGGTTTGGTGTCGGGTGTGGGATCAGTTCACTGACTTGTGCACCCCCGTGTGGCGTCGGGCTCGATTTGTGCACCCCTGTTTGGTGTCAGGTGCGGGATCAACTCGCTACTCACCTGTAAAATGGCATAGCACTGATCCCCCGATGGTGGTGGTGGCTTGTCATTCAATATCTCGCCGTAGGAAAGGCAAATATCTTGAGTCTCCGCCCCTCCCCGGTACTGGCGCTGTCAGGTCCACTTCATCTCACCACACTTTTATCTGCTGCTACCCCCCAGTCGCTTATCTTGATCGGGATTTTGTTGTTGTGCTCGAGATTTCTCTCACGTAAACGAAGTGTTTTCAAAAATCTGCTTTGTGTTGTACTGTTTCTAAATGCTTCGACTTATCACGATTTAAAAAGCAAATTCGGTTGAACAAGCAAGATTCTGGTTTAAATTGTAAAGCAGCCCAGATTTGGACCAATAATATCCATGTGACCTTTTGTGTTACGAGTTACCTGCATTATTCAGCAGATATTGAGGTTGGTTTGTCATTGTCCATGATATCTGCATACCAAACGCTTTCCAGCTCCAGTTATTTTCGGCTCAAACCAGTTTTTACTTTCTTTAGCATCTGCACTCGCATGACTTTTCGACTCTTGCAGAAACTGTGCTTACAAACGATTATCCCTCTGCTTCAAAATAAACAATATCTCATTGTTAATTGTATTATAGGAATATGGGAATACAGTAGACTAAGTGATAGTCAAATGTTTTAAACAGCTGGTTGCTAGGGAATATGGGAATACAGTAGACTTTAAGTGATAGTCAAATGTTTTAAACAGCTGGTCGCTAGGGAATATGGGAATACAGTAGACTTTAAGTGATAGTCAAATATTTTAAACAGCTGGTTGCTAGGGAATATGGGGATACAGTAGACTTTAAGTGATAGTCAAATGTTTTAAACAGCTGGTTGCTAGGGAATATGGGGATACAGTAGACTTTAAGTGATAGTCAAATTTTCTAAACAGCTGGTTGCTAGGGAATATGGGGATACAGTAGACTTCTTGTGATATTCAAATGTTTTAAACAGCTGGTTGCTAGGGAATATGGGAATACAGTAGACTTTAAGTGATAGTCAAATGTTTTAAACAGCTGGTTGCTAGGGAATATGGGAATACAGTAGACTTTAAGTGATAGTCAAATGTTTTAAACAGCTGGTTGCTAGGGAATATGGGAATACAGTAGACTTTAAGTGCTAGTCAAATGTTTTAAACAGCTGGTCGCTAGGGAATATGGGAATACAGTAGACTTTAAGTGATAGTCAAATGTTTTAAACAGCTGGTCGCTAGGGAATATGGGAATACAGTAGACTTTAAGTGATAGTCAAATGTTTTAAAGAGCTGGTTGTTAGGGAATATGGGAATACAGTAGACTTTAAGTGATAGTCAAATGTTTTAAACAGCCGGTTGCTAGGGAATATGGGAATACAGTAGACTTTAAGTGATAGTCAAATGTTTTAAACAGCCGGTTGCTAGGGAATATGGGAATACAGTAGGCATTAAGTGATAGTCAAATGTTTTAAACAGCTGGTTGTATGGGTAACGTTTTGAAATGCTGGTCTCTTTGGGTGTTTAAGATATAAAACGACGAATAGCGTATTTCTGTTTGAGAAAATGTGTGCTGGAAAACTGAATCAAATAACAAGAAATATCTCAGAAACGGTTCACGAGGGAGAGAGAGAGGGAGCGGTGAGGAAGAGGGAGATCCTTCACTCCGAACTACTTTTTACTGCTGTTTTTTCCTTCATTAAATGTCGCGATGTTATGCAAGAGTAATTACTTAAAAATGGCCCACTTTTTCACATTTGACCTTTCCTTAAGTATGATTTATTATTATTATTATTATTATTATTATTATTATTATTATTATTATTATTATTATTATTATTATTATTATTATTATTATTATTATTATTATTATTATTATTATTATTATTATTATTATTATTATTATTATTATTATGCTCCATAGAAAGTTGCAATGCTTCCTCACGTAATTCCGATCGATTGCCGTGTTCATTGTCGGAATCGCCTTGTGCACTTTTCTTGTTGAACTCCTAGAGGGCGTGGTAGCAGTTTTCCCTCACTCCCCCTTCTGCCCACATCGACCGGGGTACCGGGACCATCGCGTGAGAGAAGAATTTCTTGATGCCAGGGCCACCCCACAAAGTCGATACAGTATCGATTGTTGCACACAAATACTTGCAAGATGGCGCTACTTTGGGCAGGCAACAGGTCCTAGTGCGCCTTCAACTTTTCCCGAGTAATATTTCGGTATCGATTTTCTTAGGTTATGTTTTCAAGATTTAAATCTGAAATGAAATTTGCTTACGTTGTGAGTCATAAAATGCCAGGATGAAATTTTTATAGAATAGTGATTGGATGACAGCAGGTTTGTTTCTGTCCCAAAATTTAATTTAGCTATCTGAAATAGTTTCTGAGAAAACTCATTCACAATAAAACAGTTTCTTGAACAAAACTTCCTATAAAGTGACTAAAAAGGGTTATTTTTTGCAATAAAGGGATGTTGAACTGAGTACAAAAGGACACATCCAATACAATTTTCGTGTACTACATTCAGAAGACCTTTTCTACTCGTTCATTTTGTGGTAGGCTAAAATAGGCAGAGTCGCGTATTTTAAAAGATATGTCGCCAGATGGTTAGAAATTCCATGCTCGTTGCACGATCGAGAAGGTGAAAATGAATAGCGACTTATCACTTGAAAAAGTTTATCTGAAAGATCAAGCCAACTACAAAGCGTATCTGGAGGAATAGTTTAGCCACAAAAAAATGTTGGTGGTTAAACCATACGAAGGGTTGTAAAGTTTTAATGATCACCCTTTAAAAAATGTGATAGAGAGTTTGTGTTGATATGTACTTGTTAGTTCTTCTCTACGTAGTCAATGTCCAGATTTACACATTTTCCCCAGCGTTTCTTGACCTTTCGAATACCTTGATTGTAGAAGTCTGTAGAATTCGCTTTAAACCACTCTTCCACTTCATTAATGACGTAATTTGTGTTGTCAAATCGGCAACCACGCAACGGATTCTTCATTTCCGGGAACAAGAAAAAGTCATTTGGTGCGAGATCGGGCGAATAAGGCGGATGCTGTAAGATCTGAAAGCTACATTCACTTGTTTTGTCAACTGCAACTTGAGATGAATGAGCTGGTACATTGTCAGACAGAAGACGAACAACTTTTGAGACCATACCGAGTCGTTTCTTAATCAGAGCTGCCCGTAACTTGTCCAGAAGATTGCAGTAGTATCTGACAGTGATGGTTTGACCCTTGGCAAGATAATCTGTAAGGATGACTCCACGACAGTGACAGAAAACTGAAAGCATGATCTTCCCAGCTGACTTTTGCACCTTTGCCCTTTTGGGAGGGGGGAAGTCGGTATGTTTCCATTCCATGCTCATGGTTTTTGTCTCTGGATCATACTGATAGATCCAGGATTCATCCATGGTTACCAAACAATCAAAAAAATTATCTTCATCTTTTCCAACAGCATCAACATCTGTCTTGAAAGGTCACGCCGTGTTTGCTTTTGGAAAGGGGTTAGCAAACGTGGAACCCACCAGCAGACACCTTAGACATGCGCAGTTCGTTCACACACTACCATAACTAAGATGTGTCTCATTCATGATCATTTGGATGGTTGCTCGTCTGTCTTCCAGTATTAAACACTCCACTTTCTTCACTGTGACAGCTGACGGTCTACCAGCTCTTGGCTCATCTGTCAGGGACATGTGACCAGTTTGAAAATTCCTTTTCCACCTCACAATAGTGTCATACGATGGGCAATCATCTCATCATGGATTTCCCGGGCAGTTTTATCCTTCAAATGCAGGAACTTGATCACACTATGAGCCTCAATTTTCTCAATCTTACATCTCAGTCACTTCTGGCATTCGTTGTAAAGAAACAAAAGGACTGAAAACACTGAAACTATCAAAATTATGTCCCGTGGGATCAGTGATGACAGTCACTCACTCATCACTCTGGCATAAAAACTATCGAGTGGTAATTAAAACGTAAGATACCCCCTCCTATCTACAAAGCAAGCATAAATTATCTATTTCTCAACATAGTCTCCTTTTAGGTATAATACACTTCTCCCAGCGCTCCCGCTATTTTTAACCAAAATTAAGAAATGCCAAGCTCTGCAAAATACGTCTCTAGATTCATGATGACTTTCATTTGATCTAAATTTGTTCCTGCGAGCCATTTCTTATGTTTGGCAGAAATTCATAACGCAATTCGTGCAGTTTGGCGGCCTTAGCTCCGGATGTATGTGCTGGGGCATTATCGTGGTGAAGCAGAACTTTCTTCTTGCCATATCGGGCCGTGTCACCTACAATTTTTGTCGAATTGGGCCAATAACTCACTGTAGCATGGTCCAGTAATCGTTATCCCGTTTTTACAAGACGTCAATGAGTATGATACCCTTCGCATCCAAAAAGGTGGTCACCAACACTATTCCAGCAGATGGTACCATCTAGACTCTTCGGAAGTAACCCATTGTTTTGATAGTTGCTTGGCTTCCGGAGTATAATGATGAATCCAGATCTCATCGATAGTGACAATTCGATGCAAAAAGTCCTTCGGATTTCGCTTAACAGCTTCGAAGTTTGTTGTCCGCTGTCGCAATCGCGGCACCCTCGGTCCAAGAGCTTTCTCATCTCCAAGTTATCCTGCAGAATATGAATTGCGTTCCCACCGATACACCTATGGCCTCTGCCACTTCGCGAACTTCGTTCGACGGTCAGCAAGAATCTTATCATATTTTTCAATGACTTCCTCGGTAACCACATCTGCAGGACGTGCTGGACGACCTTTAAATTCGTCATACCAATATGTAACTGTGTTACAGAATGCGAAATGTCTTCATAAATTGCATCCAATTTCGCTTTTATCTGCTCGCAAATTTTCCAAGTAAAAAGCGAACTGCTGAACGATACTGCACTCTTTCAGTTTTATCAAAAACACGTTGATCAACTTATTGAAAGGTCTGTAAAATCCAAACTAAAGGATTAAATAAAGGACAGTATAATATGATAAATTTTGGTATAGGTGTTTGGCCAAAGAAGAATGGGAAACTATGAACTTATGCATGAGACAGCAAAAAAGATCAGAGAACTCAAATGGTTGGTGGGAAGAGATAGGAATTATGGAAAGAAAATAGGAATGGGAGATAAATGGTGAGTAGAGGAAAGAAATACAAGTGACGTGGGTAAATTAGTAAAGTGCAAAATAGAAGTTATAGAAAGACAGGAAATATGGGGAAGTCTAGAAAATGTGAAATCGTTACAATTTTACAAACAAATAAAAAGAAATTGGTGACGAGAAGCATATGTAGATTACTGCAATAGGTAAGAGAGAAGGGCTAGCTTGGATGAGAACAGGAACAATATTTCTAAGAGGGATAAGAGGAAGGGAAAAGGGTATTTGTAAATTGTGTGGTGGAAAAGAAAGCATAGCAAATTATGTAACAGAATGCAAGAAGTTAGCAATGTGGAGAAAAAGGTTTGGGAGGAAAAATGGGAGAGTAGAGAAGAGGATAGTAGCTATAAAAATGTTAACGAGCAGGGAGGAAAAGAAGGTAAGGAGTATTGCTGAGTTCTTGCAGAAAGTAAAAGAAAAATGTTCAAGAAATGTAAAGAATATAAGAAAGGAACATGAGGGCGAAGAAAGGGGCTAATTAAGTAACAAGGAGGCATTGAGGTTAAGAGCTACCTGGCAGAGCAGAAGACCAGGGTGTCATGTAAGCCAAGGTAGCAGCAAGATGAAGACAAATAAATGTGGCCTAAAGTTGTAAATTGTAGAATTTTGGAATATGCACAGTAAAAATTAAATCTAATATGATAACACAAGTTTCCCTGAGCAACACCATATATTTTGAAACACGAACTTATTACACCGCCCTTGTATAGTGTAGTAAGAGGTCGCTAATGTACACCCCTGTAACAAATCATAACACACAGGTAAACCACTAGCGCCATTTCTGTAAAATCTAACGACATTTGGGCGGGCGGACATCCTTGATCTTGCAGATAAAGCTCTGGGCTCTTGGAATGCTGTATCCTTCCAGGAATAAGCAATCTTCGCAGAACATCAGGCGGGGGAGGGGAGTCATGCCCTTCTAGGAAGCTTGTTCTCAACTCTCTTCGTTCCCTGATGTTCTCCAACAAATTCCTATAATTATCACACATTAGATATTAGATTAGAGGGCGGGAACGAAATGTGTATGAAAGTAATCCGTCAATTGGAAAATATTGCACGACGAATCGTCGCACGATCCACGACAGGCGTCACGAGTGGGGGTGCAGTAATGGGGGTGAGACGTAAATGAAACATGCAAGGAAGGTGATGATGGAGCAGTTAGAATGAACTTGCCGATGTCCAGATGCCGCTTCGTCCAGCACAAGTTCCACGTGGGGTGATACCCAGTATGTTTAGTCATTTTGACCCAGTTTCAGGAGGTTTTTAGTCAACACCCTCCAGCCTAAGTAATATCGGACGATGAATGAAATGATGTTCAAATGAGTCCAGGGTACATAGAGCTTAGAGTTACCAGACATTCATCTTTCGGAATAAGGGAAAACCTCCAACGTTAAGTTATATCGGACGATGAATGAAATGATGTTCAAATGAGTACAGGGTACATAGAGCTTAGAGTTATCATACATTCATTTTTCAGGATAAGGAAAAACCTCCAACGTTAAGTTATATCGGACGATGAATGAAATGATGTTCAAATGAGTACAGGGTACATAGAGCTTAGAGTTATCATACATTCATTTTTCAGGATAAGGAAAAACCTCCAACGTTAAGTTATATCGGACGATGAATGAAATGATGTTCAAATGAGTACAGGGTACATAGAGCTTAGAGTTACCAGACATTCATCTTTCGGAATAAGAGAAAACCTCCAACGTTAAGTCATATCTGACGATGAATGAAATGATGTTCAAATGAGTACAGGGTACATAGAGCTTAGAGTTATCATACATTCATTTTTCAGGATAAGGAAAAACCTCCAACGTTAAGTTATATCGGACGATGAATGAAATGATGTTCAAATGAGTACAGGGTACATAGAGCTTAGAGTTATCATACGTTCATTTTTCAGGATAAGGAAAAACCTCCAACGTTAAGTCATATCGGACGATGAATGAAATGATGTTCAAATGAGTACAGGGTACATAGAGCTTAGAGCTACCAGACATTCATCTTTCAGGATAAGAGAAAAATCTCCAACGTTGTCATATTGGACGATGAATGAAATGATGTTCAAATGAGTACAGCGTACATAGAGCTTAGAGTTACCAGACATTCATCTTTCAGGATAAGGAAAAACCTCCAACGTTATGTCATATCGCACGATGAATGAAATGATGTTCAATTGAGTACAGGGTACATAGAGCTTAGAGTTATCATACATTCATTTTTCAGGATAAGGGAAAACCTCCAAAAACCTTATCCAGATAGCTCACCCTGGTCGAGATTCGAACTCGGGATCTCTTCTACGTGAAGCAGGCAGGCTACCACCATGCTTTAGAGGAGTGCAATTTTAGGTGTGGATATCCTTAAAACACGATTTATGTGAAATGCTTCTTTTTAGTATTTGCTATTTCCGAGATATGTATTCGTTAATTACGGTAGCACTTAAATTTCAAGGCCAGCCTATAACGAACCGCTTTTTAAACATTTGACTAATCCTTCAGGCTATCCCTATTTTAACTAAACGTTTATCTCGATTAATATAAATGGAAATAGTCGATTGTGGATTAGTGGAGAGAGAAAGTGATGTGAAGGTAAGCAGCAGCTTGGCTCGGGATAATTAGTGGCCATGACGTGTCGATTGCGCAGATTTATAACTCGCAGTATTGTGTGTGTGTGTTGGCATTCCTGCTTCTTGTTGATACAATCTCGACACGGGAGGAGGCTATGAAAAATTGCTGGTGCGATAAAAAGGCCCCGTGTTTGATTAAGTACATGGGAGGGCGCTGATGACAAGACACTACTGTACTGCTGGCGGTTCTCATACCAACCGACCGCCGTGCAACATTCAGGTATTGTAAATTTTTACGATTTGAATAATATGGTTAACAGCGAATGCTGCGCCAAATATTTAGAGATGAAAGTAGCTGGTGAAGTCTTTGTCACTAAGATTACGTATCGAGAAAAATATATTTATTAATTTATTTTATTGAAAACGTTTGATGTTTTGCCATAACAAATGAAATGTATATCTTGAATTATTTTGGGAACGTCCTCGGAAGTCCTTTTCATTCTGCATGCATTTTTGCGTAACTAGTAAACTTTAGGAGATAGGCAAAATATTATTGTGCAAAAATGTAGATCTTGTTAAAACATAATTTATGTTCCGAGATATTCTTTGTTATTAATTTGCATTTTCAAATAGTTATACTTTTCAAGTGATAAAATCTTTATTCGTTTTTCCCTCTCTCTGCTCGGGTCCTGTTTATCTTTCGAACTATTGCTCGATTCCGTAATAGCGCAATTCACTCGCTCATATTTGGCCGCAAGACGAAAAACTAGATTGGCAGGAGAATCGCTAATTTGGCAACCCTTCAACCAACTGCAGAGAACTAAGAAAAAGGGGAAAATGTTGTTCAGGAGGTTCCCTTAAATAATTCCAGCGAATTTTAATGTAAAAAGAACAGGAAATGGATGGTGCTGAAATGGGAAGCCTAAAGAAAGAGCAACATGGATGAAGCATGTCGTCTATAGGACAAGTTGCTGCCAAGTTATGAATGGGTTGTAGAAAAAATTAAATAAATGAATTATCAAGAAGGTGATCGAATTCCGGACTCCGCCGGCTTCTTTGGAAACAAAAGCACGTCTGTGAACAAAAAAAACCGAGTCACGCCACGCAGATCGTGCATCTAGTGAAAAAAAAATGAAAGTGCATGTACAAACAAAACAGTTGAACGGCGATAAAATACGATAGCCTTTTTTTCTGAATCGACCCGTTCTGTATCTTCCATCTCTTTCTGCTAATTAACACAAAACCAGTTTAATGCTTACAGTCGATTACGTTGGAAAGGCGAACCAGAGAAGAAAAAAAGAATTGAGGCGTAGCAAGTGAAGCAAAACCAATCTAATTTAACAGAGCAGATAGACGTTATGCATGTGTGTGTGTCTCTTTCTTATTGCATTGTAGTTATTACCTGGCGTTTGGACGCGCACCAAATGAAAAACGTAACATCATTTGGAGGTTTTGTTTTCGATTTTTATGACTTTCTCTGCCCACTATCGTTTATTTTTGCGTGTTACGTAAACTGCTTTTTACCAAAGTTAATTTCAACCTTCCCCCCCCCCCCCCCCCGTCTCCTTAATTTTATATGTTTACAGAAATAGTATTGAAACATTCAGAGTTACTGCTGCGAATATTTTGGAAAAGACTAACGCTCACAAAATTTAAAATAAAAGAATGAAAAGTTAGTGACTAAGATTTTGAGTGTACACTATTAGCAAATAACGAGAAATAATATTTGGGAAAGTGCTTCATGTATAATAATTGATTAGTATAATAATTGATTAAACACAGTCTGATAAAAGGAAAAGGAAAAGAAAGCGTGCTTGCAGATGTAATTGTCCCTGGGATGGTGGTAGGCATCAACAGTGTAGATTTCTCCGTGGAAACCGTGTACGCAAAACGTGTGTACATGTGACGCAGTTGGAAGATTGGCCCTTTCCATGAGTCTATTGTCATCGCCTTGGTTCCGATGATCTCTGTCGGAAACTGCCTTGGTTTGCTGCGCCTCTCTTCTGTGGTATACCCGAGTTGCTATTCTATGACCTTTGTGAAGAGAGATTCTTGTGCAAGGATGTATGCGCAATTGTTTCTCGAGAATTTTGGGATAGAATCTTACTTTGACGCTTTCCAATTTCTTTAGATTTAATTTTTACAGTATTTTCAATATGAGACATTTGTCACAATGAACTGAAGTATTTAAAAATAATTGAATAGCGTAAATATAACAAATATATTAATTGTTAATAAATATTTGGAAAGAAATGGATATTTTACTAGAAATCTGTCAATATTTAAGATTCTTTTGGTACTCGGAGCTGGGAAGTTCAATGCGTGGTTAGGAATCTATACACAATATGAAGAAATGTGAAATTGGTTTTATAATGGCTACGTTTTCATCATATGACTGCAAAAAATTGAGATTATGCCTTCACCTTGTTGATCCGGCCTTTTAAATTGCTTTTAATTCGCTTTCTCGATTGTTTTGCTATTTTAAAACGCTTTTAATTCGTTTTCTGGTCTGTTCTACAATTTAAAAACTCTTTTAATTAGCTTTCTCTCAAATTTAAAACGTTTTAATTTATTTTCTCAGCTGTTTTGCCATTTTAAAACGCTTCTAATTCGATTTCTTGCCTGTTCTGCCATTTTAAAACGCTTTCTTGTCTGTTTTGTAATTTTAAAACGTTTTTTATTCATTTTCCTGTCTGTTTTGCCATATTAAAGCGATTTTAATTGAATTTCTTGCCTGTTTTGCCATTTTAAAACATTCTCCTGTCTGTTTTGCCATTTTAAAACGCTTTTAATTCGACTTCTTGCCTGTTCTGCCATTTTGAAACGTTTTCCTGTCTGTTTTGTCATTTTAAAGCGCTTTTAATTCCATTTCTTGTTTGTTCTGTCATTTTCATTCGCTTTCTTGTCTGTTTTGCCATTTTAAAACGTTTCCTGTCTGTTTTGCCATTTTAAAACGCTTTTAATTCGACTTCTTGCCTGTTCTGCCATTTTGAAACGTTTCCTGTCTGTTTTGTCATTTTAAAGCGCTTTTAATTCCATTTCTTGTTTGTTCTGTCATTTTTATTCGCTTTCTTGTCTGTTTTGTCATTTTAAAGCGCTTTTAATTCGTTTTGCCTGTTATGTGATTTCGAAACACTTTTAATTCGTTTTACTCTCTGTTTTGCCATTTTATAACGCTTTAAATTCGCTTTCATGACTTTTGCGATTTTAAAACGCTTTTAATTCGCTTTGTTGTTCTTCGTTATACCATTTTACAATCGATTTTAAACCTTCCTTATAAACTGCAGACTTGAAACTTTAAGATAGCTCAGAACTTAAACATAATACAATATTAACTCGCCTTAGAGAATATCCTGCCGCCCCAAACCGCTCTTAACATTAACATTTTCTAATTATAAATTAAAAAAAAAAAAACAGATTAAGATGTTGTTGTTTGAAGTACCTTCACGAATGAAAGGAACGGTGGTGACGTCTAATGACATGATGTTAAGATCATATATGGATATATTAAAAGTTATGCAAATAAATTTTGTAACAGTGGCCCTTAAATGCCTTTTAGGATATCTTATTGCGTATTAAAATAAAAGATTTTAAATAACGGTTTATTAAAAGTAATTTTTTCTAGCACTAGCCGTTTCCGAGATGTTTTATTTTTGATTGAATTTTTGAACACCTTGTACTTTTTAAAAATGCTGACGCTGTTCATTTGGTTCTAGGGAAGAGCATGTGATATAAGATAGAGCATAAAATTTGTCATGAAATGATTTCTGCGTACATTTATTTCGAGTATAGTTTTAGGGGAAACTTTTGTAAAATAATTTATAGACGCGCTTTAAAAGAGGTGATGATGGATTGAGAAAATTATGTGAATGTTCTTAAACACTGTTGTAATTTGTAAAACCAAAGATCTATTATAATGTACAAAATATCTAATGATTTGTTTTTCTTTCCAGGTAATTGAATATGTGTGAAGCTATTACAAGTTATAAGTAAGTACATTTTTAATACGTAAGGTTTGTTACATGTTTGAACTTTCAAATGTTTCTGCTTTCTGAAATAGAAAATGGATACTCGCTTTTAGTTTTTGTGTCGGCCATGCATTTCAAAGCCGTAGCCTAAGCCTCCCGTATTTTCCTATTATACCTGTTAGGAAATAGCTAACAAAGTCAGTTTAACAAACTGTTTAAGAATAGTTTGTACTAAGAGTGATTATACAAAGCCGTGTGAGTTCACAGATCATATTTTCGTAGGCTTAATTAGTGTCAAACTCTTCGAAATGTTAACGAGGAATGAGTTACAAACAGCTGTCAATGTGTAATGAAATTTTAAATTTTTACTCATTGAGGAGGAAATACCAAGTCAGTGTACGACTGGCTTTATAAGGAAACTCGACAGAAAGAAGTATGTAGAAGGAATTCCTGTCAGGAAGGTTAACAAGATCATGTTGCCTCTTAAACTGACAATGTATCTGCGGTACGATTGGGTTTTTGTTACACAGTGTTGTGTTTCTCAACATTGCTCCTCTTTTGTTTTGTAATATCCTGGCCGTGCAAAGACAATTAATTGAATGTTAAAGCGCTAGCTCAAAACATTTGACTATCGCCTCATTTACCTGCGAGGAAACAAAAGAATCTCGATTAACGTGAGAATGAGCGTTAGAAGAGTGAGTGAGAATGTCGTGTTAGGACATACATTTTTTATTATTTTTCTGTCTGACCTTTTCATTATTTATAATTTATTTGGTATAGCAAGAGTGGATGTGAGTTCTCAAGTTGAAATTTTAAAAACGTGGTTTGCAGGTCTGGGATTCCTTATATGTATCTTTTGAGATTCTTACGGCCTTTTCTTTTTGCCACAGATAGGATATTTGTTTAGCTCCGTCGGAGTTTTCACCAAAGCAGAATGCCAATTGCATGTGCCTATGAAAATAACCAAAGTAAGCCATACGCACTGAATTGAAAATTGGTGTAAACTTTTAATTTTGTAACACTCGAGAGCCTTTAAATTATTATTATTATTATTATTATTATTATTATTATTATTATTATTATTATTATTATTATTATTATTATTATTATTATTATTATTATTATTATTATCTGTTTCATTCTTATTAAAACTTAATTACTTCAACTTGAACGTAATTCAGATCTTACGAGAAAGTTTTCATTCACTTTTGCTGTAAAAAAGGCCAGACAATTGTGCATATATTTTTTAAATCATTTCTCAGTACATTATGTTAGAGTAAGAACCGTCTTGATGTGTGTAGCACTCACATAACTTTCTGTAATCACTTCTCTTATTTATTCTCTTATTTACATACGAGGGCTGTTCAGTAAAGAATGATCACAATGTTTCTGACAACGTACCTTTACTCATCCTCATAATTTTGATGGTTCTTCTCAAAATAGTCTCCCCTGAATGCGATGCACTTGTCCCAGCGTTTCTGTCAGTCTTCAAAGACATGCTGGAAACCATTTTTGAGAGATCCTTCAAAATCGCCTCCGCAGCCTTCACCACTGTTTCTGATGATGGATAATGCCTCACACGAAGGCGTTTCTTCAAGTTAGGCAATAGAGAAAAGTCACATGGGGCTAAATCCGGACTATAGGGAGGGTGAGGGATGCACTTCACGTTAATTTTTGCAAGATATTCAGCAACAACATTGGCAATATGCGGCCGCACATCCAGCCTGCTTCATGGAAATGTGGTCTTTTGCGCCTGATATGGACTTGCAGTGTTTTTAGGACATCCCTGTAGTATTGTCCAGTTACTGATGTTACGTACATCATGCTGATCAACCATTGCATGAATATCAAAGAATGAGATGACCATAACTTTTCCAGCAGAAGCAACCACTTTTGCTTGTTTGGGGGTTGGTGATGAAGGAGATTTCCACACTGAGCTTTGCTGTTTGCTCTCAGGATCAAAATGAGGTAGCCAAGTTTCATCAGCAGTGATTACGTTTGAAAGAAACTCCGGATCTTCCTTTAACATCAACTTTAACTGCATGCGAATGTCCTTTTGTTCGGGAATCAACAGTCTTGGAACCCATCGCGCACAAACACGTCTCATGTGTAATATTTCTGTCACCAACGTGTGGGTGGCATCCAATAAAATGTTCAGTATTTCAGAAAGTGATCTTAAGGTAATTCGCCGATGCTCTCTCACAACGGCAGCAGCAGTGTTGATGTTTTCTTCCGTAAGAGCCTTAACTGGAACACCGGGTCCACCTTTCTTTGAAATTGATTGTCTCCCCTCTTTAAACATTTTAAACCCCCTTAGAGCTGTGCTATAGGGAAGAACAGACTCTCCATAGGCCTCCTGTAACATTGTATAGGCCTCAACTGAAGATTTGTTGAGACGAAAGCTGAATTTCAAAGCTGCATATTGTTCCTCGCGTGTTACCTCCATTACAGCAGTAGGCGATACTGAACATGTCTGAACTTGCCTGGTTCTCACAGACGCGAACCACGAGTACCAACAATGAAACTACTACGGCGTGTTTGTTTCACCTTAAGCTAACAGACTATAA
Organism: Mantis religiosa; assembly: GCA_030765055.1. NCBI lineage: Eukaryota > Metazoa > Arthropoda > Insecta > Mantodea > Mantidae > Mantis > Mantis religiosa. Next base: position 217,450,058 of record CM060951.1, on the reverse strand, counting down.
TAAGATTGAATCTTAGTGCGTAAAATTATCATCGTAAAAAAGTTACGATCATTCTTTATTGAACAGCCGTCGTAGATGAAGTAATTTTTTTTTCCTGTTTGCACGGCCCAGAGAAGGAGAAAGAGGAATAACTTAGAAACGGTTAAATCCACGAATTTTTTTAAAATTTATGTACGTTTTTTATTTTTTATTTATTTATTTATTTTATTTTTTTATTTATGTAAGTTGCTAAACTTTGTGATATAAGACATTTTATCTATTTGTAATGTGGTTAAATATAAGTTAAATCAAGAAAATGGGGCTCAAAGTTGATATTTTCTGGTGACGTCACACCCACCGTGCAAACCGCACGCATACAAAAGCTCCACAAATGAAATAAACAGAGGCTTTAATGCAGAAAGTAATCGACAGAGTGCAGTGTTGTTCGCTTGTAGGTTTTTGCTCGCGGGCGAATGTTATTGGTTTAGCAATAATGAATTATTAATGAACGTTTTGAGCGTTTGTCATTTTGCGGGATATCGCCGCTGCCGCATACACTCGTTGCCGGGAGGGGGGTGGGATATGTCGCGTCATTGGAATTGTTGCATTCAATTGGCGACTAATTTATTCAATAGCTGTCTCTAAGTTACGATATCGGTGCCCAATCAGAAATAACAGAAATGTCAAAACTGAATTAAAGAACACATGCAAGGTTTAGCTTCTGGTAAATTCGAGCTTCAACAGTGAACACGTGCTTGCTGGAAATGTTTGAACCCGGGACTCTGCAACGACCGCTCCTTCCTTTGTGGATGTTCCGGTAACCATGACTACGGCCGCCGCGTGTAAATATTCATGAATGCCCTCCTGAATTAATTAGGAGGAGAAAAAAAGAATGATTCTCGGTGCATTCAGGCAAAAGATACGGCCCGTCACGATCTCCTTCCTTGCTTTGATTTATACTTTATTTGGTTCCTTCTTCGTTCGGCCTGCTGCTGCCATCTCGGAGATAAATGGCAAACAGAGCGCTTTTTGTAGACGTTCCTTTGTCTATTAGTGCGCCGCATCTTTGGCAACGGGTGGCATACTGTTGCAATAAACTCTGTACTCTATGACTGTTCATATCGGCAACTTTCTCTGTCAATTGTTTTGCTCTCACTCGTGGGAGTAACCCAAGATCGCTGATTTGAATGCTACCAAATCACAGAGGCACTCTTTACTAAATTTAGAACTTTTAAATTGCCTAAAAAGCTAAGGACTCCAAAAACAACGTAAACATAATTGAAGCACTCAGATTCAGAAGTTGTTAAGTCAATGTTTTTGAGAAATCCTTTCAAATATGCAATAGGTAATCTGAATACTAGTTCTGTAATAGTGCTAAAAGATTTGTGGATCAGAAGATGTTAGGTCGCACATATTATGAGCCTGGTATGTTGAATGGGCATCAGTTTCAGAAATAAAAGTTGTTAAGTCAGCCTTTTCGAGTTGGATGTTGTTAAGTCAAGTAGTTGTCGCATTAGCCGTTTGGTGGTGCCACCCAAGCTCTTTGATATCAGCTGTTGATACATTTTAGATTAGACATTCAGACATTGGACATTCCTCAAGTGCACTTTCAGAAAGTTTATCTGTACTTCCCAATACCAGGAGACTCTTTAATGTCTATTGACAGAATTTTTGGTAATATTGAGAAGAAACGATCAATGGTTAAAGACTTAGTCCCTTCCACATGGGTGAAACTGATCAAAGATTCACTACAGAAGAAGCCCATTGATGTTGTCCACTGACCGATAACGGGGAACATGATGACACTCCAGTTGTTGAAGCTTTTGACTTCAAAGATGCCCTCGACCATGTCCTTGTAAGAAGTATTCCTGAATTCACTGTAATCCGGTGTGTGTATTTCCAAAGAGGATGTGTACCAGAAGTTCGTCCCCAGTCTCTTTTGAGGAGAGTAGTGACGTTACAAGTCTTACACAAGACATGTGATAGTGCGACAAAACACACCAGATAGACTTCGGAAGATTAAGAAGACAAAATATTACGATGTTCGTTCACTACTGGAACATGTCACTCTGCCAGAAGGTACCACATTTTATGACACAATGACATATGGAAGTGAGGTAGAAGATGATGTAGTAGAGATGGAGTGATGTTTTGATGACAATGTTGTATGTCAATCCATGAAGCACATACTGGATTAGTACATAGTAGAGATGTATTGGTGAATGTCCATGGCTACATATTATAATATTGTATAATGGAAAAACTCTAACATTAAGAATCAGAAGCTGTTAAGTCAAGTGACTTAACAACTTCTCATCCATTTTAAATTAAAAGTTGTTAAGTCCTAATAATAAAATATCCTGTCACACATGTTACATATGTCAAACAGTGAGAAATACTTCAACACAGTACTTTGTACCTCCAAACGGACACATCACATAAAATTCTTTCATTTGTATTACTATTTTGGTATTTAAAATTACTTTGGAAAACTTCGAGCAGCTCTCCTGCACAATTTTGAAAGAGTGACTGAGTAACTTCTGCTTCTGAGCGCTTCAATTTTGTTTTTAATTACATACACGAATAATGAATATAATGCTTCAGTTTAGCCAGTGACATGTCAGTGATTTTTAAAGGAAATGTGTGTAATTTGAGTAATTTTTAAAACGAAATAGACATTTAGAACTCGATAAATACAAACTAGCGTGTTAATTATTATAATATGCAGACATTTTGGAGAAAACGGAAAATAATGTTCAGAAGATAGACAAGATTTTGGAAGGCTATGAACTGAACATGTTAGTCCTAAATACAATGAAGGGAACGGTATTTAAGAAAAATAGTCTATAGGAGATGAAAGAGAGTCTGGGTTTAACGGAAAATTATTTTAAATTCTAATATTTGAAGTTTCTAATCTTTTAAGAAAGTATTATAAAGCTCTAAAGCTCATTTGAAATATATAAATACATTTTTTATCACCTGTTCAATAATTGAACAATAAGCAACAATGATGAAAAAGAGACACGAGTGTTTTGTTTTCCTGAGCAAGCGCCTCTGCTGGCAATAAATAAGAAACATAACTATTAGCTCGCTACCTGTAATTATCGCTGGGGCTCGCCTGCACAACTCTGTCATTATCCAATTAGAGTGCGTACATAGTGGTCACGTGACCGCAGGCTTCCCACGGTTCTTTGGGGCCGATATTTCTGCCAAGAGGTTCCGCAATCGTCGCTGTCAAGACCGAATATCGGCCTTGTTTTCAGATGGTTCGACTCTCTCCGGCCAACTTCAAGCAAGGGTCGTGACGTCACGAGAGGTGACCAAAATGCATGCTTCCAGGGGTGTAGATAACCAACCCAGTCTTTGACAATATACCAGTCTAGGAGCACCTGCACAAAACAAGGGATAACAGAGGATTCCAGTAGGGTGGAGGTTCTGCAGGTGTGTAAAGTCTAGTTAACGCGTGTGCAGTTCGGCCGACTCCTTTCACGAACTCTTATAATCGTTTTACAACACCGGCCCTCCTTCTCCCAGTCCTTTCTGCAAGGTTGCCACCTTTCTCGATACGTCATGGGCATCGTACGAGGTTTCGTCTAAATACATTATCTTATGTCCATTACTGCAAATGAAATGAAATGTGTAGTGTTTAACGCCCGCTTTTACTACATACGGCACCGCAGGCGGTGACACTGATGATACATGAGATGAAGATGGAGCACCGGTAGAATGAGATGGCGGGGGAAACCAGAGATCCCGGAGAAAACCCGCCCCAGCGCCGTGTTGTCCACCACAAATCTCACTTTGCGGTCGCCTGGGATCGAACCCGGGCCGCCTTGGTGAGAGCCAAGCTGTCTAACCACTGAGCCACGGCGTGGCCATTACTGCAAAACTTCCTTAGTTTTGACAAATATATAAACTACAATTCTACTGGATTCCATAATAACCCTTATCATATTCAAAGTGCGGTGTTTTAAACCCAGGTCCTTTAGGAGACCGCGCAAAGTGCAGTGCCCATAAGGAAAATCACAAATTTCTTGCAAATGTGCAACCAATTCATCTAAGGTGGACGCTCTCCCTTTTGCATAGAATCTATAAATTTCTCGATGAATCAAATCGCATGTGAAAATATCTACTTTAGAGAAACGTTTCCTTTTGTTTTCACACTTGGTCGGCGTCTTTGGTATTCCTTTCGTCACAATATTTCTTACTGTATTTCTGTGAATACCCAGAATTCATCAGGTTCATTGCATGACCCCTTACCAAGATTATTTGTCAGTACACATTTATGTGTTCAAAAGAAGCGTTTGAATTTGCTTAGAAAGTTCCCGTTATAACTTTGTTTTTTGAGGCTTCTCCAGTAACATAACTCGGCCCAGCAACACTTTCCAATTTATTCAGATTATTTTCACTTAACTGAAAGTTATCTACTACTTCATTTGCATTTACCACTGCATTTCCCTCCCGCGGTCTCCACATCGTGACACGCAATGAATTTCTGCACGTAATGAAACAGAGTGAGTGAGTGTGTGGTGTTTTAGGGCCCGTCGACAACAACGTCATTTGGGCCCGCGTAATGAAACAGATCCACTGGAAGTTGGAACTTTGACAACTGAGACTCCACGTGGAGTAAACATGCGACTGTCACTTCGAGTTAATCAGGGTTACTATTGGTCCTCAACGACAGTGTTCCATTTCTGAAGTCACGCTATTATATGAAATATATTATATATATGAAATATATAGCCTGAATGTCACGCTATAGCCATTACTAAGAGTAGGAGGAGCTAGGTTTATAAACCTCCATTTAAGCAATGCATAAGAAGCCACTCCCATCTCTTCACCTTCCCGCAACCCCCACACTTCGCTGTTAACCTGGCGGCTCCTACAGCTAACCTCTGTTTATTACGACTTCTGTGGTCATGGACAGCTACAGACGATAAGCGTAATTGAGACATGTTTGCATATAAAACAATGAAAACAAGTACAGCCTTAATGTGCAAAATGCACCTGTTGTACATTCAAAATCAGTGGGTGTAGCGTAAACCTGCAACCTTATGAAGGAACCACCCCTGATGTTAAAACACAGCAAATTTCCGGACCATTTCGAAACTTCTAAACAACGGCAGCTGCCATTAGATCTGGCAGCGCGGGTGACTCATACACTTACTCTCCTTCACTTATTTCGTAGTAAATATATATTTCATATATATAATATATATAATATATTTATATATATGAATATAATATATTTATATATATGAATATATAATATATTTATATATATGAATATATAATATATATATTATTCAGGCTATATATTTCATTTTCCATTTCCATTTCTCACTTCGACCTTCTTTACCGTCGGAGGTCCCCCTCAGGTTTTCTCTGTCATATGTGTAAAGCTGGAGAGGTGTCCTATACGTATTCTTTGAATCTTTACTTCCCAGTTGTTCCATATTATCTATTATCAGCATCCACCGCTTTTGGTACTGCGTGCTCTAAGAGGAAGGTTTAAACAATGTACATTTGCTATATGTTCCGCAGTTCCAATCAATCACCCTCACGGCAGTCGGCGTCGAAACCGTGCCCTGTCCAAAACGGAGATAGCAGTCAGAGCTAACGGACTTGAGCAAACGAAACGAAGCATTGGCATTGAGGTGCGTTCAAGTTATGACACCTTCTATTTTTTTTTCAGGACTGGGACTAGATAGAAACTTTTATTTTTTTTAAATACACGTGGACTCTATGTGAATGCGTGAGAGAGATGGCAGCACTCTATAGTGCATAGAACTGTAGTGGTAGCGACGACAGTTAGGGCTGTTCTTTATACTCAAGATGGCGACGTTTTCATTGCAAGAACAGCGAGTAATCATTTGTTTTCTCCATTTTCGTGGTGTGACACTTATTGAAATTCATCGCTAGTTGAGTGAGACATATGGTGATAGTACCGTGGATGTGTGTAATGTGCGTTCCTGGGTGTGACAGAACATCGTGTGACAACAAATCAAGACACTCACGCCCTCGTACCAGCCGGTCTGATGACATGGTTCAGCGAGTGGAGAACGTTCTTTTGGAGGATCGCCGATTGAGCATTTTCAGATCTTCATGTAGGATTGTGTGCACAGATCCCTCGGAAATATCAATTTTGGAGGCGATGTTCTTTGTTATTTGTTGGAATTTTCAGAAATTGAATTGCAACCAGTATGTAATTTCATAAGTGTCACCTAGCAATCACATCAAAACATTTCACTATCACTTAAAGTCTACTGTATTCCTCTGTAACTACAATAAGATAAAGTTTATCCTGAAGTGGATAGAGGAATAAAATAGTTAATTTTACTTGCATTATTTTTGTGTAGAAGTTGTCGCAGTCGCCACTTCTCTAGATTGATACCGTGTAACATTTGAACAAGCTCGAGGTAGTTTTTGGTAGTACCAGACCTGACGTGTAAACACGGTGCAGCCATTAGCCCGGCGACTGCTTTATGTCCTCCATTAGCGAAGAAAAGCGCCATCCCAAATTTATAATAATGCGACCCAACCTTGTCTGAATTATGTTTCAACATGCATTCCACCCAAACAGCGTAACTCAAAAACTAAAAGGTGTCCTCTATAGCGCAGGTAGTAGTGTGTCTGTCTCATGTTCAAGAGGTCCTGAGTTCAAATCTCGGTCAGGTTAATAAACTTCTTTTTCTGCGGGATTTTCCCGTATCCTAAAGCATGAATGTCTGGTAACACTAAGCTCTATCTATCCTTGGCGCATTTGAACGTCATTTTATTCATCGTCCGACATTACTTAACGTTGGGGGTTTTCTCTTATCCTGAAAGATGAATGTCTGGTAACTCTAAGCTCTATGTACCCTGTACTCATTTGAACGTCATTTTATTCATCGTCCGACATGACTTAACGTTGGGGGTTTTCTCTTATCCTGAAAGATGAATGTCTGGTAACTCTAAGCTCTATGTACCCTGTACTCATTTGAACATCATTTCATTCATCGTCCGATATGACTTAACGTTGGAGGCTTTCCCTTATCCTGAAAGATGAATGTCTGGTAACTCTAAGCTCTATGTACCCTGTACTCATTTGAACATCATTTTATTCATCGTCCGATATGACTTAACGTTGGAGGTTTTCTCTTATCCTGAAAGATGAATGTCTGGTAACTCTAAGCTCTATGTACCCTGTACTCATTTGAAGATCATTTAAGTCATTGTCCGATATGTCTTAACGTTGGAGGTTTTCCCTTATTCTGAAAGATGAATGTCTGGTAACTCTAAGCTCTATGTACCCTGTACTCATTTGAACATCATTTCATTCATCGTCCGATATGACTTGACGTTGGAGGTTTTCCCTTATCCTAAAAGATGAATGTCTGGTAACTCTAAGCTCTATGCACCCTGTACTCATTTGAACATTATTTCATTCATCGTCCGATATGACTTGACGTTGGAGGTTTTCCCTTATCCTGAAAGATGAATGTCTGGTAACTCTAAGCTCTATGCACCCTGTACTCATTTGAACATCATTTCATTCATCGTCCGATATGACTTGACGTTGGAGGTTTTCCCTTATCCTAAAAGATGAATGTCTGGTAACTCTAAGCTCTATGCACCCTGTACTCATTTGAACATTATTTCATTCATCGTCCGATATGACTTGACGTTGGAGGTTTTCCCTTATCCTAAAAGATGAATGTCTGGTAACACTAAGCTCTATGTATCCTTGGCGCATTTGAACATCATTTCATTCATCGTCCGATATGACTTAACGTTGGAGGTTTTCTCTTATCCTGAAAGATGAATGTCTGGTAACTCTAAGCTCTATGTACCCTGTACTCATTTGAACATCATTTCATTCATCGTCCGATATGACTTAACGTTGGAGGTTTTCCCTTATCCTAAAAGATGAATGTCTGGTAACTCTAAGCTCTATGCACCCTGTACTCATTTGAACATTATTTCATTCATCGTCCGATATGACTTGACGTTGAGGTTTTCCCTTATCCTAAAAGATGAATGTCTGGCAACTCTAAGCTCTATGTACCCTGCACTCATTTGTCCATTTTATTCATTGTAGGATATGACTGGACGTTGGAGGTTTTCCCTTATCCTAAAAGATGAATGTCTGGCAACTCTAAGCTCTATGTACCCTGCACTCATTTGTCAATTTTATTCATTGTAGGATATGACTTGACGTTGGAGGTTTTCCCTTATCCTAAAAGATGAATGTCTGGCAACTCCAAGCTCTATGTACCCTGCACTCATTTGTCAATTTTATTCATTGTAGGATATGACTTGACGTTGGAGGTTTTCCCTTATCCTAAAAGATGAATGTCTGGCAACTCTAAGCTCTATGTACCCTGTACTCATATGAACAACAATTCATTCATCCTCCGATATGACTTAACGTTGGTGGTTTTCACTTACCCTGAAAGATGAATGTTTGTAAACACAAATGAAGTTATTTGACACTATTACATTCAATCCAGGGTCCATAGTGCTTAGAGTTACTGTTCATCTTTCAGCATAAGGGATAACCCCGGATTAAACCTTATCCAGATAACACACTCTGACTTCGGGACGTCTTAAACGTGAAACAAAGACTCTATCATCTACACTACAGAAGCGGGACGTGTGTGTGTGTGTGTGTGTGTGTGTGTGTGTGTGTGTGTGTGTGTGTGTGTGTGTGTTTGTGTTTCTGTTTCTGTTTCTAATGCTCAGGAGTTAATAATATCATTATCCTTCTGGCTTCCCAATATTTTGGCGTTAGGGTTTGAAAAGCCGCAAAGGACCCACAGTTTTTTAAACTTGTCATGTACTTTTTATTTGGAGCACAATAAACAATTTGGAGATTCTGAAAAGGTATTTATTCAAGCAATCATGTCCTGTGGAACTACTATGGATCACCTAAAATGTTCTTCCATTTTGCTGTTGATTTCGAAGTGGTATCTGATGATTATAATTTGAAGTTATCTTTCTCTTAATTGATTCATAGGAGAAATTTTGTGGTACCACAAAATGTCAGCCATTTCATGTCCAAAAACACCACCGCGTGCGGGAATCCACTGTAACACTATATTTTTTATGTCGGTTTTTTATTTCTTTAATCATATCATGTATTTCTTTGATTTCTTTTATCATATCTTTAGAATCAGACAGAATATAACCATGGAAATAAATTTAGAATTGGTTAGCATCAATTTCAGATCAACATTGATTGAATGTTTTCACCAAAAAATGAAGATCTTGTTAAAACAATCGTAATTGTGTAAATGACCATATTCAAGGCATATTTATTATATAGCTCACTCTACAAAATAGAAGAGTAAGAAATGAAAAAACAAAATGAAATTAAGTACCGAAGGTCTTCATTGATATAGTTTAAAAACCGAATTTTGTATATTTTCGACAGAAAGTACAAATAAGTAAGGAATTGGGACAGGAAATGTGTATGTAACTTACTGTACTTGCTCGGTCGGAAGAGAGTGTGGCTTGGCCAAGTTTTCGTGCAAGTAATTCTGTACCGCCCTGAAGCTGTAATTCCGTGCCGTGCCGGAAGATGGCGCTCTGATTGACGTGTGCACGCCGTGACGCGCTGTTTTTCCCTTTTTTGTTGTGGGAACACTGAAACGCTTTGTTGAATAGCGACCCCACGCGTCGTATGCCGATCCGGGTCAAAGTGCCACTCGGGGCACTTGCAAGCTTTCTGAAGTAGGTATTGCCTCGACCCAAAAATGCCATTCCACTGCAAATAGATGTCATGCGGGTCCGTTAAGTACGTAACTTTGGTATTACAGTTCAGGATTACGAAGATTTTCGAGAAAATTGTCAAAACATTTCCTTATATGAGATATATTTAGTTTTTTTTTATTAATAACATGTCTCTTGATTTAGCTTAAAATGACAATTATTATGAAGTACTCGATGACATTTGTATAACTGATAAACTGTAAGAGATAGACAAAATATTACTACACAACAAATGTATATCTTTAATTTTCTGTAAATACCCTCAGAAGTTCTGTTCAGTCTGAATGACTTTTGTATAACTGGTAAACTGTAATAGACAAAACACTACTCTACAACAAATGCACATATCTTGAATCTTCTGTGAATGTCCTCAGAAGTTCTCTTCATTCTGAATGACTTTATAACTGATAAACTGTAAGAGATAGACAAAATATTACTACACAACAAATGTATATCTTGAATTTTCTGTGAATGTCCTCAGAAGTTCTCTTTATTCTGAATGACTTTTGTATAACTGGTAAACTGTAAGAGATAGACAAAATATTACTACATAACAAATGTATATCTTGAATTTTCTGTGATTGTCCTCAGAAGTTCTCTTCATCCTGAATGACTTTTGTATAACTGGTAAACTGTAAGAGATAGACAAAATATTACTACACAACAAATGTATATCTTGAATTTTCTGTGAATGTCCTCAGAAGTTCTCTTTATTCTGAATGACTTTTGTATAACTGATAAACTGTAAGAGATAGACAAAATATTACTGCACAACAAATGTATATCTTGAATTTTCTGTGAATGTCCTCAGAAGTTCTCTTTATTCTGAATGACTTTTGTATAACTGATAAACTGTAAGAGATAGACAAAATATTACTGCACAACAAATGTATATCTTGAATTTTCTGTGATTGTCCTCAGAAGTTCTCTTTATTCTGAATAACTTTTGTATAACTGATAAACTGTAAGAGATAGACAAAATATTACCACACAACAAATGTATATCTTGAATTTTCTGTGAATGTCCTCAGAAGTTCTCTTTATTCTGAATAACTTTTGTATAACTGATAAACTGTAAGAGATAGACAAAATATTACCACACAACAAATGTATATCTTGAATTTTCTGTGAATGTTCTCAGAAGTTCTCTTCATACTGAATAACTTTTGTATAACTGATAAACTATAACAGATAGACAAAATATACAGTGCATGAGCATTTCACTGCAGTGCATCGTGGGAGTTTCATGACTTCATGGCACACCCACTGATAGGAGCAAGCAAAGCCTAGATCTTGGTATTCCATATTTACCGACTACATAATACCCTCCTCTCCTATATTTATCGGTTTGATACTCTTCGTTTTCATAGCTTAAACCAATACCGAGGTATTCTTTGTGAAAAGTCGTCGTGCAAAGAGATTGTGATTTCAAGGTCTGTTTAAGAATCTTAGGACGGGATGTGTAATAAATTAACAGGTAAATGTTTTATTGACCGATATAATGCAGGTGTTAACACTTGTTGCAATCCAAGCCGGGAGAACCTGACAGCAAACCTTCAGGTGTTACTTTATGATAATTGCAGAAAACAAGAAAATGACGGGTCTCGCCGCGAGATTACTGTGTTTAAGGAGAACGCGATGATGACTCACACTGCAGCCAACTTAAATTTTTTTTCCAGGAAAAAAAAAAAACAATCTAAATTAAGTTTTCTTCTGTCTGTTGCACCATTTATTTGTAAATAATATTTACAGACACGCCTCAGTTCCGTGGTGGTATAATATCTGCCTCACGTTCAAGATGTCCCGTGATCGAATCTCGGGAAGGGTAATAAGTGTTCTTTTAAGTGTTTTTCCGTATCCTGAAAGATGAATGGTAACTCTAAGCACTATGGACTCTAGACACATTTGAACATCATTTCATTCATCGTCCGATATGACTTAACGTTGAAGGTTTTCCCTTATCCTGAAAGATGAATGTCTAGTAACTCTAAGCTCTATGTAACCTGTACTCATTTGAACATCATTTCATTAATCGTCCGATGTGACTTAACGATGGAGGTTTTTCCTTATCCTGAAAGATGAATGTCTGGTAACTCTAAGCTCTATGTACCCTGTACTCATTTGAACATCATTTCATTCATCGTCCGATATGACTTAACGATGTAGGTTTTTCCTTATCCTGAAAGATGAATGTCTAGTAACTCTAAGCTCTATGTACCCTGTACTCATTTGAACATCATTTCATTCATCGTCTGATATGACTTAACGTTGGAGGTTTTCCCTTATCCTGAAAGATGAATGTCTGGTAACTCTAAGCTCTATGTACCCTGTACTCATTTGAACATCATTTCATTCATCGTCCGATATGACTTAACGTTGGAGGTTTTTCCTTATCCTGAAAGATGAATGTCTAGTAACTCTAAGCTCTATGTACCCTGTACTCATTTGAACATCATTTCATTCATCGTCCGATATGACTTAACGTTGGAGGTTTTTCCTTATCCTGAAAGATGAATGTCTGGTAACTCTAAGCTCTATGTACCCTGTACTCATTTGAATGTCATTTCATTCATCGTCTGATATGGCATAAAGTGTAAGGACGTTTTAGACAATTGTCAAAAATTCTGCTGCATTATATTGTACAAGGATGGTTTATAATCTTAATAGGACAGGTTACTTGGTTAGGCGCTGGCCCGCGGGTTCAAAAGCAATAGTTCAGATCATAGATTTCGTGGGATGATAAGGTACTGTTGCAGGATGTTCTGTATTTTTGAGAGTATACATGTTCGTAGATCACGTTACGAAGCTTAAAATATATTTAAATAGTGACTGCACTTGAAAAATAAGAAATAAAAATAAAAAAGAATATAGACTGAACATCAATAGATAAATCGGCAGTTACTGATGCTACGAGAAATTTACTTAAATTTCTGGTATTTTAATTAGAATTCTTAGGTTTGTTTTTGTAATAGAAATATTGAACATTCTTCATTGTAAAGCATAATTTGGTGTGAAAATATTTGTGTCCACTTTTGGAACTTATCAAATTTGATTTTGATTATACGTAATTTGATTTTGATTATACGTAGGCTCCACGTAGTGGTTCTGTGGATTTTGAAGGTTTAGCTGGAATGCAAATTGCTATACCTACTGTAGGCAAAGTGGAAAAAAAATGAAGTTCGGAAAGCAGATTTTCTTTTGTCACGCAGATATATAAAACGACAGTTTTGTTTCGTAAAACCTGTTTCCACAGTAAGATATTTGCAGGTAGACATGTTTTTGTTGGCTTGTGTTTTTAAGTGTAATCTCTGGGCGATATAAATTTATTGGAAAATCCATTAAACGTTGGACATTTGCCAGCGTTGAGTGGTTACAAGCGTTTGCTTTTAATCTTGGCCATATAGAAGAAACCGTGACCAACCGAGAACCTCCGTTCTACTTCATGGTTGGTTCGCAGTAAAAATACTTACGTCATGACATTTACGGATCAGTGCTTTGCGGTATAAACATTTTTACTCTTGTATTTAAATAATTTCTGAGATAATACGTAAATATTTAGTAGAGTTCAGGCGTAGAAGGTTTTATCTAGATAGGTCGCGATATTGCGAAGCTCGTCAGTACAGTGCCGAACAAAAAATATTGTATATCCCTGAGGTGGCTTGTTAAAGTGCCGGCAGCAGGAGCAACATCACGATAATGAATACGCAGGCGTGGTTCGGTAGGGACGCCCCATCGCTTAGCTTTGCGTGTCGGAGAAATTACAGAGAAGGCTTGCCCATCGTAATGCTAGGTTTCTCACAAACACAGTCATTTGGCCTGCACAACAACTCCTCATATAATTGCGTCACGTCGCAGCGCAGCCACCCCTGATTTAACTCCGAAGATGGCACACAGAAATCACTACATGAAAAGAAAAACTAGTTTGAAGAAATTTACACAACGAAGGGCACCGAAGTGTGAGCCAGTTCGAAATGAATTGGGAGACGGTACAAAGCTTACCACACGTAAACCGGATTTTATTACAGTAGGGAATGATCACTTTTTTTGACAACGTACCTTTATTCATCCTAATAATTTTGATACTCCTTAAAATAGTCTCCCCTGAATGCGGTGCACTTGTCTCAGCGTTTCTGCCAGTTTTCAAGGATACGCTGGAAACCATTTTTTGAGAGATCCTTTAAAATCGCCGCCGCAGCCTTCACCACTGCTTCTGATGATGGATAATGCCACCCACGAAGGCGTTTCTTCAAGTTAGGGAATAGAAAAAAGTCACATGGGGCTAAATCCGGACTATAGGGAGGGTGAGAGATGCACTTCACATTGATTTTTGCAAGATATTCAGCAACAACATTGGCAATATGCGGCCGCACATCCAACCTGATTCACGGAAATGTGATCTTTTGCGCCTGATATGGACTTGCAATGTTTTCAGGACATCCCTGTAGTGTTGTCCAGTTACTGATGTGTGTGCAGGTACAACATAGTGATAAACCATTCCATGACTATCAAAGAATGAGACGACCATAACTTTCCCAGCAGAAGCAACCACTTTTGCTTTTTTGGGGGTTGGTGATGAAGGAGATTTCCACACTGAGCTTTGCTGTTTGCTCTCAGGATCAAAATGATGTAGCCAAGTTTCATCAGCAGTGATTACGTTTGAAAGAAACTCCGGATCTTCGTCTAACATCAACTTTTAACTGCATGCAGACCTGAATGAGATTGTCCTTTTGTTCGGGAATCAACAGTCTTGGAACCCATCACGCACAAACACGTCTCATGTGTAATGTTTCTGTCACCAACGTGTGGGTGGTACTCAATGAAATGTTCAGTATTTCAGAAAGTGATCTTAAGGTAATTCGTCGATCCTCTCTCACAATGGCAGCAGCAGTGTTGATGTTTTCTTCGGTAAGAGCAGTAACTGGAGCACCGGATCCACCTTTCTTTGAAATTGATTGTCTTTCCTCTTTAAACATTTTAAACCACCTTCGAGCTGTGCTGTAGAGAAGAACAGACTCTCCATAGGTCTCCTGTAACATTGTATAGGCCTCAACTGAAGATTAGTTGAGACGAAAGCAGACTTTCAAAGCCGTATATTGTTCTTCGCGTGTAACCTCCATTGCAGCGGTAGGCGATACTGAAAATGTCTGAAATTGCCAGGTTCTCACATGCGGGAACCAGGAGTACCAGGAATGAAACTACTACGGCATGTTTGTTTCATATTAAGCTAACAGAATATAACAAGATTGAATTTTAGTACGAGAAATTATGACTGTAAAACAATTATGATTATTCTTTATGGAACACCCCTCAAATATCTATATTTTGTGTAGCATAAACCGTTTCCGAACAGAGCGGGATTGCTCAGGTGGTTTCCGTTTGTGTCCCGCCCACCTGACCCATGGGGCTTTTCAGGGGTTTTCCCGGGTCGCCTGGCGAATGCTGTAGCCCTCGAATTTCCTGTCCCTCCACATCATCTCTCATCTGGCGGTCTCTTTAAGCGTAGAAAGTGTCGGCGGGAGTTTCGGAGCTGCATGGCAGGATGGTATGCTTCTGGTAAACACTTCCTCCGATAGGACAGTCTCCGGGGCGATGATTGGGCCACGGTGGCCGTACTGGCCTGCCAGGGAGCTTCCATCTAGTCAGTAATATGGGCCTTGCCCTCTGCACTGTCTTGACTTCTAGGTACGCCGTCCTCTATCTCCTCTCACCTCATCCTTCCTTCCGGGGATGCCCCACTTGGAGTATCCAAAGGCATAGATAGGTTGCTCTGGCCAATCAGCTCTTTAAGAATTAATCCCATCCCATCCTACCCTAACCATTACCGAGGCTGCAATACAGAAAATGTTTTGAATTAAAAGGCAGCCGTTTTACTTTCGCTACTGAAATAGGGGTAGTGTTATATTAGACTAAATAAATATGATAAATTATTTTTAGAATTGTCTTAGAAAGAAGTATCGGGTTCATACAGAATTTTGTACTTTTACGAACATTTTTATATTAAAGTTTATATAGAAAATGCTTTCTGAATAATATCCTGTTCTGAAAGGTCGAAAGTGAGATGTCTGTAGATGGTCCTTCAGGTGGAGGAACTCTTCAAGGTTACGTGATGTGTTTTATGGCGCCATCAACAAGAAACTTTGCTGCCGAAATTCTATTGTCGCCCGAAGTTTTTGGCGCTTTTCCAAGACGGACGACGGAAACACGGTTGAGTCATCCGAGGAGGCTTTCTCGTGAGAAAGTCGTGGAAGTGAAAGTGATCGGGCACACAGAAGAATCATCTTGTGCAGCCAGCGTGAGGTTAGGAGGCTGTGGAAATAGGTTGTAGTTTAACTGGAGGTTTGCGAGATCCGGGGTATGTCCACGGACTGGATAGAGGACTACGGAAGGCAAATCAGTGCGCCCTGGGTAGGTCTCCTGGGAACTAAGACACCAGAGGACGCTGGTTTAGCTAGCGTTGAGCTCTGTATAATCCTGCTAAGTGAACATTTCCACCACTCACGACACAGTGCTCAGTAACAAGTCCCAAATCTATAAAAATACATCCTAAAACGCAATTCAAAATGGAAGTACTATTGAGCGTGGATCTATGGCTAAACCTCGGCCAAGGACAGACAAAGCCAGTCCGGACATTATTTAATATCAGGACGGCACGTTGGTAGCTCAATGAGTAAGAGCAACTGGACGGAAACCAGGGGATCCGTGGTTCAATTCCCGGCCATGGCACTGAATTTTTTATGTTGACTCTATCAAAAACCTTAGCCTATATATGGCTAGTGTGAAGAAGTGATTAATTTCCATCAATTAACTTAAATAGGAGGGTTGTTCAATAAAGAACGATCACTTTTTTTTTTTTGTTACACGTACCTTTTCTCATCCTCATAATTTTGATGGTCTCCCCTGAATGCGATGCACTTGTCCCAGCGTTTCTGCCAGTCTTCAAAGACATGCTGAAACCATTTTTGAGAGATCCTTCTAAATCACCTCCGCAGCCTTCACCACTGCTTCTGATGATGGATAATGCCTCCCACGAAGGCGTTTCTTCAAGTTAAGGAATAGAAAAAAGTCACATGTGGCTAAATCCGGACTATAGGGAGGGTGAGGGATGCACTTCACGTTGATTTTTGCAAGATATTCAGCAACAACATTGGCAATATGCGGCCGTACATCCAGCCTGCTTCACGGAAATGTGGTCTTTTGCGCCTGATATGGACCTGCATTGTTTTCAGAACATCCCTGTAGTATTGTCCAGTTACTGATGTGTGTGCAGGTACAACATGCTAATAAAGCATTCCGTGAATATCAAAGAATGAGATGACCATAACTTTCCCAGCAGAAGCAACCACTTTTACTTTTTTGGGGGGTTGGTGATGAAGGAGATTTGCACACTGAGCTTTGCTGTTTGCTCTCAGGATCAAAATGATGTAGCCAAGTTTCATCAGCAGTGATTACGTTTGAAAGAGACTCCGGATCTTCCTCTGACATCAACTTTAACTGCATGTTACCTCCAATGCAGCGGTAGGCGATACTGAACATGTCTGAACTTGCCTGGTTCTCACAGGCGGGAACCAGGAGTACCAACAATGAAACAACTACGGCGTGTTTGTTTCACATTAAGCTAACAGAATATAATAAGATTAAATTATGACCGTTTAAAAATTATGATCAGTGTTTATTGAACAGGGTACTTTTCATTTCAGCATTATCATTACTCATCAATTCTCCCCGGAAATTTGCGCCAAATTAATATGAATTTATGGTAAAAATTTGACCACAAAACACCAACAAAATTACTATCGCGAATTTTATAAATAATTGTCATTACAAAATCTTGCCTCTGTGTATAAGTGATAAACGTCCTGGAATTACAGTACTTAATTTGTAGAAGTTTGAAAGACCTCTGTAAATAGCGATGTGTGAAATGATGAGAGGGTGAAGTCTGGCAATGAGATTATCACGGCTATCGAAGGCCAGGGAAAACAGGTAAGAAACTCCCATCACAGCTTTCATTTAAATATTTCATTGTTGAAGAACTATTGCGTGCTGTATAGTAGGTTTTGGTCATGTTGGACAGCGAGTGCATAACCCCACGGTTGTCTGAAAGGTCAGCTGTTTGAATATGGTCGTCCTTGTTGGTCCGGCAGGCAGTCCGAACGGCCGTCTTGTGTCCAAGGTGAGCCACCCGACACAAAAAGAAACACAAAAGCGGCCTTCTCTCGCGTGTCTGCTCAGAGATCCGGCAGGGCTTTTCGTCCTCTGCAGTGCATACCACCAAATAGCTGGAAAAGCTTTGTACATTCATGCCCAAGGCGGGGATCGAATCCGCAGGCCTCAGGCAGACGCGGTGCGAGTGTTCGCACACAAGGTTAGACTCGGAAATGGCTTCTACTAAAAGTCTGTAGCAAATCCTCTGCGATGTAAGCGACAACGTGCTTGCTGACTAAGAAATAAGTGAACGGTGAAAAAAGTAAGAATTTGTTGGGTTACCCGTCCCAACTTGCTACATCACATCCTCAGAACTGTCTGTGGGCTAAATACGATGCACCGCCATCCCAAAGCCACTGTGGAAAGTAGTTCGGCGATATAGGTGTTCTCTTTTTCCATTTATATCCTCCAACGTTAAGTCATATCGGACGATGAATGCAATGATGTTCAAATGAGTACAGGGTACGTAGAGCTTAGAGTTACCAGACATTCATCTTTCAGGATAAGAGAAAACCTCCAACGTTAAGTCATATCGGACGATGAATGAAATGATGTTCAAATGAGTACAGGGTACATAGAGCTTAGAGTTACTAGACATTCATCTTTCAGGATAAGAGAAAACCTCCAACGTTAAGTCATATCGGACGATGAATGCAATGATGTTCAAATGAGTACAGGGTACATAGAGCTTAGGGTTACCAGACATTCATCTTTCAGGATAAGAGAAAACCTCCAACGTTAAGTCATATCGGACGATGAATGCAATGATGTTCAAATGAGTACAGGGTACATAGAGCTTAGGGTTACCAGACATTCATCTTTCAGGATAAGAGAAAACCTCCAACGTTAAGTCATATCGGACGATGAATGCAATGATGTTCAAATGAGTACAGTGTACATAGAGCTTAGGGTTACCAGAGATTCATCTTTCAGGATAAGAGAAAACCTCCAACGTTAAGTTATATCAGACGATGAATGAAATGATGTTCAACTGAGTACAGGTTACATAGAGCTTAGAGTTACCAGACATTCATCTTTCAGGATAAGAGAAAACCTCCAACGTTAAGTTATATCAGACGATGAATGAAATGATGTTCAACTGAGTACAGGTTACATAGAGCTTAGAGTTACCAGACATTCATCTTTCAGGATAAGAGAAAACCTCAAACGTTAAGACATATCGGACGATGAATGAAATGATGTTCAAATGAGTACAGCGTACATAGAGCTTAGAGTTACCAGACATTCATCTTTCAGGATAAGAGAAAACCTCCAACGTTAAGTTATATCGGACGATGAATGAAATGATGTTCAAATGAGTACAGGGTACGTAGAGCTTAGAGTTACCAGACATCCATATTTCAGGATAAGAGAAAACCTCCAACGTTAAGTCATATCGGACGATGAATGAAATGATGTTCAAATGAGTACAGGGTACGTAGAGCTTAGAGTTACCAGACATCCATATTTCAGGATAAGAGAAAACCTCCAACGTTAAGTTATATCGGACGATGAATGAAATGATGTTCAAATGAGTACAGGGTACGTAGAGCTTAGAGTTACCAGACATCCATATTTCAGAATAAGAGAAAACCTCCAACGTTAAGTCATATCGGACGATGAATGAAATGATGTTCAAATGAGTACAGGGTACATAGAGATTAGTTACCAGACATTCATCTTTCAAGATAAGAGAAAACCTCCAACGTTAAGTCATATCGGACGATGAATGAAATGATGTTCAAATGAGTACAGGGTGCATAGAGCTTAGAGTTACCAGACATTCATGTTTCGCTATAAGAGAAAACCCCGGAAATGGGCTTATGACCCAGACCGAAATTAAACTCGGGACCTCTTGAACTTGAGGCGGACACGATACAAGCCGTGCCTGTTTTCTGAAAAAACTATTGTCCGTCGAACATGACGAATAAAAAATAAGTTTCGATTGATGTGAAAAGTAGATATTTAGAAAATATCGCATTACAAACGTTTCAGGCATTTTATTTACTTAACATTAGATGTAATGATTCTATCATAAATAGCGTAAATTTACTGACTAATAAATCACAAATGTTAAATATTCTGGGATTTTTTTTTTTTTAGTCTAAGTCTATAATAGGGGGGAAAAAAACACATGCGCGTCTAAGTCTATTTCACTCATGAACCATCTTCCAGATTCTTCTCGTTATATTGCTGGGAATTTTTAAAGTGCTAAGTCATCATTCTTTTGTTTTGCGCCAATCTTTTATCTCGTTTAATATTTAGTAGATAGAAAGAAAATTTCTGGAAGCTTTTGTTTTTGAAGAGATGTAAAAGTAATTAACAGTAATGTTTATGAGAAAGAGATGAGAATATAAACATATTAATACGTGTGTGCGTAACTCCTGACTTCGACAGATCAAACCTATTTCACTGCAATATCAGTATAGCATCGGAAATGGAAGGAGCCTGCTCCAAAATACAGTTCTTCACCTTCTT
The DNA here is from genome assembly GCA_030765055.1 of Mantis religiosa. Taxonomy (NCBI): domain Eukaryota; kingdom Metazoa; phylum Arthropoda; class Insecta; order Mantodea; family Mantidae; genus Mantis; species Mantis religiosa. The sequence goes on along the minus strand of CM060951.1, from coordinate 217,429,646 downwards.
CACAAAATCACACAAATTCGTTGATATGGAGAACCTAAGTTAATCATTTTATCCACGTAAGAAAGCCTGGGAATCGAATACCTGTTTATTGGGGAGAGTTGTTATGTTAATGCAGGGTCAGTCAGATTCCTTCGTACTGGACAGATACCGCTCCAGCAGTACAGTCAACCTTAACAGCTGGCACTCCAGGGAAGGCTGGGTAGCATACTCTCCAGCTAACCAGCTATTGGCATACACAGAGCATACAGATGTCATTTTGGAACGGTACAAAAACTAATACAAGACGGTTACTACCAGAAGTAAACGGCTCGTCAACGATTTTGTGCGAAGTGCGAACAAACACGACTACCACGCGAAAGATCCCGAGTCAGGTAAGCAACAGTGGACACAGGAAATACTCATCCTATTTGATTTGGAACCTGACATTCCACAGTTGAAACGTCACTAAAAATATAAGTTTGTCATTTGTAGAGTATAGGTAACAGAAATATCGGCCCGCCTCTGTAGCCTGACTTCCTTCTTCAACAAGTCCCCAGTTCGAATCCTAGTCAGCGTGAGTTAACTGGATGAGGTTTATCCCGGGTTTTCCCTTATCCTGAAAGATGAATGTCTGGTAACTCTAAGCTCTATGTACCCTGTACTCATTTGAACATCATTTCATTCATCATCCGATATGACAACGTTGGAGATTTTCCCTTATCCTGAAAGATGAATGTCTGGTAACTCTAAGCTCTATGTACCCTGTACTCATTTGAACATCATTGCATTCATCGTCCGATATGACTTAACGTTGGAGGTTTTCTCTTATCCTGAAAGATGAATATCTGGTAAATCAGAGCTCTGTGGTCCCTGTACTCATTTGAACATCATTGCATTCATCGTCTGATATGACTTAACATTGGAGATTTCTCTTATCCTGAAAGATAAATGTCTGGTAACTCTAAGCTATATGTACCCTGTACTCTTTTGAACATCATTTCATTCATCGTCCGATATGACTTAAAATTGGAGGTTTTCTCTTATCCTGAAAGATGAATGGTAGCTCTAAGCTCTGTGTAGCCTGAACTCAATTGAGCATCATTTCATTCATCGTGCGGTATGACTTAACTTGAGAGGGTGTAAATTTGCAAAAGAAAAGATATATATGTTCTTTAATAGAGGCTCTGAAAACGTAATTTCGGTGAAGTTTTTAAATAAGATTTTTTGTTGGAGTACAATTCTTGTTCTAGCAATTTAAACTTGTGCAACCACCGGCAGTTTTAAAACGGAAATATCATAAATCCAATAGAAGACTAGACCAGGCAGACCAATATAAACAGTGGATTGATATTGACCGAATGGTTTTTGTTTTCTGATGTGACATTTTAGTAGGCCGAGTTGTAACAGATGCATGTCACTTGCTATCGATTTTATCCCCATGTTGAGTCATCAACACGTGGCACGACGATTACATGAATATGAATGTGCCGGTCTGACTCGCTCGCCAACTCTACACTTGATATGTTTGCCAATTAATTCTTAATTAAAACGCGGATACATTGTTGCGTGAGAAGCGAGCGTTCCTAATGTATGTACATATCCACGTACCGTGTCTTTAATTTTTTAAACACAATTTTACCTTCCATATCACGTAGCTGGGGGGTAGAGCATCCTCAAACTAGGATTAATTTTTTAAAAAAGTAAATGATTTTTTACTCACTTTCAAATTACATTCGACTGCGAATTTTTGTAGACTTAGGTTCTATTTGAAAGATCTGTACCAATCGACAGTAAGGGTACGTCTATCTTCTAATGATATAGTAGCAATATGACCCGTTTTAGAACAACTATCTTCTTGCCAACACTGTGAATTTGTCAGACTTTTGTAGACTTAGGTTCTGTTTGAAAGACCTGTACCAATCGACAGTAACGGTACGTCTATCTTCTAATGTTATAGTAGCAATATGACCCGTTTTAGAACAACCATCTTCTTACCAACACTGTGAATTTGTCAGACTTTTGTAGACTTAGGTTCTGTTTGAAAGACCTGTACCAATCGACAGTAACGGTACGTCTATCTTCTAATGATATAGTAGCAATATGACCCGTTTTAGAACAACTATCTTCTTGCCAACACTGTGAATTTGTCAGACTTTTGTAGACTTAGGTTCTGTTTGAAAGGCCTGTACCAATCGACAGTAACGGTACGTCTATCTTCTAATGCTATAGTAGCAATATGACCCGGTTTAGAACAACCATCTTCTTACCAACACTGTGAATTTGTCAGACTTTTGTAGACTTAGGTTCTGTTTGAAAGACCTGTACCAATCGACAGTAACGGTACGTCTATCTTCTAATGTTATAGTAGCAATATGACCCGTTTTAGAACAACCAGCTTCTTGCCAACACTGTGAATTTGTCAGACTTTTGTAGACTTAGGTTCTGTTTGAAAGACCTGTACCAATCGACAGTAACGGTACGTCTATCTTCTAATGCTATAGTAGCAATATGACCCGTTTTAGAACAACTATCTTCTTACCAACACTTGAATATGCCTGTAAGAACCAGGCAAGTTTAGACATGTTCAGTATCGCTGCAATGGAGGTAACACGCGAGGAACAATATACGGTTTTTAAATTCTGGCTTTGTCTCAACAAATCTTCAGTTGAGGCCTATACAATGTTACAGGAGGCCTATGAAGAGTTTGTTCTTCCCTACAGCACGGCTCGAAGGTGGTTTAAAATATTTAAAGAGGGGAGACAATGAATTTCAAAGGAAGGTGGACCCGGTGCTCCCGTTACTGCTCTTACGGAAGAAAACATCAACACTGCTGCTGCCATTGTGAGCGAGAGGATCGACGAATTTCAGACATTCTACCATCTACGCTACCGAGCCGGGCTCCGTTTTATTGTTATTCATTTTTAACTGTAATAAAATAAAGCTAATTTTGTATACATGTGATTCATATACTTGAAGGAGGTGATAAAATAATGATTTTATAAGAATAATTATTATAGATCATAAGCTTGATGATTATGAGATGTGAAACTGTAATGTATAAAGATATTCACGTGACTGTTATGTTTAATATCTCCCCTTTTCTTTATATTTGTACAAGGTATGGTTACACAGCTTTCCCGAGACGAACGCGCCAAATTCCTCCCCCGGGATACAAAAGCCTTTCCATCATCCAGCCGCCCCTCTTGCTACGTCGCGTTATTAATATTACAGTTTTTGCTGTTGGTAGAACTGAATTCTAAAACGCTGGCATCGCCATCGATGCGTGAAAAACAGTCAATAAATAAACAAACATGTTAATACGCAGCGATTCGTTGCAAACGTAATATCCAATATTCACATTCCGGATGATTTGCTTCCGATTACAACACAAGGGCTGGCCAGGTATTGCCAATATCACAGCGCGAAAGTAACCAAAACTTGTTGTCCACGTTGGAAACTTTTTGTTTTCCTATAGATAAGTAGTTTCTTGTAAGGCAAAGTGATAGTCAAATGTTTGTAGTAATTGCTGGCTTTGAAATGACAAAAGAACGGAGACTTTAACACTTGTAAATTGTTAGTACTGTAAATTATTTTGTAAAGAGATGAACATTTTTTATGTTGTGTTTTCGACAATTTGTTGAAGGTTTATCAGTTATACAAAATATACTCAAAATTAGCAGATTCACGATGTTTTGAAAGCATAGTAGAGTCTCGGTTATCCGACCTTCGGTACACCGACATTGCGTATTACCCGACATACTCTTACCAGTGCTTGGTCAGCAGGATGTGCATTCTCGAACCTTCACTGAGTGTGCAGGTATAAGTTTGGGTGCGGAAGATGATGCCTTCATTTCCTGTGAGTACAATATGCCAAGTACGAGCGCTGTTCAATAAAGAATGATGACAATTTTTTTTGACAACCACTTTTCATCCTCATAATTTTGATGTTCCTTCTCAAAATAGTCTCCCCTGAATGCGATGCACTTGTCCAAGCGTTTCTGCCAGTGCTGGGAATCAGTTTTTGAGAGATCCTTCAAAATCGCCTCCGCAGCCTTCACCACTGCTTCTGATGATGGATAATGTCTCCCACGAAGGCGTTTCTTCAAGTTAGGGAATAGAAAAAAGTCACATGGGGCTAAATCCGGACTATAGGGGGGGTGAGGGATGCACTTCACGTTGTTTTTTGTAAAATATTCAGCAACAACATTGGCAATATGCGGCCGCACATCCAGCCTGCTTTACGGAAATGTGGTCTTTTGTGCCTGGTATGGACTTGCAATGTTTTCAGGACATCCCTGTAGTATTGTCCAGTTACTGATGTGTGTGCAGGTATAACATGCTGATAAACCATTCCATGAATATCAAAGACATAACTTTCCCAACAGAAGCAACCACTTTTGCTTTTTGGGGGGTTGGTGATGAAGGAGATTTCCACACTGAGCTTTTCTGTTTGCTCTCAGGATCAAAATGATGTAGCCAAGCTTCATCAGCAGTGATTACGTTTGAAAGAAACTCCGGATCTTCCTCTAACATCAACTTTAACTGCATGCAGACCTACATGCGAATGTTCTTTTCTTCGGGAATCAACAGTCTTGGAACCCATCGTGCACAAACACGTCTCATGTGTAATGTTTCTGTCACCAACGTGTGGGTGGCACCCAATGAAATGTTCAGTGTTTCGGAAAGTGATCTTAAGGTAATTCATCGATTCTTTCTCACAATGGCAGCAGCAGTGTTGATGTTTTCTTCCGTAAGAGGAGTAACTAGAGCACCGGGTCCACCTTCCTTTTAAATTGATTGTCTGCCCTCTTTAAACATTTTAAACCATCTTCGAGCTGTGCTGTAGGTAGGAACAGACTCTCCATAGGCCTCCTGTAACATTGTATAGGCCTCAACTGAAGATTTGTTGAGGCGAAAGCAGAATTTCAAAGCCGTATATTGTTCCTCGCATGTTACCTCCATTGCAGCGGTAGGCGATACTGAACATGTCTGAACTTGCCTGGCTCTCACAGGCGGGAACCAGGAGTACCAACAATGAAACTACTACGGCGTGTTTGTTTTACATTAAGCTAACAGAATATAATAAGATCGAATTTTAATGCGAAAAATGATGACCCTAAAAATTATGATCACTCTTTATTGAAAAGCTCTCGTAAAAGGAAGAAAATGTTTGTTTCCATGGATTAAAGATTGAAAACAAAATATCAGCGACAACTCCTTTTCTCCCTGATAGAAGAAATGGACAATAGCAAGGACATGATGGAAAAGTTAAGTTCTTCAACATGAAAGACGTTGCATATTGGGTTGCTCAGGATTGGGAATTGCTTTAACGTGCGGTCGGGTTCCGCATAAGCACTTCGTTAGTCGCGTAATGTTATATGTTGGCATGCAGGCGCGCCGAGCGTTGACATGGGATGAGTTCCGCTTGGGGGAGTGGAAATGAAGTGCATTTATGGGATTACAGTTGATCGTGACCTTGCTAATACAAACTCTGGGCCACGGAGAGTACCTATGATGGGTGATCAGGCCAAAATGAGCCCGTCTCTGTAGCATAGGTTAGTGTGTCCGCCTCCCGTGAACTACCTGCATAAGGGGGTTTCCTGGGTTTCCTTTATGCTGAAGGATGAGTGTTGGGTAACTCTGTGAACCCATTGCTTATTTGAGCATAATTTCATTCATTAACGTTGGAGGACGTAAATTGAAATCCAAAGTGAGAAAATATAGGGCTAAAGGAAAGGTGATTAAGGAACAACTAGAGAAATGGATGGCAGGTAAATTCGGAGGAAGACCGCATCCACCACAACTTGCCCATGTGGACCTCTTAAGATCGAACCTGGACCACAATGGGAACGATAGATGTATCACGAGACATTCAGTTAAACTAATAAAATTCATTGATTTGATAATGCCTGAAGGAGCCCGCTCGAACAATATGCACATGCAGCGTTTGTACGGGTTTTAATTAAATTTTTGACTTGCAGGCGGCGTACTAATAATCACACTTACTTTTAATTACGGACGCAAACCGGCATTTCAAAGTTGATTGATTGGCGAATTAATAACTTGTTAGGGTCGGGTAATGGACATCGCCAGTGACTGATTTCTATGTTAATCGATACTAATAAGTACGGCGAGCTGGGGGTCCGCGGTTCGAGGTGACCGTCCTTGGTGGATTTGAGATACTGTCGTATTGTGCAGATTCCATTCACCAACCGGTTTTAGATCGCACAAGGTGCGGCGGGAGAGGGTACAGTCGGCGCTATATCCATAGGGCTACAAACCGACAAACTTTAATTTGCAAGTTCTCTGTGCTTCACTTGTTCTGCCTTCAATCCAACAGTTTGGAATTAAACATTCAGCCTTTAGTTTCTTAAATGTACGGCTTTTGAATGAACGCATGTTCAAAAGAGTGCGGGATCTTCGTGCTTAGAGTTACCGCACATTTTATCTTTGAGGATAAGGAAAAACGCTGGAAAAACACCTTATCCAGATAACTTACCCTGACCGAGATTCAAATTTAGGACTTCTTGAACTTAAGGCGTACACGCTACCACCACATCACAGGGACGGGCATCACTGAAACAATCTAGATAAATATTTGATTTTGTATACATAAAGAAGGGAGTTTTATTGAATTTTTAAGCAGAGCTTACGGATATTAAGATTATAACTGTAGACATGGTTCCCTGGTATCTAATGGATGGGTAGTAAGACTGAAAAATGATATGCAATGGTGGGATTTGAACCAGGGATCTCCCGGTATCCGTCCGGCTCCTCTTAACCAATGAACATCTTAACGTCCTCCAACGTTAAGTCATATCGGACGATGAATGAAATGATGTTCAAATGAGTACAGGGTACATAGAACTTAGAGTTACCAGACATTCATCTTTCAGGATAAGGGAAAACCTCCAACGTTAACTCATATCGGACGATGAATGAAATGATGTTCAAATGAGTACTGGGTACATAGAGCTTAGAGTTACCAGACATTCATCTTTCAGGATAAGAGAAAACCTCCAACGTTAAGTCATATTGGACGATGAATGAAATGATGTTCAAATGAGTACAGGGTACATAGAGCTTAGTGTTACCACACATTCATCTTTCAGGATAAGAGAAAACCTTCATCGGACGATGAATGAATTAATGTTCAAATGAGCACAGGGTACATAGAGCTTAGTTACCAGACATTCGTCTTTTAGGGTAAAGGAAAACCGCGGGAAACCTTATCCAGGAAACTTACCCTGACCGAGATTCGAACTCGGGATCTCTTGAACGTGAGCATCCATAGCCAACTTGCCAGAATGACATTAAATTCTCCATCTGACTCGAATTTTCCTGGTGAATCGCTAGGAGTTCTCATATACAATGCGATACACATCTTTTGTGGCCACTTACTGATACATAATTTTAGCAATTTAAGCTCATCCTGATAGATGAATGGTAACTCTAAGTTCTATGTACCCTGTACTCATTTAAACATCATTTTATTCATCGTCAGATATGACTTAACGTTGGAGGTTTTTCCTTATCCTGAAAGATGCATTTCTGGTAACTCTAAGCTCTATGTATCCTGTACTCATTTGATCATCATTTCATTCATTGTCCGATATGACTTAACGTTGGAGGTGTTCCCTTATCCTGAAAGATGAATGTCTGGTAACTCTAAGCTCTATGTACCCTGTACTCATTTGAACATTATTTCATTCATCGTCCGATATGACTTAACATTGGAGGTTTTCCCTTATCCTAAAAGATGAATGTCAGGTAACTCTAAGCTCTATGTATCCTGTACTCATTTGAACATCATTTCATTCAACGTCCGATATGACTTAACGTTGGAGGTTTTCTCTTATCCTGAAAGATGAATGTCTGGTAACTCTAAGCTCTATCCACCCTGTACTCATTTGAACATCATTTCATTCATCGTCCGATATGACTTAACGTTGGAGGTTTTCTCTTATCCTGAAAGATGAATGTCTGGTAACTCTAAGCTCTATGTACCCTGTACTCATTTGAACATCATTTCACTCATCGTCCGATATGCCTGATTGGAGGTTTTCTCTTATCCTGAAAGATGAATGTCTGGTAACTCTAAGCTCTATGTACCCTGTACTCATTTGAACATCATTTCATTCATCGTCCGATATGACTTAACGTTGGAGGTTTTCCCTTATCCTGAAAGATGAATGTCTGGTAACTCTAAGCTCTATGTACCCTGTACTCATTTGAACATCATTTCATTCATCGTCCGATATGACTTAACGTTGGAGGTTTTCCCTTATCCTGAAAGATTAATGTCTGGTAACTCTAAGCTCTATCCACCCTGTACTCATTTGAACATCATTACATTCATCGTCCGATGTGACTTAACGTTGGAGGTTTTCCCTTATCCTGAAAGATGAATGTCAAGTAAATCTAAGCCCACGCTGGACTGACATTAATTTAATTTTAAAAAGTTACAGAGAAGTCAAAAGTGTATAGCCTACATATAATCTGTGTATTTCATTTGATAGCTGATTAAATATAGGTAAAAATATGTAGATTCTTTGAATAAACTCTTAAAGCTAATATATTTTACTTTAAGTATAGATGTACTGTCCATGTGTTGTCCTGCCTTTGATAATGTGGTAGTAAATGTATGTGTTTACGGAATACTAACTTAGGAAATGGTAAAATAGTTAAATGTGCAAATTAACATAAGGAGTATGAATGGAGTAGTCAGTTTAGAAGTAAGCCGCATCCTGCAGAGCAGGCGGGCCCATTAGTCAAGCCCGCAACAAGACTCATTACCACGCCCACTCCCTTATTATGTCATCCTCTACTTCATTATTATTACTTTCATTGTAATTTTATTCATAGTTCCCTCCCTGCTCCCAGTTACGGCCTGAATTTTCAACCAAATACAGGAAGGCGACTATGCAACTGTGTACCATCGAGATATATTTGTATTTATTTCTCATCTTCTACATACATTTTTATAGATACATTGACATTTGTAACATTTCTTTCACACAATAACTATCCAATATACCCTTCCTACCTGCTTGCCTCGAGTCACATAACCCCTGGTTTTTCGTGTATTGATGACACTCCTGTCCCTGGTATCCCTCGTTCTAGTTTTTCAGCCCTTAATTGTTAGTTATTCATCAATTTTAACCATTTCTCTCTAGCTTTCCCCAGGTATTCGCCTATATTTCTTATATCCTTGTCTCGTTTTCTTTACTATTAATACCTCCCCCTCCCTAAAACTGTTGCACTTTTGTTGCCAAATTTGTTCTCTCCATATCTTTGATTGTTTGCAATAAAGTATACTATGCCAATCTGTATCCTCTTCTCCACACATTGGGCATTTCCCTGTATCCTTATCATATCTAATACCTTTGAAATTTCTAACTCCTGTCCTTGCCCAGGCAAATCCTTCTCGCCCTGACTTGTTACACACATCTATGTACTTCTCCCTCCCCCACACTGTCTTTATTTCCCTATATGTCCTCAATGATCTTTTCTCCCTTACACTGGTTAGTATAACCTGGCTATCTAAATCTTCCAGCCTTAATTCTACCTCTTTCCAAAAGCCCCTATAATAATACTCCTCGTTTCTGCAAATATGTCCCATACCTATCTGTTCCCTTACTCTTTGCGACCAAGACTCTCCCCATTTGCTTCTCATCTGCAAAAGAAAACATTCCTTGATAATATTGCTTTCCTCCAAATTGGCAACTCTGTATAGATATTTCAATACCCTTGAGACAATTTTAACCCTTGTTGAATGTCTTCCCAACTCTAATTGTGCTGCCCCATTGGGTGAAGCTACCGGTAAGCCCAAAATATATCGAGATATATAATCCTTTCAGTTAATAGAAAATGTTGGTTCTCTAATTTCTTGATACAATGGACGTGTTACACCATAAAAATAAATAAACAGGTTTGATATCGTGCACGTACATATCTGTACTAGGTACTGGAAGTCTTTAACAGATAATCGATTGTCTTCTGTTTGTTGAAGTGGCTTTTGTTTCTACAAGCTGCGGAGTGCAGCATTTCTCGTGTTATTGTACAGTAACATGTATTTTTTTTTTTCACACTTTTCTTAAATAGCAGTCGTTTGGATCAAATTTCAAAGTGATGTCGTGTGCGTTAAGGGGTAATATCTGGTTTGGTGCTGCTTCAGAGAAGCCTATACTCAAAGAATGGATGGCAGCAGCTCCGACTTTGAAACATTTAATAAACAGTATTCACCTAACTCGAGAAGTTGCGGACCAATGGAATCTACAGAATGTCTCACCTAACTCTGCGATCTTAAATATCTCCGAAAAGAAACAGAAACTATGAAAATTCCAATTGGCCAGGAATGTACCTATGTCACAAATGAGAAGGCATGCACAATCCATACAGGTAAACAATTAACACTTATGTTTATTCTAGCAAAAGGAAAACTAGAGCTACAATTAATGATAATACATTTGGTTCCGCTTTTCTAAACACATTTACTAGTGGCCTATAACCCTCAGAAACATCATTGTTGTGCATTACATCTGGCATGGAAAATGCACCCACAAATCACCAGTAGCGTCTTGTCCTATGAAACCGCGTCACTTCATCAAATGTTCCAAGTGCCCGCCGTTTGTATCAATACATTTTTAGAATCTGGTAAGAAGAGTGTTGCACGCATTGCAGTGTTTCTACAGATACTGCCGCGGATCTGGGGGCCACAGATCTTTTGAGATTATTCGATTATCAAAGAAGCTGGTTACAAGTTCCATGCTGTCATTAGATGTATGGCACGTTGCTCTATCTTGCTGGAAATAACCTTCTCTCAATTCGATATCATCTCCGTAAAACTTGAGATAATATGGTGAGACGAGTGCAAACATGTATAGATGCCGGTGGAGGACACTTCCAACATTTTCTCTGAGATGTAAATAGTGTAATGTAATCTCCCAATTGTGTATTATATTCTCCCAAAGTTACACGTGTGTGCTATTATTGGTACAAAAGTTATGTCCTATTAAAACGGTTCAGGTTTATGTGGATCGCACTGTACATGACAGGGTTAAGTCATCGCAGTGAGGAATTCAGCGACATTGAATAGATGAGGGACTCTATGACCCAAGTGGGGTATCCCCTGGGAGAAGGATGAGGAGAGAAATTGAGAAAGGCCGTCGCAAGGAGTCACGACGCTGCAGAGGGCAAGGGTCTCTACAGGAAGCCGGTTGGAAACTCCCGGGCAGGTCAGTACAACATATATCGCACCCTCCTTGGTCTAGAAACGACGGACCCTCCTACCTGAGGAGTATGTGTTTACATGGCGCATGTCATCCTGCCATACTGCACCGAGACACTCGCCGCTACTTCTAACCATCAGATGAGAGATAATGTGCAGTGATAATGGAGATGCAATGGAGGGACAGGAAATGTAATTAACCCGAAAAAAATCCGTGGGTCAAGTCGGCCAAGGGAATCCTAACTGGACCTTTCGAATGCGGATCACAAACGATGGCTTGAGCCATCCGGTTCGATAGAACAACAAAAGTAAAAATCTGGTTAAAGTAAAGAATGTAGAGAGGTAAAACGTGTGCTGTGGAAGCCATTACTGTTAAATAAACCGAAACGTCTTGCGAAGTAGTTCCGCCGGCAGGTTTACAGCCTCTCACATCGGCGCTTTTATTGCAAAATCATTCACCGCTACAAGCGCTTCTTGATTCACAGTCGCATTAACGAATATCTAAGAAATGCATGATATGAGGGCTGTTCACTAAACAATGATCATAATTTTTCGCATTAAATTCAATCTTGTCATATACTGTTAGCTTAATGTGAAACAAACCCGCTGTAGTAGTTTTATTGTTGGTACTCCTGGTTCCAACCTGTGAGAACCAGGCAAGTTCAGACATGTTCAGTATCGCCTACCACTGCAATGGAGGCAACACGCGAGGAACGATATGCGGCTTTGAAATTCTCAACACATATTTAGTTGAGGCCTATACAATGTTACAGGAGGCCTATGGAGAGTCTGTTCTTTCCTACAGTACAACTCGAAGGTGGTTTAAAATGTTTAAAGAGGGGAGACAATCAATATCAAAGGAAGGTGGACCCGGTGCTCCAGTTATTGCTCTTACCTAAGAAAACATCAACACTGCTGCTGCCATTGTGAGAGAGGGTCGACGAATTACCTTAACATCACTTTCTGAAATACTGAACATTTTATTGGGCACCGCCCACACGTTGGTGACAGAAACATTACACATGAGACGTGTTTGTGTGCGATGGGTTCCAAGACTGTTGAGTGGGTGAGTGGTGTTTAAGGGCCCGTCGACAACAAGGTCATTTGGGCCCTCCAAGACTGTTGATTCCCGAACAAAAGGACATTCGCATGCAGTTAAAGTTGATGTTAGAGGAAGATCTGGAGTTTCTTCCAAACGTAATCACTGCTGATGAAACTTGGCTACATCATTTTGATCCTGAGAGCAAACAGCAAAGCTCAGTGTGGAAATCTCCTTCATCACCAACCCCCCAAAAAGCAAAAGTGGGTGCTTCTGCTGGGAAAGTTATGGTTATCTCAATCTTTGATATTCATGGAATGGTTTATCAGCATGTTGTACCTGCACACACATCAGTAACTAGACAATACTACAGGGATGATCTGAAAACATTGCAAGTCCATATCAGGCACAAAAGACCACATTTCCGTGAAGCAGGCTGGATGTGCGGCTGCATATTGCCAATGTTGTTGCTGAATATCTTGCAAAAGTCAACGTGAAGTGCATCCCTCATCCTCCCTATAGTCCGGGTTGAGCCCTACGTGACTTTTTCTATTCCGTAACTTGAAGAACCTCCTTCGTGGGAGGCATTATCCATCATCTGAAGCAGTGGTGAAGGCTGTGGAGGCGATTTTGAAGGATCTCGCATAAAATGGTTTCTAGCATGTATTTGAAGACTGACAGAAACGCTGGAACAAGTGCATCGCATTCAGGGGAGAGTATTTTGAGAAGAAAAATCAAAATTGTGAACATAAGTAAAGGTACGTTGTCAAAAAACATTGTGATCAATCTTTATTGAACAGCTCTTGTATATTCAACATGACAAAATTAATCCTATGGTGCCATCTGCTGGCGTTGACATGTTTGTCTTATCTCTTAAACTTCAAGTAGAATGATACAAATTTTTCAAACTAGAGTCAGAGATTTGTGTTTTGACAAAGTAGATATTCTTTTTTAAAAGTAATCGTAGTTAAAAGCTGGTGATATTTTGGTATGCAGATGTTGGTGTGCACGCATAAATATAGGCGGGTTAACTAAAAGCCATTTGTGGCTTTTACAACTAACACATCCATTCCAATTCATGCATGCAGCAGTACGAGCAGCTTGCCTCCCCTATTAGATTAATGTTACTCGGACGCAGTAGACAGATTCCATTTCGGCAACAGCCATATTGTATACACTCACACGACGCTTGGAGCAGCCGTACGTGTTTTTTACCCTCTCTCTCTCCCTCTGTCGTGTAGCGTACGAGAAGCCTACCGTGGAACAACCACTCACATAAATATCCATAGGCGTATACACAGGTGCGCTGCCTGCACAATGTGGCATTCTTGTAACGTTTCGATTAACCTGGTGCCCGCCTCTGTGTCTCACGTTCAACAGTTCGAATCTCCGCCAGGGTGAGTTATCTGGTTAAGTTTTCCCTTATCCTGAAACATGTATCTCTAAGCTCTATGTACCCTGTCTCATTTGAACATCATTTCATTCATCGTCCGATATGACTTAACGTTGGAGGTTTTCCCTTATCCTGAAAGATGAATGTATGGTAACTCTAAGCTCTATGTACCCTGTACTCATTTGAACATCATTTCATTCATCGTCCGATATGACTTAACGTTGGAGGTTATCTCTTATCCTGAAAGATGAATGTCTGGTAACTCTAAGCTCTATGTACCCTGTACTCATTTGAACATCATTTCATTCATCGTCCGATATGACTTAACGTTGGAGGTTTTCTCTTATCCTAAAAGATGAATGTCTGGTAACTCTAAGCTCTATGTACCCTGTCTCATTTGAACGTCATTTCATTCATCGTCCGATATGACTTAACGTTGGAGGTTTTCCCTTATCCTGAAACATGTATCTCTAAGCTCTATGTACCCTGTCTCATTTGAACATCATTTCATTCATCGTCCGATATGACTTAACGTTGGAGGTTTTCCCTTATCCTGAAAGATGAATGTATGGTAACTCTAAGCTCTATGTACCCTGTCTCATTTGAACATCATTTCATTCATCGTCCGATATGACTTAACGTTGCAGGTTTTCTCTTATCCTAAAAGATGAATGTCTGGTAACTCTAAGCTCTATGTACCCTGTACTCATTTGAACATCATTTCATTCATCGTACGATATGACTTAACGTTGGAGGTTTTCTCTTATCCTAAAAGATGAATGTCTGGTAACTCTAAGCTCTATGTACCCTGTCTCATTTGAACGTCATTTCATTCATCGTCCGATATGACTTAACGTTGGAGGTTTTCTCTTATCCTGAAAGATGAATGTCTGGTAACTCTAATCTCTATGTACCCTGTACTCATTTGAACATCATTTCATTCATCGTACGATATGACTTAACGTTGGAGGTTTTCTCTTATCCTGAAAGATGAATGTCTGGCAACTCTAAGCTCTATGTACCTTGTACTCATTTGAACATCATTTCATTCATCGTCCGACATGACTTAACGTTGTAGGTTTTCTCTTATCCTGAAAGATGAATGTCTGGTAACTCTAAGCTCTATGTACCTTGTACTCATTTGAACATCATTTCATTCATCGTCCGATATGACTTAACGTTGGAGGTTTTCTCTTATCCTGAAAGATGAATGTCTGGCAACTCTAAGCTCTATGTACCTTGTACTCATTTGAACATCATTTCATTCATCGTCCGATATGACTTAACGTTGGAGGTTTTCCCTTATCCTGAAAGATGAATGTCTGGTAACTCTAAGCTCTATGTACCTTGTACTCATTTGAACGTCATTTCATTCATCGTCCGATATGACTTAACGTTGGAGGTTTTCTCTTATCCTGAAAGATGAATGTCTGGTAACTCTAAGCTCTATGTACCCTGTACTCATTTGAACGTCATTTCATTCATCGTCCGATATGACTTAACGTTGGAGGTTTTCTCTTATCCTGAAAGATGAATGTCTGGTAACTCTAAGCTCTATGTACCCTGTACTCATTTGAACGTCATTTCATTCATCGTCCGATATGACTTAACGTTGGAGGTTTTCTCTTATCCTGAAAGATGAATGTCTGGTAACTCTAAGCTCTATGTACCCTGTACTCATTTGAACGTCATTTCATTCATCGTCCGATATGACTTAACGTTGGAGGTTTTCTCTTATCCTGAAAGATGAATGTCTGGTAACTCTAAGCTCTATGTACCCTGTACTCATTTGAACGTCATTTCATTCATCGTCCGATATGACTTAACGTTGGAGGTTTTCTCTTATCCTGAAAGATGAATGTCTGGCAACTCTAAGCTCTATGTACCTTGTACTCATTTGAACATCATTTCATTCATCGTCCGACACGACTTAACGTTGGAGGTTTTCCCTTATCCTGAAAGATGAATGTCTGGTAACTCTAAGCTCTATGTACCCTGTACTCATTTCATTAATCGTCCTATACGACTTGACGTTGGAGGTATTCCGTTATCCTGAAAGATTGCCTTTGATAACTAAGTTCTGTGTACCCTGTACTCATTTGAACATCATTAATTCGTCTTCGGATAAAACTTAACGTTAGAAGATGTAAATTTAAAATGAAGCATTTAACGACCTCACGGAACCTTTACAAACATCTGATACAGAAGTCCCATAAACCAGGAATTTTAAATGTCCTGTGACAAATACATTGCAGTCAAATCAGGAGATCGAGCAGGCCTTGCAAAATGCCCACCTTCGCGAAACCCTCTAAGTGGAAATGTATTTACTGAAGTCACATTTGTCATGTGACTGAAATGAGCTGAGTCACTTTTGTGAGAACCACGTGCAATTGTGTTTTGAGATACTTCTGTGCATGGAGTTAAAAATTGGGTCTAGTAAGGTGATGTTGAGTAATTCTAAGATGGAACCACTGCGAATGTCTCTCCTGTGTTACTTTGTGAAGTTTTACATAGACACATTTTACATATATTTACATAAATTTATGAAAATTGATGATAGCAATCCTACCAGTGAAGAGCGTTTTGGTTCGAAATTGAAATTCATTAAGCATAGCAGCCCGCCTCGGTAGCGTGGTGGTAACTTGACTGCCTCACTTCAAGAGGTTCCGAGTTCGATTCCCGGTCAGGGTGAGTTACCTGGATAAGTTTTTTTCTGGGAGTTTTCCTTATCCTAAAAGACGAATGTAGGGTAACTCTAAGCTATATGGATCCTGGGCTCATTTGAGCATCATTTCCCCCATTCCATTCATCGTCCGATATGCCTTAACGTTGGAGGATGTACATTAAAAAAAATAATAGGAAATGCATATTTCAGTAGCATGCGATTGTAGGAAATTTTTCTTGACTCAAGTCCAGGGCATTTATTTATTTATTTATTTATTTATTTATTTACTTACTTGTTTGTTTATTTATATATTTCTTGCATCCGCTGAAGTGATAGGGTGCACACAATGTCTAAGTCCCCAGATTGTAGTGTGATTAACACTTCTGCCTTGTGTATGTGGGCGTGAGGTCGGCAGTCGGGTTTGTAGGCTGTGGCCCACTAGCGCGCATTTAGGCTATCGTTAAGGAAAGATCTGGTTGTCAACGAAAGCGCGTAGTCGCGGAAGGGGAAGATACTTTATAAGGGTTTATTGTGCCTTCATGTCGTGGAAACCGCTATATTTTATACACTTAATAGATAGTCAACATGAAAAATTCAATTCCATAGCCGGGATTTGAACCACGGATCTCCTGGTTTCCGCCCAGTCGCTCTAACCATTAGATTCCAGGCCTGTACTTACTCAAGTACTTACGATAGTAAGTTGCCACAAATGCTGTATCTCGGATGCGAGAGCCCCTAGTAGTCTACCGGGGAAGTATATGAGTCAGATGGAGAATTTAATGACATGACGGCACGTTGGTCATGTTAGCTCAATGGGTTAGAGCGACTGTACGGTAACCAGGAGATCCGGGGCTCAAATCCCGGCCATGGCATTAAATTTTTCTTGTTGACTGTATCAAAAACCATAGTCTATATTCGGCAAGTATGAGGAAATGATTAATTCCCACCAATTGACTGAAATTATACACTTAATATTAGTGGAACGTGGAACTGTACTTACTCAATGATAAAAATTATTCAGTTTGTTCAGATTACTGCAAAAACTGACAAAAATGGTTGTAATTGAACATGTTTTTCTCTTTGTTTGCAGGTATGTTGACAGCCATGGACGTTATCTGTGAGTACGAATACCATTACAAAAGATCGACCTAGGTTTTAGTTATCTACCTCGCATTACTTGGATTATTGTGTGGTTTTTTTTTTTTTTTTTTTTTTTACAATATATTCTAACCTAAAGGTCAGTATCGAAATTTCATCTCAAATAAATGTTCTGGTATCTCTTAAATTCAAGTTAACGTTTTTAGAAAAAAGTTCCATGTGTGCTTAACTCAAAAGACGAAAATTTGGAGAAATAAAACTTTGGTATACTAAGTTTCCAAAGAGTGGCATGAATGTTTTTCTAAAAAAAATTGACCTTCTAACCTAAACGTGGAACTTTTTCCGAAGTAAGTAGAATACATACCTTGAATTTTTTGGAAAGCTTGTAAACTTATCATTCGATTATTGTATAAGTGGTAAAACGGGTAAGAGATAGATCTTACTACGCTATTTAGTAATACAGTGCGATCCATATAAACCTGAACCATTTCAATAGCCAATAACTTTTGAACGAATAGTAGGACACACGTACAATTTTGGGAGAATATAATACACAATTGGGAGATTACATTACACTATTTACATCTCAGAGAAAATGTTGGAAGTGTCCTCCACCAGCATCTATACATGTTTGTACTCATCTCACCATATTCTCTGAAGTTTTACTGAGATGATATCGAATTGAGAGAAGGTTATTTCCAGCAAGATGGAGCAACGTGTCATACATCTAATGACACCATGGAACTTGTAACCAGTTTATTTGATAATCGAATAATCTCAAAGGGTCTGTGTCTCCCCAGATCCCCTGACCTAACCTCACCGATTATCTAAAAATAGAGTGTACAAGAATAGACCACGGACAATTGATATTCTCAAGAAATCAATTCGAACCTAAATAAGTAACATTGGTGAGGATACTCTTTTGAATAGACTTATAAAAGTTCACTGTTTTGCTTTTAAAGTCTAATGCAGAGATTAAAAATAAAAACACTGATGGTTTTAAGCTTAGTCTTTTTAAATATGTGCACTTATTTAATTTTATTGGCACTGCGCAATTCTCCCAACATTCTATTTTGTATTGAAACTGCAAATGACGGTATTCATTATCGGGTATCGCCGAAAATATCTTGTAAATGTATCGAGAAAACTATTATCTGTTTCAAATTGGATGATGTTTGTCCTTGAGCGCTACTAGCTGAGCAACCAATCGAAGTGCTGCAGTGTTTTTCGTATTGCATTCCCCCTAAGTGGTGTGTGACGAGCGGCAAACTAATTAATCTCTAATAAATACTATTCTCGCTGAGACAAAGATTCAGATTTTGCAAAAACTGATCCACGAAGAAGGAGAGAGTAATGCATTTAACATAACCGTGAAAAATCCATATTTTTAGCTCAAATAGTTTTCCTAATACAAATAAATAAAGTAGATACCGTTAAGTATACAATGCATTGTGACGTAAGCACTGTAATGAATATCATTATTGGTTGGCATGTATGCGTGAACGTATATTTGAAATTACTCAGAACTGAAACGTAAACATTTGACATGACGTGATAAAAGAAATACTTTGAATAAGCCAAGGTGTTTGTTAAATTCGATGAGAGGAAACAATACACTTCTTGCTAGTCTGGCAGAACGTGTCTGGTCACATTATATCTTTGTTTATGAATGGTTCGTAATCTCCATTTACTCTAGAGGTCAAAGCAGCATTATTCAGTTACTCTTCCGTTTAAAAACCAGGGAAAGTGTATCAGCTGGATCAGCTTGCAATTGAAATGAGACATGAGGTATTTTAAACCACCTTACCACTGCCAGAACAATCCAATTGAGTTAATGTGGGCTCAAATTATGTTGCAAACAGAAATAATAATTTTAAACTGACTCAAGTTGAACGACTTATTCACGAAGAAATTGACAAGGAAGACAACAAGACTGGGAATACTACGTGAGACATCAGATAAACTACAAGAAGACGACTTTTGGAAAGAAATAGCACGTAACGAGATTTTGGAACCTATCATCATAAATTTGCAGTACTCAGACGATGAAGACAATGACAATGACGAATTATCTCTTAACGTAAGTAAAATTCACAGCTATACGGATACCCCGCTGGCAGTTTCGTTGAATTAGAAAAATAAGTAATTCATAAACTATAATTTTAAACTATATACTTAAAACATGTGCGTAATATAGAATATCCATATTGTGATTGTGATTTCAACAACTGCATTATTATAAAACTTTGGAAAATTTAGTTTGCGTTAGCACCAAAAACACTCGCAAGCGTGCGAGAGAGAGGGAAATATTAAAAGAGTAGGGATAACGAGGTGGCAAGGCTGAAGGCTCTAACGCATCTCGTTCGCTACAGGCGAGAACTCTTCCCATTTGAAGCACATAAAAGTATCCGCTCATCCCTATTATAAGTGTTGATTTAGTGTAAAAGGTATGGTCAGTGTTTTGTTCACAAGTTCTCATATCTGCATGAATCCTACGCCATTGTAAGGAGAGCTGACGTAACGAGATACGCATGTAGATGGTAGTGCTAATTCACCTTATGATTCGGTGAAAATCCTGTGGAAATTTCAAATGATTTGATTGTGAACTAATATAAAAATTTTGTTTAATGATCATTTACTGTGTTTGAAATACTGTTAATGTTGATATGACCGATCGTGATGAGTGTAGCGTAGAGGGTAGCCTGTTTGCCTCACGTTCAAGAGGTCCCGAGTTCGAATCTCGGTCAGGGTGAGTTACCTGGATAAGGTTTTTCCGGGATTTTCCCTTATGCATAAAGACGAATGTCAGGTAGCTCTGAGCTCCATGGAACCCGGACTCAGTTGAGCATCATTTCATTTCATTCAATTCCGGTATGACCTAACGTTGGAGGACGTGAATTAAAAGAAATCATTGCAGTAGTCAGCCGATGTGCAGTTGTATACTGAAAAGTAATTATGCAGATGTTTTGTCTCGATAGGTAGAGGAGTGAGCTTTCCTAGCATGTTTTCTAGAAGAGATAGAATTACTGTAAATACATTTGTTTTCATCGAATGCACCTGCGCCGTGATGCAATGCGCACATGTGACATAACCGCATCAAAGAGGTTAGAATTGCATGAAAAGTTAACACGTGACATTTTCATGCCGGAAAGCCCGCGATATACTGCAAGATTTTTTTTTGTAAATCCCCGTGCCGCCGAAGTGAAATATCCATGGCGATCTTTTGTGCCAACTAAAAATTAATGGGGTAGATTTGCTGTCGCGGTTTTCCTCAGGAACAGCATGGCTGTCAGATTATGCACGTCCGATACGAGTTGGGGTCGACCCAGGGTGATGTATGGCAGGTGGGGAGGTGGGGATTTATTTTCTGTGTGTCGGGAAGGAAGTTGTTGTGTGGTTTAGCGACACATCAAGTGCTCGTGCAATATTTCGTGTGGTGTGCGCTCTCCGAACAATGGTCGAGCAAAATTATGAAAATGGCTCAGGCACGGATGTGGTTTTCTCCCTTCGGTTTTGGTAAAAATGCACTACTTGTTTTTTAACCCCAGCCATCCACCCACCCGGATAAAAAAGGCCGCAAAATTGCAGTTTAACGGTTCACATGCAGTTGTCGGCTTTTGTTTGTTTTTTCTAATTTCATTAGCGCGGATTCAGGTCAGATAAAAAAACATTCAGTTGGCTGTTGCATTGTAAAGATGTAACAATGCAGCGGTGAAGATACACCTGGCCCAGTCGGTAGAGCACCTGCCTGCCGTGCTAAGGGTCCCGGGTTCCATTCCCAGCAGTGGGGGTAGGTACATACAGTGTGTGTGTTTTTTAGGTGCACATTTGCTGATAATATTTATAAACCCCTTTAAAATATTTCGTGATGTGCATGTATTTTCATGGTTTTTCCGTCATTCTCTGGATAACCCGGATTGTCTATAACTGAGTTTGGACCTCGTCCCTGTTGGGCCGAGTAGACGAGGTTCTACTATACTGAAATACCTTTACTATAGTAATACAAACAAATGGGGGCATACTGCATTAAACAAATACATTTACTATAGTAATTAGTGACAAAAGGCTAGCATGGTGACACAAAGCTATGCAGTGATCCCTTGTTCTTAGCGAGGGAGATCTGGTCGTTCGTTTCCATGGTGACAACTTTGGCTAGAGAGAAAAACATGGAAAAAGTTTTCAAATATGCGGCGAGCATTAATATTGATATTTTCAGCAGTGTAGGGGCCTCTCATGAATATAACACTGTATGTTTGTTTATTTATTTATCGTGCTGGAGTCGCTTGCTGACACATGCCAGTTGTTTCTCTTACTACTTACCTTTTATTTATTTAGAAAGGTAGCGATCACGATTTCGACCCAAGTTTCAGCGAACGATAAATTACTTAATAGTGCATCACAATTACTTACTTGCCTTTTGATTCCCTCGGTTAGGGTTCCAAAATGGGAAGGAAAAGATCGCTTCCTTTGCGAAGAGATATAACCAGAAAACATGTCATACATTTTTTTTTAAATATTGCGTTCCTTGCAGAAAGTACTATTAAAATTTCATTGGAAATATACAGCCTTAAACCCCCCTCCCCCAAGTAAATAATAGCAGCTACCAGGCACAAAATTCGATTGGGAAAACATCGCAAGTACTCGATGACGCTGCGTTCACCATATACGCTTTGGAAAGATAAAGCCATACTCAAAACTCCAATTTGAATCCCGGCTATGGCATTGAATTTTCCAGTCTGACTCTGCATTTCCATACTTTGTCCTACACACGGCTAAGTTTGACCAATATATGCTTTAATACCACTCTGGCTTCATTTCAAGACTATACGACAGGGAGATGCTTTGCGGCTTGGCCGTATGCATGGTAGCCCAGTAGTTTAACTCGTGTGTCTTGTCTCGTAAGTGGACCAACATGAGTTCAAATCCTTGATGTGCATGTTTCTTTTTATTATTGTTACTTTAATATCAATGCCTTAGCTATGTTTTTTTCTTGCAGAAGATAAATAATAATCGTTTAAAAGTATTCATTTATAAAAACGCAAATAATATATTCCTGTTCAAGTTGTTCTCGGGAAGCAAAGAATAAAATGAAATGTGTAGCGTTTAACGCCCGCTTTTACTACATACGGCACCGCAGGCGATGACCCTGATGGTACATGAGATGAAGATGGAGCACCGGTGGAATGAGGTGGCGGGGGAAACCGGAGAAACCCGCCCCAGCGCCGTGTTGTCCATCACAAATCTCACTTTGCGGTCATCTGGGACCGAACTCGGGCCGCCTTGGTGAGAGGCAAGCGGTCGAACCACTGAGCCACGGCGCGGCCTCTCGGGAAGCAAGCCAGGTGAAAAGACGATTAGAAATCGACGTTTCGGGTGTGTACATCTCTCTCATCATCAGGATATTTATTAAATGTTATAACCACAAATGACTCACTGGATATAACACAAATATAAACAAAGACAAACACTCAAAATTCTCATTACTGAACAAACGACTGTTTTCAGTAAATTAAATATCAGGTCAGGAGATGGCGTGAGTGTGGAACATTAATTGGGGCAAAGAAACTAACTACTTAACTTGATTATCAAGCTGTATTGCTTCTTAAGTCGACGGATTTCTATTTTTAAGACCGGTTTCCAAGAGAAGCTGAACTGAAATCTCGCTTCACGATTATTTGCCCCTTTTTTGTAATTTACGTCCTCCAACGTTAAGTCATATCGGACGGTGAATGAAATGGGTGAAATGATGCTCAAATAAGTCCAGGGTCCATGGAGCTTAGCTGAAGGACAAGGAAAAACCCTGGAAAACCTTATCCAGGTAACTCATCCTGACCGAGATTCGAACTCAGGACCTCTTGAACGTGAGGCAGACATGCTACCATCTACGCTACCGAGGCGGGCTACACTTTGCCTCTGTTTGTACCTCCCAGTCATTGTTCTAGAATGCATTAGACCAATCGATAACAATCGTGACGGCAGCGGAAAATTCCAGACTTGTCTCTGTCTCCTTCTCTCTCGGCAAGCGTCCAACTCTGCGCTCCACTATGTGTTTCTTTCCTGCCCACGCGCACAGCTCTGGTTTGTCGCGGCTGCAACACAACAATGCAATCCGTGACAATACTATACAAAAGAACCATGCCATTAAGATTCTTTAGCACAACGTTTACTTCCTGAATGACCACGAGGCTCCTACCCCCTCCAAAAGAATGGCCGCTTAGCAATTAAAAATACCAAATCAAATTTGAAATTAACTAAGTATATTTGTCAAAAGAGTAATCCCAAAAAATTCAGATAAATTGTTTCTTGACGCGATCTACGAAAATTGCTTGCATAAATATATAAGTACGTTTAGGAAATTAATTGTTCATACCCGTGTGTAGGGCAGAGTATGCAAAGAGAGAGTCAGAAATAAAAATTCAATGCCATAACCGGGATATGAACCACAGATCTCCCGGTCTCCTTCCTGCTACTCATAACTATTGAGCTACCATCGCCAACATGACATTAAATTCTCCAACTGACTCGTATGTTTCCCGGTAAACCACTAGGGGTTCTCATGAACACATGAGACAACTGTCTTCATGGCGACTTAGTATGCTGTAAGTACTTTAAGACCCGGGCTTTATAGTAAACCACTAGGAGTTCTCATAAACACATGAGACAACTGTCTTCATGGCGACTTACTATGCTGTAAGTACTTTAAGACCCGGGCTTTATAGTTCGAACCACTGTTAGGTACAATTAATGGAAATTAATTGTTCTTTTACACTAGCCGTGTGTAGGACGCAGATCCAGACTGAAAAATTCAATGCCATAGCCGGGATTTGAACCACGGATCCTCTGGTCTCCGTCCAGCCGCTCTAAGCCTTGAGCTACAATGCCAACGTGCCAACATGACATTAAATTCTCCAACTGACTTGTGTTTTTCCCGGTAAACCACTAGGAGTTTTCATAAACACATCAGACAACTACCTTAATGGTGACCTACTATGCTGTAAGTACTTTAAGGCCCGGGCTTTATAATTCGGACCACTATTAGGTACAATTAATGGAAATTGTTCTTTCACAGTAGCCGTGTGTACGGCAAAGAATGGAGGGTAGTTGTCTCGTGTGTTTATAACAACTCCTCGTGATGTACCGGCATGTTGGCCATGGTAGCTCTATAGTTAAGAGAAGTCGGACGGAGACCGAAGATCCGTGGTTCAAATCCCGGCTATAGCATTGAATTTTTCATTCCGACTCTACCTTTTCAATACACAGTTTATTTGCAAAACAACTGGCTTAAATATATGGTACAAGTGGTAGTAAGTTATGTGTACTGTGAAAGAAATTATCTCTGTACTTTCTGCTGACATTCTTTTAGAAGCTGACTACATTTTCGTATTTTGATTAGAAGTAGCTTGTTTCGGAACCTAGGGTCAAGTGAAATTAAAAAGAAGGTTGTAGGTTATATGAAAGGCAATGTTTGAGGTGACTGTACCTCGGGGTTTAGGGAGAATACTGTGACAGTAATATGCTTCACTACTCACCCCTACAGCAAGACGCAAGATGTTGCTGTGTTCCCAACCGGCTGTGTATAGTGTCTGGACTTGAGAGAGCTTCACCTTGAACAAGTGACAGTAGACTCGGCTCCAAATCTGTGGGCAGCGCTGGCAGATACGTTTTGTAATGAACTACTGACAACATAAACACCAATTCTGCTCTGATTTATCCTGTCGAATACACTGCATTATGGGGCATGGTCTTAGATCTAAATGGGCATCAAAAACTCTTCTGAATTTCGTGAGTACAGATGCACCACAAAGTTGTATCTCGAGCACGTAAGTCTGCGTCTATGTATCCAGTTTGTTTAGGGAAATCTCAGTCACTTGTCTAGCCAAGCCGTGTTTGCATTCACATGACGTACTTAACCCACTCTTCTACAAGCACTCTACTACTGCTAATTGTAGAATATTCAAAGGGATAGTCACATTTTAAAAGATAGTGTAATCATGGAATTTCTTGCCCGCCTCGGTAGCGTGGTGGTAGCGTGTCTGCTCACGTTCAAGAAGTCCCGAATTCGAATATTGGTCAGGGTGAGTTACCTGGAAAAGGTTTTTCCGGGGTTTTCCCTTATCCTGAAAGGCGAATGTCGGGTAGCTCTAAGCTCCATGGACCCCGGAGGCACTAGCGTCATTTCACCCATTTCATTCAATGGAATTTCTTACTCTATTCTTAACCATAAATATGGCAGGGAGAGGTAAAATAAAAATAAAAAATAAAAAAAAAAACTACCAAGTTTAAAAAATTTAAGTGCTCATTTTTTAATATTCAAACCAATAACAGGCAGTATCTCGGAAAAGGTTACTTACAAAAGTAAAAATGTGCTTAATCGAAATGTACCAAAACTGGTTTCTAGAGCTTGTCTCCGGAAAATTGAAATGTCTTATATTTTAAGAAACATCTTTAGAATTTTTTGGAGAGAATAGGGAGCTATTTCCCTTGTAAATGGCAGCTTGGTGTAAGGAAATTCCGCGGCCTCTTTGGCGTAGGTGTTAGCGTATCAGCCTCGCTTTCTGGAGGTCCAGAGTTCGAATCTGGGTCGGTATGATTCTATTTTTTTCCCGAGGTTTTTCTCTATCCTGAAAGATGAATGTCATAGGTGAATGTCCTGTACTCATTTGAACGTAATTTCATTCGTCGTCCGATATGACTTAACGTTGGAGGTTTTGCCTTATCCTGAAATAGGAATGTCTGGTAACTCTAAGCTCTATGCACCCTGTACTCATTTGAACATCATAGTGTACCTTACGCTTAACATCAATGTTCAAGGCCCATGCTTACTAGTGGTTTAAATTGCTTGAACTACTGAACTTTTGTATATCACAAAACATAGAAGTCTTTCTTGGTTACTTCATGGCACCCCCACATGATAGCAAACAGGGCCGAAATCTTGGTATTCCATATTTCCCGACTGTTCCATAATACCTCCCTCTCCTCTACAACAGACACGGGAACTACCAGTTCATTTCGCTTCCGAAGGAAGTCATGGTAACAATTTTTTGCCCGAAACGATGTATCTACCTCGATTTCGTGAACCTAGACGCTAGCATGTTACATCTGCACCACGAAGGACGACAGAAAATAAATAAAAAATTTAAATAAATAAACCTGTCCTCCGTTTTCAGCCCCATCGGTTGTGTTTGCTACCTTTTAATTGTTAATGCTTCCATGAAAAGTTGCGTAATTTTCTGAGAGAAGCTCGTCACGTATTGTTTAAAATATAATCACAGTTGTTAGCTGTCAGGTCACCGAGTACCAACATTGGAAATGAGAATATCTGAAATTTGAAATAAACAAAAATAAGAGTATATAGACGCTGTTTGTTTTCAGAAAACACATTTTAGTTAGAAGCGATGTTCACGACTAAAACAAATTCAACGTACAAAGTTAAAAAAATCTGCGGGATTTTGGTAATGGATGACCTAGTGTGTTGATCACTGTATATTGACGCTCGTTTGATGGGACATAAGTTTTCAATTACTGGAAGTTATACAACGTAGCAAACTGTCATTCCATTCTCTTAGTTCTTAGAATTCTAAATTGTGATAAAACCAGGGGCGGCTCCTCCTTACGTGCTGCAGCACTCTATTTTCTGTTTTATAAATCATATGTATACATTTTAAAAGACCATGTAAATAATAGCGCATTATTAAACTTATCAGACATCGATCACGGCCAGTACTGCACACTTGATGCATGGTGGTCACCAATTTAACTAATGGAACGCATCCGACGTGCTGGGGGCCTGACAGCTCGTAAATCAGTACTGCGCATGCGTACAACCTTCCCCTCTTGCCTCTCTGATGGCCTTAGATCGCACGATTTTCGCACAAATGTGTTTCTCATGGGGTTGCAAGGGTGTTGTTCATGGATTTTTAGGCAACAAAAGAGATGACAACTACAAGCATTTGGTGACAGTGCTCCTGCAACATGTCCCTTAAGATCCATTTTCTCGACTCCCACCTAGACTTTTTCCCTCCTAGTTGTGGAGCTGTTAGTGATGAACATGGGGAGAAATTCCATCAGGACATTTCTGTTATGGAACAAAGATATCATGGCCGTTGGAATGAAGTAATGCTTGCGGATTACTGTTGGTCTTTGTATAGGGACTCTGCGGAACTCCATCACAAGAGGCAAGCTAAAAGACGACAAAGTCATGATTCTCTTCAGACACGACTATCCGCGAAGTATTTTTCCAGCAATTTAGAACTCTTAGCATGTAATTACCAGTTAAAAAAATAAAATGCACTTTCATTGTTGTTAGCAGTGTGTAATTAAAATGTATCCTTTTCTCTCAATTCGTTAATATGTAATACTTCCACCTTGTATCATAGAAACTAGAGCTAATAAAATTTTTTCATTGTCATATTTGTTTTTCTCAACCCAAAATTAGTAGGAATTTCCTAATAAGTGCTCGAAACATTTAAAAAATTATTTTTTTGTTGCCCAGTGTAATTTAATGTCCAGTTTTTTTCTTCAAGATATCGAGATTTTGCTTTTCGGTTCTCTTGCCACTCATAAATATATAATTATTTAAAAATAGGTTTGAATTAATCGGAGCACAGAACGTCTGTTTCCGGGATAATCTTCATATCGAATTTGTGCGTTACTTTAAAGAGTAGGGAAGTATCGTGATGGTTGCTAGTCGATATTCCTCCGGGTCCAAACACTATAGCTGAGCTCTGCCGCGGGGATAAAGTTCTCTTAGCAGGGAAGTTTGCTTCCCAAGTTGTAGCAGCGAAATTAGACAGATGAAGTTGGTACATGACGCTTTATGTTGGAGGATGCAGGATAATCTTGTGATGCACAACGAGGCTTCCTTATCTAGCATCCGTTTCCGAAAATACGCCCGCCCGCCCGACTGCGTACCTGAATAAACGTCACGAAAATGAAGTCCAGGTTCCTTTTTTGTGAAATGCAGAATTAACTTTGTAGCTACCGTCATTTCTAACTTAAGCCAGAGACATCAATATAACATCCCTAAGGGGAGCATATCACGTGATAGCCGGTGGTTCCGCTTTATTGCTTTTTTTTTGTCCTGCAACGTTAGCTCATATCGGACGATGAATGAAATGATGTTCAAATGAGTACAGGGTACATAGAGCTTAGAGTTACCAGACATTCATCTTTCAGGATAAGGGAAAACCTCCAACGTTGTCATATCGGACGATGAGTGAAATGATGTTCAAATGAGTACAGGGTACATAGAACTTAGAGTTAGCAGACATTTATCTTTCAGGATAAGCGAAAACCTGCAACGTTGTCATATCGGACGATGAATGAAATGATGTTCAAATGAGTACAGGGTACATAGAACTTAGAGTTAGCAGATATTCATCTTTCAGGATAAGGGAAAATACCGGAAAAAATCGTATTACTCTAACAGAGATTCTCACTCGGGACCTCTTGATTGTGAGGCCGATACGGTACCACCTGCGCTACCGAGGCGCAGTTTCATGTAAATGTTAGACAAAGGAATATCAAAATAAATCACATTTATTTGATTTGGCAATGCTTACTGTTCACATCAGCTCTCCAGTGTTATATCAGACGGACTATACAAGAGAGAGAGAGAGAGAGAGAGAGAGAGAGAGAGAGAGAGAGAGAGAGAGAGAGAGAGAGAGAGAGAGAGAGAGAGAGAGAGAGAGAGAGAGAGAGAGAGAGAGAGAACACCAAGGGTTACGAACATGGAAGCGTTCCAAAAAAATAACCAAAATAGCTTTGCATTAACACGATCATTCCGGCACTTTTACAATCACTTCCAAAAGTGACGCTCCGGTAATACAACTATGCTGTGTTAACTGAACCCTCTGATCAAAAGGGTCTAAGGGGTGTTCCGCTCTCTGGAGGACTAAGTGGTCATGATAAGGACATTAACTACTTTAACTTTAGCATTTATATGTGAAGCATATCAACAAAGTTTAGGCAGCTCTTGTCCCAGCAAGGTTGCCCTTTATTACGAAACACCCTATGTCCCTGGACGTATAAACACACTTCCAGCTATAGCTACAATGAAAAGTTCCAAGCCCTTTCTTCCTTTTTTCCCTCCCCGGAGTCAGTCCGTATAACAACTGATACCCGGGCGGGCGAAGGATAAATCCGACAGATGGAAGTCCGCCCGACCGCCAGCC
Source organism: Mantis religiosa (assembly GCA_030765055.1). Taxonomy (NCBI): domain Eukaryota; kingdom Metazoa; phylum Arthropoda; class Insecta; order Mantodea; family Mantidae; genus Mantis; species Mantis religiosa. The sequence goes on along the minus strand of CM060951.1, from coordinate 217,400,069 downwards.
ACAGGGTGTTACTCTTTTTTCGCATCATCTCACCAAATACTTAAGGAACGAAGGTCAAAACAAAACTTACACAAAAGTGTAAAGCAAAACTTACACTTGAAGCTCACTACACAAAATTACATCTTTAATAACTTGTTACTTTACAACACTTTCAGAATTCACTAAACATAATAGACTTATTTTTTTAAATGTAAATTTATATTGAGGAATTAATCCTTAAAGAATTAATCGTTTTAAATACATTACTCCGGTATATGGGTGATTTTTGATTAATTAGAGCCAACTGAAAAATTCAATGTCACGGCCGGGATTTGAACCACGGATCTACTGGTTTCCGTCCAGTCGCTCTGACCCTTGAGCTACCATGGTCAACATGCCTTCCCGACATTAAATTCTCCAATTGACTCATTATATTTCCCGGTGGACCACTTAAGGTTCTCATATTTGAGACAACTATTTGTGGCGACTTACTATTGTAAGTACTTAATTACCAGGATTTTTATCGTAGATCCGTGGTTCAAATCCCGGCCGTGGCATTGAATTTTTCAGTTGGCTCTAATTAATCAAAAATCACCCATATACCGGAATAATGTATTTAAAAGGATTAATTCCTCAATATAAATTTACATTAAAAAAATAATCTACGATAAAAAATCCTGGTAATTAAGTACTTACAATAGTAAGTCGCCACAAGTAGTTGTCTCAAATATGAGAACCTTAAGTGGTCCACCGGGAAATATAATGAGTCAATTGGAGAATTTAATGTCGGGAAGGCATGTTGACCATGGTAGCTCAAGGGTCAGAGCGACTGGACGGAAACCAGTAGATCCGTGGTTCAAATCCCGGCCATGGCATTGAATTTTTCAGTTGGCTCTAATTAATCAATAATAGACTTATTTTGGAGTTTTAATAAAGGGTTTGTGATTTTTACTTCTAAAATTATTCAAGGTTGTTTTTTTTATTATTTTTATTTTTAAATTCAAATGCTCACATATCTTTCTACAAGCACCTTTAAAAATAGTTTAAGTATTGCTTTAATTCCAGAAAAAGTGTAGACTTGTAGCTGCAGTAGTTTTATAGATGAGCGCACCCAAAGTTAAAAAAGAAAAAACGAAAAGAAAAAAAAAACAGAATTGAAGTTTAGCTATGTTGGAACTACAGCTCAGAATTTCCCCAGATCCATTTTCTGCATCTTTTTCAGCATCAGCAGCTATTTCATTTTTCACTCCTTCTCTTCTTCCTAGACTCTATGGCTACTTGCTCTATGGTATTATTAATTATTTTGTTAAATTGGCGGGGGGGGGGGGGGGGTGCTGGTGAATTGAGAACAGCAGCCAATGTCTTACCTGCCTCAATTTCCTTACCAATGCTTCTCAAGTCATAAGCAAACCTTACATTTACTTCTGTACCACTTTCAATTGTTCTGGATGTTTCAAATGTATATTCTTTATTACACTTTTGACAACTGAGTGATATTGTAGCTAATGATTCATTTCGTTTCTTGGTATCACAACAATTTTCATTTTCAAGAATTAACCTGTACAAAGTTTCTATATCTACTTTCTGAAAACGTGTTCATCTCATATCGTTATTTACTTTAGTTAAATTGTCATCATTGCCATTACACAATGATGAAACAATTTTTTTTTTTTCCTGGAGGAACTAATTTTCACTTCACATTCATCGCCAATGTTTGAGGTTTTTCTGACGACCAGGGAGTTACCAAGCTGTCCCGAAAGGGCGCCCGGCGCCTCTGGGGAGCTTTCCATAGGGCAAGACCTAGAGACTAACAAGCCCCCCCCCAATCTGGTATTGTGGGCTCAAGACGGGATGGAAGTGGATACGCCACTTACCTACGCCAACTCCAAAATGGGAAGGCTACCGATATGACCTCGGAAGGGCCGCCTGGTGATCTAGCATACCTTCCACTAGCTATGCTGGCTAGTACTCGGGAATATATGACTTCCCTCAACCCCGTCCGGAGACGTACCCGATCACCCACATGTATCGGGAACCTCTGCCCCTTCGAGTCCAACCCAACCCGAACTACTCCCAATAAGGGAGGGGCTCTGCTAGGGTTCCGCAGCGCCCGTACCACGCAATGTTTGAGGTTGGGTTTAACGAAGTCAATATATTGTCATATGTTACTACAGTTTTTCCATTCTAGGAGTTGTAAATATTTTATTATGTAACAGGATTACTTAAACTGTTTATACTGGTTCCCATGACGATTTCTTACACCAAAATTATTGCTTCTTCCCATCTTGAAAACAGCAATAGTAATTCAAAACATACGTAAACAAAGCATAGAAGAATTAACATCAGCTGTGCAGATTAATATTAATAGACAAAACAAGGACTTCCTTTCCTAATAAGGGTGTGCTCTTCATAAAGGTTACAACCAAGGAGAGAACACAGTTACAAATGCCTAATAGGGGACGTGGCGCACTGTACAAAATTTTCAAAATGAGTATTTAGAACTTTTAAAACCATGTGGCAGAAAATAAATATCGTTATTCGCTTCTACAAACATCAGGAAAGATGGAAAGGTAGAGCCAGACTGAAAAATTCAATGTCATAGCCGAGATTTGAATCACGGATCTTCTGGTTTCCTTCCAGCCGCTCTAACCCTTGAGCTACTATGGCCAACGTGTTGATATGATATTAAATTCTCCAACTGACTCGTGTTTTTCCCGGCTATGTCATTGAATTTTTCAGTCTGGCTGTACCTTTCCATACTTTAGCCTACACACGATGATGATGATATATATATAAGGGTGCTCAACTACGGCGGTCATCAGCGCCCTTTAAAAAACTAGCCATGGCAAAAGCCAGATATAAAACTTTCTAAAAACTATACAAGTGTAACAAAACCTATTAAAAATACAACGGCCAGTGTGCAAGAACAATTAATTTCCATCAGGGAAGATTATTTTGTCAATAGTGATTTTGTGAAATTAACCCCGAATGCTCTTCTGGCATACATTAAGGTATGCTGTGTTATTTGGTCCGCATTGTTGGTTGGTACATCGATACCTTTTCCACGCAAAGTGATCGTAAGCTGGAAATGTGTAGAATTTCGTAGTTAAAACCTTTTCTTTCATCTGCGCAATTATAAAATAGTAATAATGTGGTTTAGAGGTGCTGAAAACATTCGGACAGGACATTGTTGAGTCTTTACTCGTTGGAACGTAACCAAGGAGTCTGTAATGAAATGTATCATTGCAGGAGGCCATGCACGCCACTTGACTTTGGTCAACAGTTCGTTGAGCCCATTATCGCGTCACACTCCACTCGTTCTTCTTTAATTACCAAACCCAAAACATCTGTAAAGTTTACTATGTACGTTTTATTGCGACTTATGTCTAACAAGTTGAAATTTTCTTCAAAATAAGAGAGAGTAGTTAAGTTTATAAATCCCTAAACTAATTTAATATCAAATAAACAAAAGCCAACATTAGTTATTACAAGGTTGACATGAATCTTACTAGAAAGTTTATTTTGGTCACTTTTGGAAGGAAGTGCTTGAAGTCCCACATAAACAGAGCAGTAAAAGAGATATTTTCTTCTATCCTCTTCTTCTTTAAGGATATTGTGACTTTGTGGGTTCGTAGAATTAACAGTCCAAGTTGCAGAAATTCAAAATGCACTTTATTTCCGTACAAACACACTTTGGTTAACCCTTACAGTAGCATAATTACGTCACCTACACAAATACAATCTTCCAAGGTCGCCGTACACAAAAAAAAAGAGTTCACTTTCAAAACACAGCTGTACGCACACGCACTTCCTATTATGACTCTCTCATTACGACTCGCGGCTTCCTTCTATACCTCTACTCATATTTCTAGACATTTCTGGAATGTTCTGTAACAAACAAGAAATCGGACCTTCCAATCATACCACAGCAAAGAAAGTCCGGGGCCTGAGACGCAGGGGTACCACTGTGTAAGGGTGGCACTGGATGACACATTCCTTTCAGGGACCTTCTTTGCGTTGCTGGACAATATCTCTCGTTATCTGTTTCGGCAAGCTTTTATCTCCGCGTTGCATTATCTGTCACTTATCTCCGCGCTGCACTGTCTGTCCCTTTGTGCGCGTTGGCCGCGCACCGTGGCAACGATGGGTTCGCGACAATACCTATGACTTAAAATTTGAAATCCTGAACTAATAACGCTAGGGTTTTTTTTTTTTTTTTTTTTTTTTTTTTTTTTTTTTAAAGATTTATACCACAGATGTAACTTATTGCAAATATGCTGCAGCTCAAATTTTATCCATTTCACTTTGATAGTTTGGAAAAAATAGTCAAATTTATTTGTTTTTTGTTACGTCAGCTAAAAAGTCCCTTGCTACAAAATAACTTAAAAAATTTGCTCTAATATTTTAACAACAGGTTCCCAGTACACCCAGCTTTTGAATTTTTCCTAGGTTTCTCTGTGTCTCAATAACTTTATGCTCCAGAAATTTTAAAGCTATGAATATGGCCCTTTTTTTACCCATAATTTAAATTTTTGTGTTTTGAAGTAAAGAAAGCGTGCTTAAGTGTATCTCACAATAAAACCCAGGGCAATTTCAATTCACTGTGTCTCTATGAACGTGCGTAGCAAGTTTCATTTGTCTAACACTAAAACTGCCACACAAGGAACATCTTAAATAATGAAAAATGCTAAAGTGTTCAATAGAGAAACAACAAGGATAAAGAATTAGAATTAATATCTAACACTAGCACTCACGTAACTTTCAAACTAGATTAGAGCATTTAAAAATGACTTTCGGATGCTATCTAAGCATTCTTTGGATTCAGGAAGGCTTACACTATTTTATAGACTAAAAATAGGAAAAGGTGATTTTTTTTTTTTTTTTTTTTTTTTTTTTTTTTTTTTTTTTTTTTTTATAATGGTTCTCTAAAGATCTATTTGATCTAAATTATGTAGGTACTCGTTTCGACTTCTAACACCTTTCTAGAGCAAGTTATGAGGAAAGAAAGTTTGCTGTTTGAGTAGTGACAGTGTCAAATGTTTTCATTATTGTAGACCGGGAGGTAGAGGGCGACAAAATCCGCTTCCGAAATGGGATGCGGGTCCATATGTGCTCCTCAATTCCACACACGTTCTGCAACAAAACGAATCAATTAAAAGCTTAACACACACAGTGGAGCGTCACGGCTAAAAATATCATGTCCAGCGCTCGACACGAGAGCTTCTTATTGCCGTGTCATCACTACCTCCTTCCCTTGGCGATCTAGCATCTATCTTTAAGATAGGGTCATGACAAATAACGAATGTTCTATGTAAGAGGTGCGTTCAAGTTAATAACATCTCCTAGTTTTTTACAGGACTGGGACCGATAGGGACTAAAATACACGTGAACTCCTTGTGAATGCCTGACAGATGGCAGCACTGTACTGTGCATAGAACTCTAGTGGCAGTGACTGTTTTTTATATTTAAAATGGTGACGTTTTCATTGCAAGAACAGCGTGTAATTATTCGTTTTCTTCATTTTCGTGGTGTGACACCTATTGAAATTCATCGGCAGTTAAGTGAGACATGTGGTGATGGTACCATGGATGTGTCTAATGCACGTTCCTGGATGTGACAGTTCAATGAAGACAGAACATCGTGTGACAACAAACCAAGACAGTTGAGTGAGACATGCGGTAATGGTACCATGGATGTGTCTAATGTACGTTCCTGGATGTGACAGTTCAATGAAGACAGAACATCGTGTGACAACAAACCAAGACAGTTGAGTGGGGCATGTGGTGATGGTACCATGGATGTGTCTAATGTGCGTTCCTGGGTGCGACAGTTCAATGAAGGCAGAACATCGTGTGACAACAAACCAAGACAGTTAAGTGAGGCATGTAGCGATGGTACCATGGATGTGTCTAATGTACGTTCCTGGGTGCGACAGTTCAGTGAAGGCAGAACATCGCGTGACAACAAACCAAGACAGTTAATTGAGGCATGTGGTGACGGTACCATGGATGTGTCTAATGTGCGTTCCTGGGTGCGACAGTTCAATGAAGACAGAGCATCGTGTGACAACAAACCAAGACAGTTAAGTGAGGTATGTGGTGATGGTACCATGGATGTGTCTAATGTACGTTCCTGGGTGCGACAGTTCAATGAAGGCAGAACATCGTGTGACAACAAACCAAGACAGTTAAGTGAGGTATGTGGTGATGGTACCATGGATGTGTCTAATGTACGTTCCTGGGTGCAACAGTTCAATGAAGGCAGAACATCGTGTGACAACAAACCAAGACAGTTAAGTGAGGCATGTGGTGATGGTACCATGGATGTGTCTAATGTACGTTCCTGGGTGCAACAGTTCAATGAAGGCAGAACATCGTGTGACAACAAACCAAGACAGTTAAGTGAGGTATGTGGTGACGGTACCATGGATGTGTCTAATGTACGTTCCTGGGTGCGACAGTTCAATGAAGGCAGAACATCGTGTGACAACAAACCAAGTCAGTTAAGTGAGGCATGTGGTGATGGTACCATGGATGTGTCTAATGTACGTTCCTGGGTGCAACAGTTCAATGAAGGCAGAACATCGTGTGACAACAAACCAAGACAGTTAAGTGAGGCATGTGGTGATGGTACCATGGATGTATCTAATGTACGTTCCTGGGTGTGACAGTTCAATGAAGACAGAACATCGTGTGACAACAAACCAAGACAGTTAAGTGAGGCATGTGGTGATGGTACCATGGATGTGTCTAATGTACGTTCCTGGGTGCGACAGTTCAATGAAGACAGAACATCGTGTGACAACAAACCAAGACAGTTAAGTGAGGCATGTGGTGATGGTACCATGGATGTGTCTAATGTACGTTCCTGGGTGTGACAGTTCAAAGAAGGCAGAACATCGTGTGACAACAAACCAAGACAGTTAAGTGAGGCATGAGGTGATGGTACCATGGATGTGTCTAATGTGCGTTCCTGGGTGCAACAGTTCAATGAAGGCAGAACATCGTGTGACAACAAACCAAGACAGTTAAGTGAGGCATGAGGTGATGGTACCATGAATGTGTCTAATGTCCGTCCTGGGTGTGACAGTTCAATGAAGACAGAACATCGTGTGACAACAAACCAAGACAGTTAAGAGAGACATGAGGTGATGGTACCATGAATGTGTCTAATGTCCGTCCTGGGTGTGACAGTTCAATGAAGACAGAACATCGTGTGACAACAAACCAAGACAGTTAAGAGAGACATGAGGTGATGGTACCATGAATGTGTCTAATGTCCGTCCTGGGTGCGACAGTTCAATGAAGACAGAACATCGTGTGACAACAAACCAAGACAGTTAAGTTAGGCATGTAGTGATGGTACCATGGATGTGTCTAATGTGCGTTCCTGGGTGTGACAGTTCAATGAAGACAGAACATCGTGTGACGACAAACCAGGATAGTTGCAGACATCGCGTCCGACATTGGCATTTTCGTGGGATCTGTGCACACAATCCTGCATTTTTGTTGTAATTTACGTCCTCCAACGTTAAGTCATATGGGACGATGAATGGAATAGGTGAAATGCTGCTCAAATGAGCCCAGGGTCCATAGAGCATAGTTACCTGACATTCGTCTTTCAGGATAAGAGAAAAGCCCGGGAAAACCTCATCCAGGTAACTCACCCTGACCGAGATTCGAACTCGGAACCTCTTGAACGTGAGGCAGACTTGCTACCATCTACGCAATCGAGGCGGGCTCAACAACAATCCTGCCTGAGGATCTGAAAATGCTCAATTGGCGATCCTCCAAAACAACGTTCTCCACTCGCCGGATCATGTCGTCAGACCGGCTGATGCGAGGCCGTGACTTGTCTTGGTTTGTTGTCACACGATGTTCTGCCTTCATTGAGCTGCCACACCCAGGAACGTACATTAGACACATCCATGGTACCATCACTACAGGCCTCACTTAACTGTCTTGGTTTGTTGTCACACGATGTTCTGCCTTCATTGAACTGTCGCACTCAGGAACGTACATTAAACACATCCATGGTACCATCACCACATGCCTCACTTAACTGTCTTGGCTTGTCACACGATGTTCTGTCTTCATTGAACTGTCGCACTCAGGAACGTACATTACACACATCCATGGTACCATCTCCACATGTCTCACGTAACTGTCTTGGTTTGTTGTCACACGATGTTCTGCCTTCATTGAACTGCCACACCCAGGAACGTACATTAGACACATCCATGGTACCGTCACCACATGCCTCACTTAACTGTCTTGGTTTGTTGTCACACGATGTTCTGTCTTCATTGAACTGTCGTACCCAGGAACGTACATTAGACACATCCATGGTACCATCACCACATGCCTCAGTTAACTGTCTTGGTTTGTTGTCACACGATGTTCTGTCTTCATTGAACTGTCACACCCAGAAACGTACATTAAACACATCCATGGTAGCATCACCACATGCCTCACTTAACTGTCTTGGTTTGTAGTCACACGATGTTCTGCCTTCATTGAACTGTTACACCCAGGAACGTACATTAGACACATCCATGGTACCATCACCACATGCCTCACTCAACTGTCTTGGTTTGTTGTCACACGATGTTCTGTCTTCATTGAACTGTCGCACTCAGGAACGTACATTAGACACATCCATGGCACCATCACCACTTGCCTCACTTAACTGTCTTGGTTTGTTGTCACACGATGTTCTGTCTTCATTGAACTGTCACACCCAGGAACGTACATTAGACACATCCATGGTACCATCACCACATGCCTGACTCAACTGTCTTGGTTTGGTGTCACACGATGTTCTGTCTTCATTGAACTGTCACACCCAGGTACGCACATTAGACACATCCATGGTAGCATCACCACATGCCTCACTTAACTGTCTTGGTTTGTTGTCACACGATGTTCTGCCTTCATTGAACTGTCGTACTCAGGAACGTACATTAGACACATCCATGGTACTGTCACTACATGCCTCACTTAACTGTCTTGGTTTGTTGTCACACGATGTTCTGCCTTCATTGAACTGTCGCACTCAGGAACGTACATTAGACACATCCATGGTACCATCACCACATGCCTCACTTAACTGTCTTGGTTTGTTGTCACACGATGTTCTGCCTTCATTGAACTGTCGCACTCAGGAACGTACATTAGACACATACATGGTACCATCACCACGTGCGCCCGCCTCCGTAGCGTAGATGGTAGCGTGTCTGCCTTACGTTTAAGATGTCTCGAGTTCGAAACTCGGTTAGGGTGAGTTACCTGGATAAGTTTTTCCAGGGTTTTCCCTTACCCTGAAAGACGAATGTCGGGTAACTCTAAGCGCTATGGACCCGTGGCGAATTTGAGCATCATTTCACCCGTTCCATTCATCAGGTGATATGACTTAACGTTGGAGGTGGTAAACTACAAAAAAAAAAAAAAAAAAAAAAAAAAAAAATCACCATGAAAATGGAGAAAACAAATGATTACACGCTGTTCTTGGAATGAAAATGTCGCCATGTTAAGTATCAAAAGCAGTTCTAACTCTCGTCGCTGGCACTGGAGTTCTATGCACTGTACAGTGCTACCCTCTATCACGCATTCACAAAAAGTCCACGTGTTTTTTTGTTAGCCAGAAGTTCCTGTTTGGTCCCAGTCCTGAAGAAAAAAATAGGTGATACAATCTGAACGCACCTCGTATCACTATTCTATGGATTCGTACCAATTCAAATTTGCACGAATTTACGTCATGATGTAAGTTCACTGTACGCGGCAGCAGGGAGCGGTGCGCTGCGAGGATTTGAAAAATTTGTGCCAGTTAGTACCCGTCACGGCTACTGTTGGCAGAGATCAGTAGTACTGACACAGATTTGCTGTGTAAAACCTACCGAACATTTGTGTTCTAGTCAATCACATTCTGTCCACTTGTTCATACTTAAAATTAAATGAATTTTTGTTTTCTAATGTTACCTGCACTGCGATTAAAACAAAACTCTGCCTGTGCTGGAAGTGCATTCTTTAGTGTATGAATACTATACGAAAAAGATAACTTATTTAAAAAAATAAAGAGTCCATTTTCTATATCATCATTAGAAGACAAGACAAAACGGAAATAGATCTACTCGTGATCTGCATTACATTTAAATATCTGAATCTTGTTACCTTAACTTCAATCAATTCCTAGCCAAAAACACTGTGTAACGTAAAGAGGATGGAAGAATCACATGTTATATGAATGTTATGATGTGAATTTCTGTTTGGTAGAGGGCCATACATCGTAAAGAACGCAGCTCCACTCGTAAAAAAGCCTTTACGAGGTTACCTCGTGACGGAATGTCGCTTTTGGAGATCCGCCAAGATGTAGCACAAAGAAAAACAAGAAAGCTTTAATTGCGAGCAGGTAGATATGACGTGCACTATGCCAATTTCAACCCGCGAAATTGGAATTCCATTCAACACTGTACAGCATTGGTCAAAATATTTTTGTTGATGCAATTTTTGAAAGTAGCGCATGAAGTTTCTCTATAATGTTCATATCTCAATTTAAATATTTCAACCACAGCTGCACGTTAATGAGCAGTGCAGAGATGTCTACGTATTACCCGCAGTACGGAAGGAAACCAGGTTGAACTGCACTAGACTATAGGCAGGAAGATACACATACCCCGAAAAGTATTCCTCTAATGATAGCACATAGAATATAACAAGCACAGTCAGAAAAAGATAGATAAGAAACGAACAGTAAGTATTTCCTCACATCGGTTGATATCTAATCCTTGTTTCACATAAGCTTGCCCCGTATCTCTTAACGGTCACGTGACCTTATTACATCTCATTGGCTGCTGTTGTGGTAATGAATGTCGAGCGGTAAAAATTAGTTCGTTATTTAACATGGTGGTATATCTTTATATGTTGGAAGAGAATTGTCAAATTTATATTTTCATAACTGTTTGAATTAAATATATTACGCAACAGAGTTGATTTATCTGAAATGCATGTTAATTCTTAAACGAAGTAAAGAGGAGGTTCCTTTGCTCTCAAGCACATGTCACGATAGCACGTGATTTAGCGGTAGTGATGACATTTGTTTATATGACTTTTATCACTGACCTTGTTTTGAACTGGATGAGTCATATATCGCCATTCGAAGGTGTACTGTGCCGAGTGCGAGAGCTAATCGTTTATTGCGCGTGTACTTATTATATGTATAATGGCAGAGTTTAGCGGCAGTTTTTCGTTGAAGCATCGCAAGGGAAAACCTTTAGAAAGCGTCGAATAAAGAACTGTGGTGCATGTGTTTAATGCACTCACAGGGAAGTATCTGTCTTTGTCAGTGAGAGAAGTTGAACAGCTGTGCTCTGAACTTACAGGTGTGTCAGATGCGTAGGAACATTGCGACATGAAATTGAGACAACAGGAAAACTTACCACACTAAGGGCGATATTGCTGTGTGGCGAAAACGTTATTTAAGGACAATCAGACTGTACCGAGATACAAGTCGCAAAATATACTACCTTGACGAGACTTGGGTGAATGAAGAACACACGACAAGTATGGCGTGACACGACTTTTAAGGCTGAAAGACAAGCATTTTTGCAAGGTATGTGTGCTGGTTTAAAAAATCCCAGTAGAAATGTCCTAAGCCCTTTCGTTATAAACTTGTTTCAGTTTCATTGCTCATTCATTGTTTCAACTTGCTCAGTTTCATTATAAACTTGTAATTTTGCATGCCTTCATATCCTTATTTGTATAATTTTATCTATCTTCCCGGCAATTATTATGACGTTTAGTGCAGGTTTCAATGAGACGGGAAGGCACCGCCTATGGCCTATGACGCGAAAGCATTAGCCAATTAGGGTGAGGGGGAAGTTAGTTGCACGCGGAGTGATACATGTCAGCGGGGCAAGGTTATATGAAACAGAGATTAGATTTAAAGATAAAACACAATTTGGGTTCATATATTGCTTAATTAGTGAAGAGCTCTGGTTATTAAACATCATGTCCTATTTGATGTCAAACAAGTATTGGTCTAGTAAACAGATCCCAGGTATGGTGCCTCACTGACACACGCCCCTTCCCTTTTCTTATGCAGTTGTGTTTCATCCACTGTAGTTGATAGTTCTATCTCTGTTTTCAAAGCCTTTGACTGTTATTTAAGTAATATGGGTCGAAAACGCCGTGAAACTACAAAAGAAGAGACAGAAAATTACATCAGGTTATTTAAATAAGGAAAATCTATTCAAGAAATTGGAGAAACTATTGATAGACCTACCAGTACAGTGAAGGCTATTATATATAGGTTTGATCACAACAAAACTTACAAAAATCAATCAAGAAGCGGTCGTCCTGCAGTTCTATCCGAGATGGAGAAACGACAGTTACTTAAGGGTATGTATGACTGAAATTTCATGAAAATCGTGAAAATAACGACTTTTTTATTTTAATTCTATAAAATAATTTAGACATTCCCGAATGTGAAAAATGCATAATTTGCCTCCGGACGCCATTTTTAAATGCTCATTTAAATGTCGGTGGCCTTTAAACTCTGTCAGAGTCACGTCCTCTTTTGCCTACATCCACATTCTTTGTCTGTTTTCCGTTCTTAAATTTTCAATTCAAGAAAAGAAAAATAAGGCTTTAGAAGACAAAATAGTTCCTAAAATGTTGCCAATATATCAGAGGCTGGCTTCTACAACATTACTGGAGAGGTGCAAAACAGGAAAAACACAGAATGCCAATGAATCTTTGCATCATGTCATATGGAATAAGTGCCCAAAGGAAGTTTTCATATCAAAACAAAAATTGGATTTTGCTATTATTAAAAGCATCAGTGAGTTTAACATGGGTAGTCTTAAGTCATTGGAGCTGCAGCAAAATATCAGAGGTGAAAGTGTAGTAGACTCAGCAAGGAAAACTTCAGTGAGGCGAGATCAGACTCGTATCCTGCAAAGCAAGAAGCGAAGTTGTGCAGAAGAAAAGCAACATCTAAAGAAGAAAAAGGTGGAAAAAGCAGCAACAGAGGAGAGTAAAAAGAAATCTGAGGGTCCAACCTATCAGCCTGGTGGATTTTAATGTGAGTTATGCAATCAAATCTTTAATCGCTGTTTTCTCAATGTTCATATTTTCAGCATTTTTCTTCCTGTAAAATGCTCCTTGCGATGCAGTTTTTGTACTACATTCATGAAATTTCCTACACAGGTTCAGAATATCATGGGGAATGGAAATTGCCCTAGGTTTTATTGTGAAAATGTATATAAGCATATATTTTTAATTTTCAAACACAAAACTTACAGTTTTTTACACAAAAAAGAATATTTGTAAATTAAAAAATTTTTGTGACCTAAACTAAAGGAGACACAGAAAAACCTAGGGCAATTTCAAAAAGTATGTGTATTATGAACATAGGGTTAAAATATTAGAGCAAAATTCAAAATATTTTGTCGCAAGGGACTTTTTTAGTGACGTAACAAAAAACATACAAAATTTATCATAATTTCTAAACTGCTGCAGAAAAATGGTTTAAATTTAGGTTGTAACATGTTTGCATTATACTACACCTATGGTGTAAATTTGAAAAAGCTAGCATTATTAGTTCAGAATTTGAAAATTTCAGTCATACATACCCTTAAAGAAGAAAAATCCTAAACTAAGTGCTCCAAAACTTGCTATTGCAGTTCAAACATACACAGGCAGGTCTGTTTCAGCACAAACTATAAGAAAAATGCTTTATGAAGCTGAGTATGGAGGCCGAACAGCCCGTAGAAAACCATACATCAGTTAAATCAACAGTTACTTTTGCAAAAGAACATAAATACGATGGGTTTGATTTCTGGAAGAAGGTTGTGTTTACTGACGAGAGTCAATTTGAGCTCTTTAAGTCAAAAGAGCGAGTAATAGTGTGGAGATAAAAGAATAGTGAGCTTGAGGAGAAAAATATAACAGTTTCAGTTAAACATGGAGGCGGTTCAGTACTTGTCTAGCGCTGCATGAGTGGAAATGGTGTGGGGGATTTGTATTTTATTGATGGAATTATGAACCATAAGGTTATATAAACATTCTAAAAACACATCTGTCCAGAAGTGTGAATAATATTGAGTCTCTCTGAGGATTATATTTTCATACAAGACAATGATCCAAAACACACAGCTCTAGATGCAAGGCTATGGTTGTATGATACTCCACGATGGATGCTGACACTACCGCAATCCCCAGACATGAATCCAGTAGAGACTTTGTGGAGTATACTGGACAGAAATATTAGGAACCATCATATATCTAATATGAAGGATCTAAAGAACGCTCTACTAGAGGTATGACGTAAATATTACAGAGGAGACAACACAATCTTTGGTGATATCCATGTCAAGGAGAATGTAAGAGATTATAAAGAGGAATGGAGGGCCTACTAAGTACTAACCCTAATGTTGTACACCATTTTCAGTATACAGACGAATACTTTTTGTATCCTATATTGTATATCTTTACTTTTGAATGTTTAACTATGTTTATTAGAAAAGATACCAGGTGTTTCTTTATTGTATTCTCTTTTTTACTAATAAATAAATGAGACAGTGTTCCTGCTGTATTTTATTTTGATGATTTTCCACTATCCATTCATCCTTAAACAGACGAATACTTTTTGGAGTAACTGTATACTTGCCTACCTCTATACTTGGTCTCTGAAGTTTTGCATTGTTCCTACAGCCATCTGCTTATCAATTCTTACATCTAATATTAACGTTCAAATTTTTCTATAATGTTGGGCGTAACTCCGAAGCAGGCGATGGAATTTTACCATTCAGTCCTTCGACTTCTAATCCGGAATGTAAGCCAGTCTGCGGAGGTATGAGTGGTTAGATGACGCGAGAACGCTCGCTTGTATAGACCCTAATCCAGGACAGAACTTTCAGAAGAGCGCTACTTATCTCGCGAACTGCCCGAAGCTACCGCCACAGAGAACATTAACAACCCACACTGTACACACTGGCCTCCTGTATTTATTTGACATGTGGCGTTCGGAATTCAAGACATGGGGACGCATACCTGCAATGGTGACCACATGCATCTTGGCAGCTCTGCCCCCATTCCTACGGGTCGCGAGTTTGAAGATCCGTTACAGCCGTCCGTCTCATTCCGAGACAAATATTTATGTTAAACGGTTCAAAACACTCTAATTACAACAGAACAGTTTTGAATTAATTGCATTTGCTTTCACTGCACTCGCAATGCAGCTCAAAAAGGGCAAGCTAAGAAGCGTTTCAAGAAATAAACAAAAATAAAATTTTATTTGAATTTCTCTACACATCCACTTCAGATAATCCCTCATGTATTAAATTATTCATATAAACAGTGGTTTTCTGAAAGAAAAAAAAGTCCTCCAACGTTGTCATGTCGTACGATGAACGAAATTATGCTCAAATTATGACAGGGTTCATAGAGCATAGAGTTACCAGACATTCATCATTCAGGATAAGGTAAAACTCTGGTAAAAACCTTATTACACTGAGATTCGAACTCAAGACCTCTTGAACGTGTGGCAGACATGCTACCACCTACGCTGCAGACGGAGGCTAAAGTTAGTCTTGTATTCACTTTACGTTACCAGAAACAACATCAATAAAGAGTTCAACGTGTCACAGTTATTTCGGAAACAGCTAATGCTACAGAAAATGTTATTTAATTCATACGGTCTTTCAGAAGACACCCCGTTATAAATATTATAAAATATTATGATGGGTATAATATAATAATTATAATATATGAGAATAAAAACGACAATGGTTTTTTTACAGACCAACCACATTTCTCTCAATATGAAGTTAACAACATAATTACAAAATTTGGTCAGAAAATGACTCCCAAATTTGAATTCAGGGAGGTCTCCATGATGTAAGACTTGGTGTGGCCTTAATTCACAATTGATCATTTAGGGATTGCGGAATCACGACGTGGAAAACATTTATCTTCATGCAAGATGGTGCTCCGCCCCATATCAACACCCACATTCTTTAGCGATCGTGTATTCGCGATCTCAGATCTCAATGGTTGTAGAGTTACCATAAAAAACGAGTTTTCTTGACACATCCAGCAACCCGACAGCAATTGAAAGATGCTATCTCGCAAGAAGTTGCTAATGTTCCAAGATATCATCTTGTTTTGCATGGAGTCGCAGAAAGAATGGTGTACGTTGAACACAAAGCACATTTGTTCGATTCAGAAAATAGGTGTATTACACGAATCTTACAGTTTACTCCTATTTTTATGAGTCATCCCGAATGAAGAGGACTTCCAGGAGCTGTTACTACACGGCAGAGCTTTGAAGCGTATTGACCTTCAGTGGTCAGCCCTGCGATCGTCTCTTATCTGGTGATTAGAAGACTGTGTTTGATACAAGGTTAGCCAATTATTATACGCAACAAGAGTGTGTAGTCATAACAAATAACCTTAATGATTATAAATGTATCAAATATGAACTCACGTAATTATTTATTTAATATTTCTCAAATACCTAATGAAAATGAGGCTAAACAAGGCATGAGGGAAGAAAGAGTTCCAACTGAATTAGTGACTGCAATTTTATTATTAAATGGCTATTGCAACTATAGGAAGTGCACACTAATATAACTTAATTTTCTAGTGTGACGAATCTGTACATTGGGAATAATTTCTAAAAAGGTGATTTACTCAACTGGCAAAGACGTAATGTCAAACATATCATCTGCAATGATCTGTTACTGAAAGATATCTCACGGTCATGTCACTATTATCGTATACAAATCAATAATCTCGAGCTTCCTGTTGCATCCCTTGTCCCAATAAATTATCAATTCTTTAGTCTTGTAGTTAAAAAAAAATTAACAACCTCTGCCATTAACGGAAAGCTTTTCTGTAATTACAGGAAGAATATGCTAGCACAACTAATTTTCT